>OZ022596.1:3644503-3718035 GCA_963669155.1 Arbacia lixula | reverse complement strand
CTCCTCTTCTCTCTCTCTCTCTCTCTCTAGCTCTCATTCTCCAGCAAAACGGAAGATTATGCCGAAAGAATGTGCAAGAGGGGGCTTATTTATAGGCGAGAGTGGTCTCCAGCTCCCAACAACAGGAAGAGAAGATAGACCCTGAGTTTTAGAGAAGCAGAAACAACAAATACACAGATATTGCCTTATTTGGTCTACTACGCATCAACGCTGTGAAATATAATTCTACACCATAGCCATCTCCTTATCCCTCCTGTTAATGAACAAAAACATTTGTATTAGCATAGCTGTCATCAAAATCATCTTGACACATTTGTAACGTTGCTGTTGTTAATATCATGCATTTATGTTCTAAATATTGTCGGTTCTTAAATGCACATGCGGTACATGTGACCGAGCACACACACTGCTTGCTGACCCAAACGATTTTCTCGTAGAATAATGTGTTGAGTGGGTTTGTTTCATGGCAAAAGTATTTCTCACAATTTGATTGCCAGTTTCTTAATCCTGCATCATCCCAGATAAAAATGACTTGCTCCCTCCACCTCCTCCTCGTCCTCCCCTCACTTGCTTTCTGACTTCCTGAGTAGGTTACTGACCACAAACAGCAAGGCTAAGTCAACTGTAGTCTACAACAGCAGACCTAGTGCTGCGATTTCCCAGAGGTTTTGGTATGCACAGACCAGCATGAATTACTGGTGGATGTTAGAAATCTTAAATACTGCTGAGAGGAAAGTGACACATTTCCATTTCAAAGCTTTAAACGTCAGTTTTCCATACAGTATCTCAATGATCAATTAAAGAAACTTAACCAAAGTGTTTCCATCTTAAGAGAGGTTTAACACTTTCAACATTCACTAGTTAATCTGCACACCTGTTTGCTACACCAATCAGGACAATAAATGGGGCCCTGGAGTATTTAATCTTGTTCCAGACAAAATACATCACTAATTCTACATGACTATGTTAGAAGACGACTCCCATCCCCTACCCGACTCCCATCCCCTACCCCCCCCCCCCCCCCCCCATGGTCAAGACTGCCATCCCTTCCCTCTAAGAGATAATCCTGGAGTAGCCATGTTGGACAAATAGCAATCATTTAAAATATGAACATATGAGCAAATATATTCCACATACTAAGAATGTTGCTACAGGGTGGTCCCCAGTGTAGAAAACATGCGGTGCAAATACCACGCGTCAGGTCCAGAAAGTGATTGTGAGCCACGTGTAAATTCACTGCACCATGCGTAAAATCAGTATCAGTCTTATTATTCTTATTGTTTTTGTTTTCTTTGAGCCACGCGTTCCATAGTTGTGTACCACGCGTCCAGCACAGATATCTGACAAAAAGTGACATTCTGCTTTTTTGAGCCATGCGTAAAAGATTTTCTGGTGACCACCCTGTGTTGCTATATGATTGGTCAAGAGTTGATCACGTGATGAAGCGTAGTTTTTCCTATCAGATCACCTGAGAATAAAAGTTCGTTACACTCTAGGTGATAGTACTTTTTGGTTTCGCTGATATCTTCACTCCTCACAGTCCTAATGCGTGATTAATATTTTGAGTACGCGCGAAATAAAAGTGCGTTACACTCGGACTATCACTTGACATCTAACGCGTCCTAACGGGCGTCCTGACGCGCGTCCTAATGCGCGTCCTAATACGCGTCCTCATACGCGTCTTTATGCGCGTCCTAATGCGCGTCCTAACGCGTGTTCCCCATGGCAGCGGCTCGGTTTGTTATGGAGATAAGTAAACATTACCTTTTTACGTCAAATTGTCATTTTTGGTATAGATAATTGGTTTCAGATGTGGAATATAAAGCAAATAATCAACTTTTGGTTTCAAGCAATGAGACGAGCTTTCACTTCCTCGGCGATCTGAATGTATACGCTATCTTTCCTCAGCTGCGCTTCAAAAAGATAGCTACATCCAGATCGCCTTGGAAGTGATAGTTCGTCCCATCCCCCTCACCAACGCTGATTATTTGCTTAATATCTACCCACCATGTAAATCAGCGAAAAAATCAATTCAAAATTGGGGGGGGGGGGGGCTACTTATAAAGTTTGGCTTCAATTTTCCATTGTGTCTATGGGAATTTCGGGGCCTCTTTTAACATTTTCCAGGACTCTTTAAAGCATTTTTGAAATGATGAAATCGCCCGAGCCCCCATGTATTTCTTCCCCTGATGTGAACCTGAAACTAGATAAATGTAATATGTACAAACAGAGCCATTTTGTAACACCCACCCACCCTCCATCTGAGTAGATAAACATAATATTCTATGAACAGAACCACCCATCTACAATATAACTAGCGCTAAATGAAAATTGACTGTATGAACAGAGCCATATCCTCACATCCAGCCACTATCTGAATAGATAGATGAACATAATGTGAACAGAGCCACTCATCTACAATATAACTAGCTAAATGAAAATTGACTGTATGAACAGAGCCATATCCTCACATCGGGCCACTATCTGAATAGATAGATGAACATAATGTGAACAGAGCCACCCATCTACAATATACAAACCTGTCTATAGTGGCCACCCAAGGGAAACAAAAATTGTGGCCTTTATAGACAGGTGGCTGCTATAGACAGGTTCTTTAACATGTAATCTCTCTGTGGGGGAATTACTTTAGTGGCCACTATAGACAGGTTGAACAGAGCCAATTCCTCACATCCAGCCACTACCTGAATAGATAGATGAACATAATATGAACAGAGCCACCCATCTACAATATAACCAGCTAAATGAAAACTGACTGTATGAACAGAGCCATATCCTCACATCCAGCCACTATTTGAATAGATAGATGAACATAATATGAACAGAGCCACCCATCTACAATATAACCAGCTAAATGAAAACTGACTGTATGAACAGAGCCATATCCTCACATCCAGCCACTATTTGAATAGATAGATGAACATAATATGAACAGAGCCACCCATCTACAATATAACTAGCTAAATGAAAACTGACTGTATGAACAGAGCCATATCCTCACATCCAGCCACTATTTGAATAGATAGATGAACATAATGTGAACAGAGCCACCCATCTACAATATAACTAGCTAAATGAAAATTGATGGTGTGAACAGAGCCATATCCTCATATCCAGCCACTATCTGAATAGACGGATGAAAATGATCATACCAAACGCCTACCCACAATCCAATTAGTTCAAGGAAAATGTTACGTGTGAACCGAGCCATCCCAATACCCAGCCACCATCCAAGAGACGAGATGAAAATTCAAGCTCTCATCCACATCGAGTCTAACGAGATATGAAGGCCTGAATATTTGATGTGTTCCTATTCATTCGCCATATGGCGGTACCCACGAGCCGGGGTACGTGTTATCGAGGCAGAGAGACATGTGTGTGTGCATGTACTGCCATATATCAGCAGTAATATGTACCTATTGCTTCCTTCTGTGGCTCAGCAATGTTGCTCTGTAGAAACATTGCAGGAAACAACCAGAGAAATTTGACTGCACGCAGTCGACTAGTATGCCTCCGGCCTCCAGCGCAGACATTAAACTATTGCCAAAATCTTGAATATTTAGTAAAATTTGATCTTCTAATGCATTCTAACACTTGCTTATGGGCCATGAAATACAACTTAAATGAGAGAGACCCATCAGATATCATCATTGCACCATGTTAGGTGATAGTTGGTCGTATTTTTTTATGGCAGACAGACATACACAGTGCCATAGAGGCAAAAAAATTGTATGTAATGAGTCGACATCTTCAGCGTCATACAAAATGTGGACTAGAAGATACCAGTGCATTACAGGTGCAGTGATGAGATACTATATACACCATATATTTCGCGAGTCTAATTTTTAGCGAATCAGGACTTTTCGGCAATTTCGCGAGTGGTTATATTCGCAATCTTAAATACTAGTACTATTAGTACATGTGCTCGTGCTCGTTGTATTCATGTTTTTGCGTGATGTTAAATTCGCGAATAGCACCCAACTCACAAAATTCGTGAAAATAAAAAACTCTTGAAATATATGGCGTATACAGTAATGGGATTAGGACTCCCTAACGACTCCTCATACGAATTGAACTCCTTCCAAGCCACACCAAATGCTAATCGAAACACAAGCCAGTCATCATTCGTTATGTAAATTTGTGCAAGAAAAAACACTACTGCCCGGTATCTATGTCAATAAAAGTACTATTGACCAATATTCAGGCAAATAGGGTACTTTTGCTAAGATGATAAAATCGATATAAGGACTTCCAACCAATCAATTAATAGGATTATTTACATGAGGTGATATAGAGAGTGGCAAAACAAAGATTTTGCAATCCAGTCTCTGTAATACGGGGTTCTGAACATCTACAGCAACTTACCTGTTGGTAGTTGAGATAGCTGCTGACATTCTCCGTCACATACTCAATCTCCCCTTGGCTGTTTACCACGAATAGAAACCCATCCAGAGTCTGCAAGAAAAGAAGAAGACAGGGTCACCTCACTCAAGAAGCAGAAACAGTAAAACCTGTCTATAGTGGCCACCCAAGGGAAACAAAAATTGTGGCCTTTATAGACAGGTAGCTGCTATAGACAGGTTCTTTCACACATGATCTCTCTCCGGGGGAATTATTTCAGTGGCCACTATAGACAGGTTGGCTGCTATAGACAGGTGACCACTAAGACAGGTTTGACTGTATATGTAAGAAAAGTGAGTTCACTTTACATGTATCTCGTTATGTAAACGGCCCCGCCCATAAGCAGATTCGCTTCTTAGGGGTCCTTACCATTAGTTTATGTTTGTCAATATGTTGTATTTTTGTTGGATCGTTTTTATAATGGTAAAATAAATGAAAAGAATGAACAAACATTGTTTATATAGAGAAATGAAGATTAAAAATTGTGAGCTGGGACTGAAATCTTAAAAGTTGTAGATTCAAATCTCAAAATGGCACCTGTGTCAAACTGTGAGATTATTAAATAATCCATGATGCCACCACTCTCCATCCAGGAGAACACACTGGGTACCTGCTAAGGGGTGAAGGATTATGCAGATGATCTTGACCCAGGGCTGGTGACTGTGTGTGGGCAATAATACTCCCAAGTAGTGAAGATGGTGCACATATCGTTTTATACTAATAAATACTATTTAGAAAATAGTGAAACTTTCAGTGACACCATGTGGTTGTATTCTTTTGGATAATTGACCCACTTATGGCGTGACAAAAGGAAAGTGAAAAGAGGAGAGGTAAATTTTATATTTTATAACACTTGTACACAAGACTATGTTATAAAATATGTTATAAAAAAAAATTTACATATAAAAATCACCTCTCCTCTTTACACTTTCCTATCCTTTCACTTTTCTAGCACTAGCAGTAACAGGCGTAGTAGTAGTAGTAGTAGTAGTAGCAGTAGTAGTAGTAGTAGTAGTAGTAGTAGAAGTAGTAGTAGTAATAGTAGTAGTAGTAGTAGTAGTAGTAGTAGTAGTAGTAGTAGTAGTAGTAGTAGTAGTAGAAGTAGTAGTAGTAGTAATAGTAGTAGTAGTAGTAGTAGTAGTAGTAGTAGTAGTAGTAGTAGTAGTAGTAGTAGTAGTAGTAGTAGTAGTAGTAGTAGTAGTAGTAGTAGTCGTAGTAGTCGTAGTAGTCGTAGTAGTCGTAGTAGTCGTAGTAGTAGTAGTCGTCGTCGTCGTCGTAGTAGTAGTAGTAGGAGAAGAAGTAGAAGGAGTAGTAGTAGTAGTCGTAGTAGTAGCAGTAGTAGTAGAAGAAGAAGTAGCAGTAGAAGTAGAAGTAGCAGTAGTAGCAGCTGTACGAGCGGTAGCAGTAGTACTTGGTGTAGTTTTCAGAAATGTTGGCTATCATTCCAAGCAATGACAGGCGTTTTATGTTTGCACAAATCTTGACCTTTGTTCAACCATCTCCTTTTAAGTCCCAGGCACTAAGAGTCAATAAGACTCAGGCGATGGCTACACGTACTTCGCTACGTGTCAGCTGCTTCATATCAATCAATACTTGATGTTTCAAACGACTCATCATTACGAGTTGATTCAAACACAGACAAAATCTCAGAAATCAATTCCTAAATCAAATAGGTCACTTGAATAGTTTACATGTTTATATATCACCTTACACCAAAAAGGCATATACTGTACTGGGAAGGAAAAAAAGCCTTCAAAATGTAATTGTTAGCAATCTTCTTGCCAATGGTCTTAAATTAATGTATTGTCTATTTTAGAAGCTTGCTGAAAGTTATTTGCCCTCAAATGATCCACACATGGAGTAATTAATGATTAATGATTAAATCCTTAAAATGTTCGGGCCGAACATTTCGAGGATTTGTGATTCAATCGCTCATTACTCCAAATGTAGATCATTTGAGGGCAAATAACTTTCAGCAAGCATTTTCCTTTTGAAGGCTTTTTTGCCTTCCCAGTACAGTATATGCACTTTAAGTAATTGAATGACAAACTGTCCCAAACACAGTGAGGAGAATATTGTATCTTGCACAGTCAGTCGATGCACAAGTAGGTATGACTTGTACATGACTGCCATGCATGCAGTTAAAGGGCATATATCCTGAACCGGGAAGGCAAAAAAGCCTTCAAAATGTAATCGTTAGCAATCTTCTTGCCAATGGTCTTAAATTCATGTATTGTCCATATCAGAAGCTTGCCCTCAAATGATCCACATATGGAGTAATTAATGATTAATGATTAAATCCTCAAAATGTTCGGGCCGAAAATTTTTAGGATTTGTGATTTAATCACACATTACTCCATGCATGCAGTTAAGCTACTGTTTTCATATTTAGTCTTGTATGTAATCTAGGTATAGAAGAGAGGAGAAATAATCAGGGTGACTGTACGTATCAAGCCTGATTATCAGCTCTAAACCATGACGTTTTCACAGGGGGTCTATTTTTTTTTTCTATGTCTACCTCCCCCTAAGCCCCCTAGTCCACAGATGCCAACCTCTTGACACAAAAAATCAGACTGAATATCCTAAAAAATCAGATTTTGGAGAGAAAAATCAGATTTTCACGAAAACTCAACACGACCACTGGCCTAGTGGACTCAGACCAGAAAAACGTATTACTGGTAAGAATTGCTCTTTCATCTTATCTTAACTCTTTTCACCCCATACTGATTACAGTAGCCCCAACAGTAATGGTAAACTTCCACATGCGCACTTTACATTACACAATCTGCATACACTTCATCGATGAAACACATACAGTATATGCATGCAACATATGGAAAGCCTTACAGGACAAAAAAGAAGAATAACAATAATAACAATATAAAAAAGAATAATAGTCAGGAAATCATATTTTTGATGGCCAAAATTGTACGAATATATTTTACTTGTTTTATCATACTAAATATGATTAATATCGTACTGGTTGGCACCTCTACTGGTACTATGTACGTACCTCTAGCAGGACACTGCCGAGAGAGTCCCCCGTGGGAACCCCAGGCTTACTGGAGGAGACGTGGCTATGCTGAACTTCCTCCCCGTGCTCCGCATCTGCAATGACAAACACGGTAACAAGCTCCACGTCAGATTTATGCATTGATTTATTTCACGTTTTATTTAGTCCGGGTAGTCCTTTCAGTCTCAAGGACCGTAAAAATGTCTGCGTCCCGTCATTTCTGAAAATATCTCTATGCGAATAATAATGATTTATATAGAGAAATATGGAGGTCTTCTGTAAAAGCCTCATTCGCGAAAATATCTTTATGCAAAAAATATGGGCTTTCATAGATAAACGGAAGTATTCTGTAAAATCCCCAAAAGCATTTAAATACTACAACTATAATTCTCATAACATTGTCATCTAACTTATTCCTCAGTTCTCAGTTACTGGTTGTTCTCAGTTTTTAATGGTTACGAGGACACTGATATACTTCTGATGGTATGTATAGCATGTGAATGTATCATTTGCTTGAGCTGTATTATGCAGAATCCTTTTTCTTTTTCATTTGACAGTTATGATCGAAGGACAAATGCATTTTTGCTGGTTTATGATTTTTATGTTTCAAGTGAAGTGGATGTGTTAAATTAATGACAAACACTAAACAAGATCCGGCGTGCAGAACTCCTGGGGTTGCCTGACATACCGCTCATTAAAGGGCATATACTGTACTGGGAAGGCAAAAAAACCTTCAAAATGTAAGTGTTAGCAATCTTCTTGCTGATTGTCTTAAATTCATGTATTGTCTATTTTAGAAGCTTGCTGAAAGTCATTTGCCCTCAAATGATCTACATTTGGATTTATGAGTGATTAAATCACAAATCCTCCCAATGTTCAGGCC
This sequence comes from Arbacia lixula, assembly GCA_963669155.1. NCBI lineage: Eukaryota > Metazoa > Echinodermata > Echinoidea > Arbacioida > Arbaciidae > Arbacia > Arbacia lixula. Next base: position 3,709,720 of record OZ022596.1, on the reverse strand, counting down.
GAACATTTTGAGGATTTAATCATTAATCATTAATTACTCCATATGTGGATCATTTGAGGGCAAATAACTTTCAGCAAGAAGATTGCTAACACTTAAATTTTTAAGTTTTTTTTGCCTTCCCAGTATAGTATATGCCCTTTAAGGAATATAGTCACTTATGATTCCATATATAAATCCTCTGTCACTACAATGAATCCAAATAGCGTTAATTCTCTGGGTTTTCTGTGGGCTGAATTTGCTACATAACCCAATCAGACATTTAGGGAAACTGTGTCTGCACTCAACTTTTTTGCAATTTTTGTGAAAAAGCTGAAGATTTATCACAGAAAATGGCAGAGCAGACATAATCATGCCATTTCCATCTTAATTATCTTTATTAATCCAATTTTAAACTGTTTTCGTATCTATCATACAAAAAAAATACTTAAAGAGTCCACCAACAGCTTTATCTATATGTGGGACTACAGTCAAATTTTGATAACCAGTACATGTATCTCAACCTGCTGCTCCTTGATGTGTTTGATCTGGTTAGGCATCTATGGCTCATTTGTGCAATCTATAACTGCTAGCAGTACACTGAGGGTCAACCAATAACTTTATCTGTATGTGGGACCACAGCTAAAATTTAAGATAGCCAACGTTTTCTGTATGTGGTACTACAGTTACAATTTGAGTCAACCAACAAATTTATCTATATATGGGACTGGAGATAAAATTTGAGTCAATAAATAAACCAATACATTTATCTTTATATGGGACTATTGTTAAAATTTGAGTCAACCAACAACTGCAGGGGGAAATAATTTCAAAATTTTGGGGAAGCACATTGGCCATTTGGCTTCAAAAAATATATTGTGTCTATGGGAACTTTTGGGGCTCTTGTAACCTTTTTTCAGGGCTCTTTAAAGCATTTGGGGGGCAAAATCGCCCTGAGCCTGGGTGTATTTTTTCCCCCTAAACAACTGTTTCAATACATGGGACTGCAGTTAAGATTGATCTTACCCTGTTGCTGCTTGATGCGTTTGATCTGGCTGAGCGTCTCCTGAAGGAGGGCGCACTTGTCTGGCTTCATGTTGAGGGACTCTGGGTTGCTGAGGCTGGCCGTGATCAGCTCATAGAGCTCCTCGATGTACGAGCTGCGCTTCTCACAGCGCCGCTTCGTCCCAGAGAACCTGCCACAAACACAAACACACACATTTATATATGTATGGGACTATAGTTAAAATTGGAGTCAACCAATCTTAATCTATACATGGGACTATAGGTTCACTGTCACAGCCCACATGTACAGCAGAGTACGACATCAGGTTCCCAGCTCACTGCAACTCTCCCTATCACATATAGCTCTCCGAATCTGACCGACTGTGGCGCTCTTTATTTTTTTACCTTTAATTCTTGGGAAGTAAACTTCCGGTTCTGAACGCATGCTTTCTTTCTACGTGCTTTTTGCATATTTACACTCTGAAGTCATACTATACATTGTGTCGAAATCTAGTTATAATCTCGGGAATAAAAAAGTTTTTTTCCAATCTATAACTTTACATGTGATAAATGTGATCCTTCTGCGAAGCAGCCCAATGCTGGGCCGATGATGCCAAATGGAAAAATTATGGAAAATATGGGGTAAACATTTGCGGCTTTCCTGGCGAGAGTTTCAAGTTCATTCCTCCATTTACGGTGTGGGAACATTTCTTTGAATAAGAAATTTGTTTAATCGCGACACAGCCAATCTCCAAAATTGGTCATCAGATCGATCCAAGTTTGCTGAGGGTCAAAATGAAGAGTTTCTGTGCTTTTGAATGTGTGTATATTATACCAGGATATGGTGCGCTGCAAAACCGGAAGTATGCGTCCCAAAAGCAATCGTAAGGATTGCCAATTCTAACTGTTGACGTGTGGAGCTAATGACATAGAATTTCTATCATGTGACCACTGGAGCTAGCAATAAAAGAATTTAGGTATAGCATTTATGATGATCAAGATTCATTTTTAATCATTACGATATAATTCGATGAAGTATATTGCCAACGTACTTACAGATAGTTCTAACTGTTCCATATTGATTGAAAATGTTATCATTTGGCATTTCTTCCCATCATTTTTTGCCATCAAATTGAAAGCGCCTAGAAATCACTGAATATTTGGGATCCACACCACAAAGTGTGTGAGCATTTCATGCAAATTAATTTACCCCATGATGTACATCACATCAGATGCACTCCACTATCATCTCTACAATCTCCATGACAACCGTCACCATAGTAAGCATCCACCACACTCGTCTCTCTCTCTCTCTGTCTCTCTCTCCTCCTCTCTCTCTATCTCCCTGTCTCCCCTCTCCCTCTCTCTCTCTGTCTCTATCTGTATCTCTCTGTCTCTCTCTGTCTCTGTCTCTATCTCTGTCTCTGTCTCTCTCTCTCACCCCCCCTCTCCCCCCCCCCCTCTCTCTCTCTCTCTCTTTCTCTCTCTCTCTCTCCTCTCTTTCTATCTCCCTATCTCCCCTCTCCCTCTCTCTCTCTCTCTCTCTCTTCTATCTCTCTCTCTCTCTCTCTCTTCTCTCTCACTCACTCTCTCTCTCTCTCTCTCTCTCTCTCTCTCTCTCTCTCTCTCTGTCTCCTCCCTGCTCAGCACTCACCTATTGCCCTTCTCTGTGAGCTTGCGTTTGACTGATGGGTTGTTCATCTTGACTGGTTGTCTGTGTCTGTGTGGGTTGCAGGATGGCCGATGCCTTCACTTGCGTCTAAGGGAGAGACGAGAAAACCACCCCCTCACAGGCTGCTGTGGAGAAATCAAGTCCGCTGATCGCTGTGTAACCAGTAAAATGGCACAAATCTGTACAAACATGAAACACAAAGAAAGAGAGAAACATTTAATTCACTTTTACATAATCTTGTATATAATCGATCATCCATTCAAATTAGCTTTTTTGATAACAACCTAAGTAAGTTTCATATATTTAGGGCTGTACATATCTCAGAGTGGTTGCAGCCCTCTGTGTTCAAAATGAACAAATGTATCAGGTCTAGAAAGTGTTTGAGCAGTGCACCACGCATAAATGCACTGCCCCATGCATTAATTAACAGAGTCTGATTCTTATTGTTATTGATTTTGCACTCTTGGCTGGGAGAAAATGGGAGAGTAAGAGAGACAGAAAGAGTGAATGAAAGACAGAGAAAGAGACAGGAAGAAAGAGAGACAGAAAGAGACACCAAAAGAAAGACAAAAAGGGTGAATGAAAGAGAAAGTGGAAGAGACAGAGAGACAGAGAGACAGAGAGACAGATAGAGAGATAGAGAGACAGAGAGAGACAGAGAGAGACAGAGAGAGACAGAGAGAGACAGAGAGAGAAAGAGACAGAGAGACAGAGAGACAGAGAGACAGAGAGACAGAGAGACAGAGAGGCAGAGAGACAGAGAGAGAGATGGAGATGGAGACAGAGAAAAAAAGAAAGTGAGAAAGCGGGGGGGGGGGGGGGGGGGGGGGGGGGGGGGGGGGGGGGGGGCAAGAAAGAGAGAGAGAAGGAGAGAGGAGGAAGGGAGAGAGCAAGCTCTACAGTGAATCTCAAAGTGAAAGCCTCGCTTATATTCCAATAAGATCCACCGTGGCGTACACAACTACAGTTCCACATAAACATATATCGGCACAGTGCAGCCAGCCAGGCCGGTACAATGCGTCTCTAATATACATGTAACTCTCCCACCACAAGTCGCTGCACATTCTGCGGTGCGCACTTCTCCAAACACACACAGCCCTGCTGCACTGCTATGCACAGTCCCAGTCATGCAGACATACATGTATGTTGTAATGTACTGTACTGCACACACCATGCAGTCTGCACCATACAGGCAGCTCATACTACCACCGCACAGTACAGCACATGAGTGAGCCTGTGCAATTGTGCATGCATCTACATACATGCATGCATGCACCAATACCAGTATTCCTGGACACACTAAACCTTGAGACTCCAATGCTATATCTGTATGTACCACTGCCCCTACCTTTAATAGTAAAAGGAGGCAAGTGCATTAAAGATTGTCCGTCCCTTTTGCAAGCTTAAAATTTAAAATCGTCTATCACGATCGTAAATTGAAGAAAGTGTGATTCAAGACCATTTCTAAGAATATAGCATGTTGAAGCTTTCTGTATATGTAAAAAAATTCAGCCGTTAAATTTCAAACCGACTTTTTTCGTACTACGAAAAAGTATTAGTCTTTGTTACAGTATCTATGTGGTTATTATGCATGTGTGAAATCCTAATTTTATGAGTAACTACCAAACTTTGGAGATGATTCCTTCCGTAGAACCATTTTTTTCATAATGCGTTTTTTAATTAAATAAACAGATTAATCAATAAAGCAGATATTTCAACAAAAACTGCTAAGAGCCTGAGGTAAAGACTATTAATCAGACGTTGTTTACATGCATTATTTGAATTTTACACTACGTATCAGTTTCAATTTGTGAATACAGAGCTTGCTAACACTTCTCTATATGTTTTGCCAATGTTTTGATGGTTTTGTGGTGATTTGAAAAAGGGACTAGCTGTCTTCAAGTATCACTTCTTGTAAATGAGCAAACCAATTTATTCTTTATTTTGGCATCATAGCCACATCATCATTTCACATTGCTCCTCCACAGGCATGATGGAAAGTTCGCTCGTTCACATTTTGCATGCAAGTGAAGCATAGGAACTACACTCTACAAATATAAATGCTTTAAATTAAAGTGTTTCGTCACTTGCTCCCTTTTGCAGGAGCAGGGCTGAATAGTGTCAAACTACACGATCTCCTAGCGGTGAAATGCAATTGTGCTCTGCATTGGTGTAGCACACAATTGACTTTAGGCTGCGCATGCACGGAGCTGCGCTATGTATCCCCAGCTGGTGACGGTCATGCCTCCACAGTCACGTTGGCCTACAAACGCTGACCCTTGTTGATGAACTTGGAAAATGAAAAGCAGGCCTCTGCCATCCACGTCCATGGCACACAGTACACAGCCAATGGGAGGAGGTTGATGTGTGCGTGTGTTGCTGGGGTGGCCGCTGTTTATGTAGATGTAGGTTAGGGCAAACTGCTGTAAGGCCCGTTGATATCATGTATTTGATCTACTTTTCTCTTACTCTATGCCCATTTTCATTTTGTTTTTCTCTCCGACCATTTTGTTTTTCTTTGACCCCTTACCTAGTTATCTCTTTTCTCTTTTCTTGTCATTAAATTTGGTCTCTACCTTTCTGTTTTTCTTGTGTTTTTTCTCTCTCAATCTCTTCTAATGAATCTCTTATTTTTCCTCTCTCTCTCTCTCTCTTTATTTACATCTGTCTTTTTGTCTGTTTGTCTTTCTATTTACATGCACCATTTAAATCTTTCTCTCTCCCTTCCTGTCTTTTCCTGTCTCAATCTCACAGTCTCTGTCTATTTTCCTCATAAACCCCATAAAAGGGGAAGTTCACCCTGAAATTATTTTTGTTCCAATGAAGCGAGACAAATGAAAGAAGCATATGAGTGAAGGTTTGACGAAAACTGGTCAAAGGAAAAGAAAAATATTTAATTTTAAAGTTTTGACTTGGTGATTGCTCTCCCATGTGTTGTGTACAATTTCTTTTTTTCGAAAGTGCATTTTTTCATTTGCATTTTCTCACAAAGATATGCATCCTTTTACTTGTGCATTTGACACATTATTAGAAATATGTTTTTACGCACATACCTGTACGAAAAAAATCATTCCCTTGTCAAAAACAGAAAAAAAGCAATTCATTGACTTATTTCGTGCAATTTAGATTCAAACCACATTATTCTATAAACATGTCTTGCTACAGTACACTGGTCATTCTTATTTCCGTCTCTAGCAAGAGCATGGGGTAAGAAAATAGGAGAATTAAAAAGTAACTAGTCTTGTGAATACTTTACTCTATTTTTCCAGGTTCAATTATATCTATCTATCTATCTAGCCTATTTCTCTCCACTGCTGAAGAAGGCCTCCTCCTCATTTTTCCATTTTTGATCTATCTCGTACCGTTCGTGTCCATGAAGATCTTCAGCTGCAATTAAAAATGTCCAAAAGCTTTGAAATGAAGCTACATAAGTCTGAACCAGTGTTGGTCTTGCACTCAGATGTACTGTACATGTACATGTGTTCAAAGGAAGTTGGTTTCAGAGGGTGGAAGGAAGCTGGTTCTTTCCGCCTCAAAAACAAGTAACACCCAAACACAAACTGAAACCAAATAAACTAGATTTCCACGCCACACATCCATATGGTATGATTGATATCAATCTTAACTCATTGTACATAGGGGATAGGGAAATGGACTTGCAATTGATTCAGATCAAATTCAGCTCATTAGAAGACACAGCCCTGTTCATTATTAAAGGGCAATGTAACCCTGAATTGAATTGGTTTGAACATTAAAGGGAATATACTGTACTGGGAAGACAAAAAGCCTTCAAAAAGGTGATTGTGAGCAATCTTCTTGCCAATGGTCTTATCTTCATGTATTGTCCATTTTAGAAACTTGCTGAAAGTTATTTGCACTCAAATGATCCACATTTGGAGTAATTAGTGATTAAAGATTGTCCATCCCTTTTGCAAGCTTAAAATTTGAAATCGTCTATCACGATCGTAAATTGAAGAAAGTGTGATTCAAGTCCATTTCTAAGAATATAGCATGTTGAAGCTTTCTGTATATGTAAAAAAATTCAGCCGTTAAATTTCAAACCGACTTTTTTCGTACTACGAAAAAAGTATTAGTCTTTGTTACAGTATCTATGTGGTTATTACGCGTGTGTGAAATCCTAATTTCGTGAGTAACTACCAAACTTTGGAGATGATTCCTTCAGAACATTGTTTTTTTCATAATGCGTTTTATAATTTAATAAACAGATTAATCAATAAAGCAGATATTTCAACATAAACTGCTAAGAGCCTGAGGTAAAGACTATTAATCAGACGTTGTTTACGTGCATTATTTGAATTTTACTCTACGTATCAGTTTCAAAATGTGAATATAGAGCTTGCTAACACTTCTCTATATGTTTTGCCAATGTTTCGATGGTTTTGTGGTGATCTGAAAAAGGGACTGGCTGTCTTTAAATCACAAATCCTCAAAATGTTCGGGCCAAATACCTTAAGGATTTGTGATTTTACTCCATATGCGGATCATATGAGGGCAAATAACTTTCAGCAAGTTTCTTCAATGGACAATACATGAATTTAAGACCATTGGGAAGATCATGAAGATTACTCACTATCACCCTTTTCAAGGCTTTTTATCTTCCCAATCTGCCCAGTCTTCCCTTTAATCCCCAGCCCTGTTATCTTGCTCTGTGACTGTGGACACATATGCCCCATTCATATACCTTGTACCGCTACTATTACCGATGCACGTCGGTAAGCAAGTTCCAAGCGAGCCGCAAAAGCACCGTTCATAATGCACCCAAAAAGCCGTAATATGGCGGCGTGTTCAACAGCTGGACTCTCTCCAAACCCATGGTGACATGTTCCGCTCTGCCATACGAGCGGTAGGATTAGCAACCCACATGCCAGAGCCCATGCACAAGGCACAACATTTATGGCTATTTTGGGGACGCAGTTTATAAGATTCGCTTACCGCAATATTGCGGTATCATTACTAGGTCTCGATTCGCGGAATAGCCGCAAAATAAGCACACAAAAAAGAGGAAGCAAATACGTCATTTTTTTGAGCGATTCCCTTTCATATACGCAGCTATCGGTAATGCATCAGCAAAATTGCTGCAAATGTCGCGCTTATTTTGCGGATAGGCGGTGTATATGAACAGGGTTATATTCTTCTGGGTATAGCAATGTTGCTGTATGATACACAACAACAATGACATTGATGCACAGTATAAATTATTGCAGACCAATGAAGTAACCTATGAAGGACAATGACTCAAAATTCACTGCTCGTAATCATGATCAAAACATCCTTTATAATATGATATGTCTCATTTTTTTCAAATTTTTGACAAGCTTTTGATCTGATTTGTCCTGCTTTTATTCAATTCAAATTACTTTCTGGTTTTCTCCTTTATCAAGCTCCTTGATTATTTTTCTTGTGTATTTCACAATCCTTTACTTCTTTTTCTCTGCAGCACCAAAGTGGAACGCCACATGAGCATACTGTCAAGACAACCGGTCCTATTGTAGAAGGACAGAGCAGGACGCAGCCGCCACAGTGAGCAAAGCGTTCAATCTCATTGAGAAAAAACATCAAACATAGGCCAAAAAAATGCAACAGAATAGTGTTATTTTGTGCTGTTGTCTTGGCCATTCCTTTTAGATATTTTCAAATCTAGATCTCAAATGGGTAGAGCTATCATCTGTTTGTTTGTCTGTTTGTTTGTCTGTCTGTCTGTCTGTCTGTCTGTCTGTCTGATTGTATCTCTCTCTCTCTCTCTCTCTCTCTCTCTCTCTCTCTCTCTCTCTCTGTCCTTCCCTACTCCTTCCTCTATTTCTATCTTTCTCACTTACTTATTATTTGAAGATTTCAAGATCAACACTTCCTCATTGGTCCGATATGTAAGACTTTCACAGTTCTTCTTCTCTCATATTTCTTTAATGCAGACGACTGTCATTGGGATTGCGTTCTAGTCCTGTATCACAGTATTTCTCTGCCACTTGCCTATAAACAATTTCATATAATAGATCAACAAACCTACAAACTCAACCATTATTAACACAATATACAGTAGTTCTATTGTTGTTTGTGCATAGGTCTACCATGCAAAATATCCACCCATTGAAAACTGGTTTGAGAAGTTGAGGAAGCTGGCTCTGTAAAGTGGAAGGAAATCTGTTTTTCCTGTTACCACGGAGAAATAAAGGCCTGGAAAAGTCAACGGAAAGTCAATAAACAGGAAGTGAATTGTGACAAGTCCACTTGGTTGTAAGATTGGACTTCATACAACCCCTTGAAGATGTTAATTGCTAAAAAGTACTTGGTGATACTTCAGAACAGACTACCAAGTTTCTTCTGATGTAATTTCTTACTTCAATCACATGCATATGATTTGTGAATTTCATGAACGAGTATAGCTTCCATTACACAAAGGATGGCTGCATTCTCTTATGGTGTAGTTCTCCATATAATAATGAAATTCAAATTTAATATTTGAAGACCATCAATAAGATCATCATTATTACAATTGGATACTCAAGTTTAATCAAATGTTGTGTTGCCATCACCGTATTTAGTATAAGAACGCATGTTTATGTCTCTTCATTTAACCCTCCCAGTTCAATGGGTGCATGAAATGTATACAGCAGAGCCTGAGATCAAATGGACAGTGATTGCAATCAAATGCAATCAGCTCCATACATTGACTGCAGTCTGATTGCAATAGATTGCAATCAGCTGTGATGTTGATGTCAGGCCCAACTGTAATAAATCAGAGGGCTTTTCCTGGCTTGGTACGGAGAGGATTATTTCACACTTGCTAGGGAAATGCATTCAAATATCATCAATAATATGAACAAGCACATTGGAATATGAAGCATTTTTCAATTGTTACATTGCAGAAATGCACTGTATTCTATTGTTTAGGGAGTGTGGGTGATTCTTAGCAATTATTGAACTTCATTTATTTCTATCAACATAAAAAAAAGTTGGTTCCCGATCAATATACGAGCAGAAATAAAGAAATGAGAGCAAGTTAAACCAAAACTTCAACATTTTTGTAACAGTCTAACAGACTAACAGGAAAAGTGATTACTAGGTCTCTGCTGAACTTTGTTCAGATGAGACAACAATGTCAATAAGATGTGAACTAGCTGGACTATGCCTTTTCCATTAGATTGAACACAAGAAGAACATATCAAGCAAGATAAGATCATAAAGACAATTCCATAGAGACATAACAATATATATTCTTAAACATGGATGTAACCTGTAATCCACAAAACACTGACAATCTTCAACTGAAATATTTAGGTAAGTTTATCCCTTTTCCTAACAAGCCCCCGCACATCTGTGCCAAGTTTGATCCGACCTGAAATAAAGAAACATCCTTGAGTCAAGAAAAAACGTTAAAAAAAACTTTCTTCCCTCAACCATGTCGCTGGTATTATCAAATTATATGTGTTTTTCATGGTTGCCATGACACACATGCTGTAACATCACACCTGAATAAACAAAAATTGTGTTTGACTGGAAATAATTCTTTACCTTACAATTTCTCTTTGGAAGGCATGCATGACGGCCCACATTCTAAAATCCTGTACAATTACTAAATTCTTATTAGTCACTTTACAACCTTGAAATGATGTGAATATTGTAAATATTTTCCACTGTTCTTGCAGAAAGATAGTCCTTCTATTCTTGTTAATCTCGTTATACTTTGTGAAACCACTCATATTGTTTTGCCCTATATGCATGTATGCATATGGCAATCATTGATCTAAAAGATCTACTGCGAACATACACTTAGTGTGTGGACGGTATGAAATTACAATTGTACAAAGCAGATCATATTGGAATGAGCACTTGTATTGGGCAATTAGCAGCATTAGCTGAATTATGTATCTATTTTTGTTTAGAGGCCAGCAAATCATACACTTGAGGAAAAGTCATTAATTTTCATTTTCATTTATCAGAAAGTAAGGATATGTAATTGATTTTAACATAATACAAGAAAAAGCTGTCTACATGGATAGATGTTAATACATCAATTACACATATATTGGAAACTACTCTGAAGGAATGCAAGCATGTGTTTTTACAGACAGTTGGTCTTAATAGAACTCAGTCTTTGTGGACAAATTGGCAATTGTATCATTCAATTCAATGAACATTTTAAAAGATTTGCACAAAGATGGACTAATCTTCACAAGCCAGCAGTGCATGAGCTTAAATTATACTTAAAATATATTATAATTATACTGAATATCTATCTCAGCTTAATCATTATGTGACACAATATCATTGTTTGTAGATCTATGTACCAATGGAAAGTTACAGAAATACAGTGTGGCATTTAATGACATGAATGCATATACATGAGGATATCTGTACATTTTTTCTGGCTCAATCTAGAATTCTTGGCAAAAATGTTGCAATTCTAAAGCAGGATGACCATGAGTGTGGGATGACTAATAATGCAAACTTACCATTCATAATCTCTCTCAGAGAAAAACAAGTCAAGTTTATATTTACTGTAGCACGCCTGGCCTGGCCTTGCCATTCCGCCAACGTGGATCAAATTGCAAGAACAATCGTGTGGTTTTGACATGGATCATAAACAAGAAGTATGACAGGATGTAATGATATTTTACAAATAACTGGACAAGGAGACAACACAGATCTGTGTTGCTATATTATTTTATATGGCACTCTTACTGCCTTGTTTGATACCGCTTGTAAGCTAAATAGCCTTTTAGGGTGAGTCATGAGTGATCTTGCCCAGAAAGTGTGTGGCTGTTCTATACCTCTTGAATGTCCAATCGCAGGGACGGGATATTGTGTAGCTGTTGCTTCGTCTTATTTCACTCTTTACCCATGCAAATCCACTGAAATCAAAAGAAATACCTAAACATACATCCACAAGACATCCCACTTTGAGTACTCTGGTTCATGCGTAAATCAACTTCTTTCCTTCGATCGCATGCACTTCATGCTTGCAACTAAAAATGCAACACTTATTCACTGTTTCATATCCCCCCTTTTCCTTGCAATTTCCCCTGGTAATTTTCTCCCCCAACTGTTCCCCATCAAATCCTCCTTCCGCAATCCCCTCATTTTTTTTTCTCTCCCCATTCTCCGAGAAATTCTCTCTTCTCGCTTCCTGCCCCACCACACTCCTTGTACACTGCCAGCCAACACGAAGCCAGGAAAAATCAATTTTGCCACAGCCAAAAATTGTGTCACTTTGACTGTGGGGGAAGCAAGGCTGACAAACAACTGGATGAAGTTAGTCAGGATGAGCCAGGCACGGGGCTCTAATCCGCCGCATATGAACGCTCGGAGAATCCTGGCGGGGGAACTAGGGCACAAACACGCACAGAGGGGCAGGGTGTGTCCGGCTAATTCACGCTAGAGTTGCAACTGCTTTATCGGGATAGTTTGGGGAAACAGCAATTTGCCCAAGCTATCATAGCTCAATTTGACGAAATTGGGGAAGGTGCATACATGTGCATCTGAGTGGGGGGTAGATCGTTGGGGCACGTACGAGTAGTCGCGCAGAGATGGGCAGGGTGTGTCCGCCTAATTCACGGGACAGTTGCAACTCTTTTATCGGAATAGTTCGGGGAAACAGCTAGTTCCCTCTGCTGTAAATCACATCTGAATTAAATTTCACAAAATGGGGATGGAGTGTACGTGCATCACAGTGGAGGTTTGTGTAATATTGGGGGAGGGGGTATACTCTGTGTATGATGTATACATTGAGAAGAGTATGGTAGAGTGAAAGTAAGGTGTGTTCATCAGTTCATCTCATTCACAGTACAGGTGCTACCACTTTATCCAGATACAGCTCAAAGGAATTGGCATGGAGAAAGGGAAGAAAGGGAAGGAGCCGCAATTTTAAACCGCGGTTTATTTTGTCCTGTTCAGCATGAAACACGATGCTTTAGCCTAAAAAGCATCATGTTTCATGCTGAACTGGACAAAATAAATTTGACTTCAATTTGACTTTAACTTGAGAGGGGGTACTAGTATTTGCAGCAGTGTAGGAGGTATATATTTATGTAAAAGTACTTGTGTAGGAAACAATATGTGTGTCAAATGTACAGTGCATTACCTGAAGAATCACACAATTAACTTAATACCAATGTTGTTCCGCCTACATGTGCATAGCGGCTATATTTAATATGTTAATAGGGAATGGCCCAGAAACGTGTGGCCTCACTTTATATGAACTTCAGGGAATCAGCCTGCCCACGACAACACATCTCCCTTTGCCTCTGTTCCAGGCCACGGTTGCTTATTTCATCTACATAGTCATCATAGCGTGAGTATTATAAGACACGTAAACCTTGTTCATATACGCCACATACAGTACTAGCAAAATGCAAAATAAGCGTGACACCTGCAACAATTTTGCGGATGCCTTACAGATAGCTGCATGTACTAACAGGAGGAGATGGGGGGGGGGGGGGGGGGGGAAGAGGAGGGAGGGTTGGAAACATGAGTAAATAGAGAAAAACATCAAATGAATAGAGTGTATAGAGAGAAGGTGGTGGGACATGAGAAAGAAAAAATCTATTTTTTTAAAAACAGAAAAGAAAAGAGAAGACTAATTTAAGTCAGTAACAGTGAGAGAAATGAACGCACAGCTGGATGACAAAACAGGCAAACAGAAAAGGAGTAATCCATTGTCGGGAAGAGAATTAGGGAAAGGATGGGGGAAAAGGGGAGCAAGAGAAAAAGAGAGAAAGTTTAAGACACCATCTTCCTGTACACATGTAGGCTTATGCGCCATGATTCACGCATTGAGGATCAGCTGCGAATTCTCCAATGAGACGCAAATGTGACACAAGGCTGTGTGCGTTTCGGAATAATTAGCGCACAAGACGATTGATAATAGCCGTGGAAGGCTACTGGAGGGGGCTCGCGATTGGAGACGGCCATATCAATTACAAGAGTGATGAAGCGGCAGAGTAATGATACATGCACAGCTTATTGCTTGCAGGCGATGAGGCATTCCTAATGATTTACCCCACTATGTTCCCCTCCCCTTGTCAATTCCAAAACTCAAAACCCTCACCCACCCCCCACCCCCACCCACCCCTGGCTGGCCCCCGGCCCCCGGCCCCCGGCCCCCAGCCCCCTGCTCTTCCTGTCTCATTAAAAAGATTTATAACTGAATATTTTGTCTAGAGCAAATAACACAATTTTACACTAAACAAACATTTAAAAGCCTGCTTGGTCAATTTCATCATCAGTCATCTTTAGGATAAAAAGAAGAAAGAAGATAATTTCATTTTCCAGCTATGCTATTTAACAAACAGGGGACATATTCATATGACGTCACTCTTAAAAAAAAATCTATAGCAGTCATTGGCAATTGGTCCACACACTCATTTCTCACAAGTTCATTGATTGGAGTCTGAAATCATTTGTTGTCATTGAGTCTGCGGGTGTAGACTACAAGCCTGTAAAACTGGCAGGAAGTGTGCTCACCCTGGTGTCCTTCAGCAGTGAAAAGCTTTAGGTCAAGATGTCAGCTGTTTACAGTGTGACAAACACACAGAAGCATGCACACTGTAAGCCTAGCTAGACATGTCCATGTGCAAGCTAGTCCCTGCAAGCTAGTCCCTAGTCCCTGCCCCTGCAAGCACCCACACAGCAGTAGGCCTACCTAGACATGTACATGTGCAAGCTAGATCAGTTCTATGTACATGTCCATGCAAGCACCCACACTGCAGTAGGCCTACCTAGACATGTCCATGTGCAAGCTAGATCAGTTCTACGTGCATGCCCTGCAAGCATCCACACTGCAGTAGGCCTACCTAGATATGTCCATGTGCAAGCTAAACCAGATCTACATAAATGCCCTTGCAAGCACCCACACAGCAGTAGGCCTACCTAGACATGTACATGTGCAACTAGATCGGCTCTACGTGCATGCCCTGCAAGCACCCACACTGCAGCAGGCCTACCTGGTCCATGTGCAAGCTAGATCAGTTCTATGTACATGTTCAGGCAAGACACCACCACTGCAGTTGGCCTACCTAGACATGTCCATGTGCAAGCTTGATCGGCTCTACGTGCATGCCCTGCAAGCACCCACACTGCAGTAGGCCTACCTAGACATGTCCATGTGCAAGCTAGATCGGATCTACGTGCATGCCCTGCAAGCATCCACACTGCAGTAGGCCTACCTAGACATGTCCATGTGCAAGCTAGATCGGCTCTATGTGCATGCCCTGCAAGCATCCACACTGGAGTAGACCTACCTAGACATGTACATGTGCAAGCTAGATCAGATCTATGTCCAGGCAAGCACCAACGCTGCAGTAGGCCTGCCTAGATAATAGGCCTGAGTCGAATCGATTATTAAGCCGGTGTTCGATCGAAGAAGTCGAACTCCGATTTCGTTTTGATGAATTCGATGCATCGACGAAATTACCAAATTGACTAGAAAACACAAAATCTTTTGTTTGATAGTCCTGTTATACACAATTTATCTTCATATTTTCACAATTTTAATTTGCTTACTTGGTTCCTACTCTCTTTTGTGAGTTTTGCAGGTAACGCATCAAGAGAATGAACAGGTCGCTCGATGATCAAGCAGCTACTACATACTACTTGGATTTGATTCGTTCACTACTATATATAGCGCAACGCCACAACAAACAATTGTCCATAGACTTTGTACAACGGATAGCATCGTGTGTTGTGAAAACCCGGAAATACAGTGGCAATCGTGCGTAAGGCTCATTTGCATACACGCTGCCGACGTACAGACTAATAGAGCGTCTCCATACAGCGATTCGGAGACCACTGATTGGTGCATCGCGTAGATCACGTCATAACCATGTGGTCGCCAAAACAGTGATACAATATCCAGTCACGTTGTCCGAAACCCGGAAGCGATTTTTCGACGCATTAGGGTTACGAAAAAAAAAAATCGCAACCCAGAAGCTGATTGACTTTCTGCCCGTTGCAATAGACTCTCCAGATACCAACCTACATACATGTATACGATGCCATATTGACGCTAATTTGTAAGATTTTGACGGAAAAACAAGAAGTAATCGAAATTCGCTTACATGTGCAGTATCGGTGAGAAAATAGATTCTCCGAGGTTACCTATCATAATTCATATAAAATATAGGAAAGTGAAATTCTAGGTCAATTTTGGTACGAGGTGATAGAGAATTGCATGCTTGTTTATGTGGGGAAATGGAAGGATTGCACTGCGTATGCTTACTATATTTTCATTCATAAATTGGCTCTTGGCAGTGGCTGGGTGACGTCATGTATCGATGCATCGATGTTCGATCGGCGCAAAGCCATCGAACACCGGTTTCTGAAAAAATCGATATGACTCAGGCTTACTAGATAAGTACATGTGCAAGCTAGATCGGCTCTACGTGCATGCCCTGCAAGCACCCACACAGCAGTAGGCCTACCTAGACATGTCCATGTGCAAGCTAGATCAGTTCTATGTGCATGCCCTGCAAGCACCCACACAGCAGTAGGTCTACCTTGACATGTCCATGTGCAAGCTAGATCAGCCCTATGTACAAGTCCAGGCAAGACACCACCACTGCAGTAGGCATATACCTTAACTATTGGCTTACCTGATTATTCAGGCCACAACATGGCGAGAATGAGGGCAGCACGTGGCTTCCCAGAGACAAAGGACACGAAGAAAGATTCTCACTTCAAGCCCTGGTCACCTCAGTACTCTGTAGCAGAAGAAAAAAAAAATGAGAAATGTAAACTATCAAGTGGAACATTCACCCATTACTGGAAATATGGTATATTTTGCGGACAGATATGTTCGCAAATTGCAGCAACCCCAACCATTTTTCCAGCACTCAATTTCACGAGCCTATCCCACGCCGGCCCAACACACAAGCTACAAAAAGATACAACACAAGTCAGAGAAAGTCATAACAATAATAGATTGATAAGAAACACACTGCGCCTATCTATACCTAGCTAGTGATGAAACAGCAACATGTATGTGCCCTGCCCATGACAAAAAACAAAATGTTTGTGTGGTTTTATTTTCACGCTCTGATGATCACTGGCGAAATCCTCGTACATTAAAACACCATAAAATATACCATAGGTACACAGTACATGTGTGTGTCTCTCATATCCAAGGGCACTTTACTCTTCATTAGTGCCACAGTTATCATTTCTCCATAGACTTTATTGTGTTAGAACTTAAAATAAAAGTTAAAATAAAATATATCTTGAAAAATAGTTGTTGATAATGTGGCTATCAACATTTTGGTCACAGGTAGATTATTTACTTATCTTTGCCTCAAGAAAATTTAAAGGGGCAAGCCTTCAGCGCATTTTTTTTTGTTCAAAGCCTGAACCTGAGGCTACCATCAATAAAGCCAAACCCCTTTGGTAACTGCAGTTCATGGCAAATGTTGCCGTCCTAACTGGAACAGGGTTCGCAAAGCCCAAAATTCCAACCATGAGGACGGGTGGCCAGTGGCCAGCCAGCCACTGGTAATTCATGTATTCGTGAGCAATTCGCCCCCGGTCCGCTAGGCTAGATGTTTGGTGCGATGCTTTGTCTAGCTCGGTGAGCTGTCCAGCAAGCACGCATCCAGTGAAAGCGCTAGCGCAGGCTGCGAATAATTATTTTCCGAACGTGTAGCCTCTGACTTCGGCATTCACGTCACTTTCAGAAGTTTTCAGACACATTCGGAGATTGCTGGACTAGTCCAACGAACACGCTTCACGTACGTGGTTTGTGTACGATTGAATAGGGCTTACAGAATCGCGCACGTTACAGTATCTCCCAGTTGCCTGTGCCTTCAACAGGCAGTGACTTTTTCAACCCAAAGGATCATGCAAGAACAGTGGGGTTTCTTGCCCGAGTGACCACATTTCTTGGATGCGAATCTGAGTTCAAACACAGGTCTAGCATGTAGCATGTTCCACAAACCAGACCATTGGAAAGACTTGTGGTCTGGAGTGTTAAATCCCTTTTAATCCTATAAAGGGGATGAGATGGACCAGGGGGATTAACTGGGTCTTCTATGTATACCCCTACTGTTCCTTCATATGTCACCCACCTGTCATTGTCAAGTGCCAGGTCCAAAGATACATGTACACTGCAGCTCAAAGGAATTTGCATCGGGTCAAGGGAAAGGGAAGAAAGGGAAGGAGTCGCAGTTTTAAACCGTGGTATATTTTGTCCAGTTCAGCATGAAATGCGATGCTTTAGCCTAAAAACGCATGGTGTTTCATGCTGAACTGGAGAAAATAAACCACGCTTCAAAACTGCGGCTCCTTCCCTTTCTTCCCTTGCCCTTTAGCCGATGCCTATTCCTTTGAGCTCTAGTTTAAGTGCATAGAAAACTAGTATGCTTTTTACACTAGCATATATTTCCTTAGGCCCGTACTATAGGTGGGGCTAAGGGGGGGGGGGGGGGGGGGGTTGCTGGATTCAAGAACAAGTACAGGGGTAAGAAATGTCAGTGTAAAATGCTTTGCAGGCCACAAGACAGCGTGTCAGTTGGGCAGCATTTATTACATTTTGCATTCCCAGAATCTGTTATTTTGAAGCTCGATCTCAAAACAGGTTTTACTTCTGAAACCGTCTTACTAGGGATGCGTTTACAAGATGGATGTTTTGGTTAGAAACATAGTTTCATCGAGCATGCCATTTCCTCACTCATTCTGTTCAATTCATCCCTGCGCTCATACCCTGTGCAATGCTTTGTGATGCCCTTTAAACAGTGTTTCAAAAACATCTAAGATTTCAGTAACCTTCATGTTTCAAAAAACACTTCAAATATCTCAGAGTTTGAATGATTTTTTTTTTCTGGCAAGAAACATGATTTTGAATCAAGGTGTATTTTGAAAGTGTTTTTAGCCTTAAAAAAAGTCAGGCAGGAGTCTGCTTCAATAAGTCTGAAATGCAGAAACAAGCTCATACATGTATTAGGTTGTTCATGTTGCTATGGAAACACAAATGGCCTGTCAAGGCACTCGTCTTATCTTTCAGATGTTTTGAGAAGCGTTTCAATTGAGTCTGTGCCTAGTCTGCCACCATAGAATCTCATCTGTATAATTTGATCAATTGTATTTCATCGAGCCTTGAGTAAAGACTATCCCACACTGCCTGGCTGAAGAGACCGCTACTTCCCGATGTGAGAACGTAGGACATAATTTGAATACAATTTTATTTGCTTTGTAATGCCTTACACAAGTTTCTCCTATCAAAAAGGAATTTAGAAGAAATTTATTATAATAAATTTTGTTTTCATTAAAAATGTGCAAAAATGATAATGGCTGGAACAGACAATTGTGTGACTGACCGCCACATATAAAAACAAAACAACTACGTCCAGAGCATCTTCAGCACACTGTAGTCTCCTAACACAGACTCTACTTAATGTACAATATGAAGGACATCATTTTGTGTCTGCAGACAAAAGCTCTGATATAAAAACAAAACAACAACTATGTCCAGAGGAGTACCAGTAGCTGAATGCACTTGAGAAAATAATTACATGTAGGCTTGGTATGGTTTCATGAAATTGGCCCTAGCTGTACAGTATTTTGGCGTAACAATCATCCTACAATGCAGACATGTCTTAGTGCATTACGCCGTTGCCGTGACATATGATATCTGCACAACAACTTTGCCCTTGACACCTCTCAACAAGATACTGTACCAGCAAATTAGTCAGAGTACATGGAACTGTCAAACTGTACATGTACCCATCTATGCATGTACACATATGCACATGGACGGCCACACTTAAGAGTTCATTCCATGTACATAATACACTATGTAATGTCTCTACACACTAATGAGTTCTTTCCGTGTATATACACTATGTAATGTCTCTTTGGTCAGAATCTGCATTTGTATCACATTATGTGATTTGCAACATGGTGGATGGCCTGATGAATCATAATCATGGAAGATGAGAAAGGGTGATACCCTTGTGTCTTCAGACTAGCTTCTTCAGTCAGTACAGACCTTGTTCTATACCGTGTGTCTCAAAAAAAGCTATACACTTTTGAAATGGCGGCCAAATATACAATTTACAATTCGGGGGGGGGGGGGATGTATGGACAGCTTATGGACTCAACTTTCATATGACACGAAAACCTCTGAAAATAATCCATGCTTGGATGAGAACTACTCACTTTTGTAATGGTATGAAAATTAGGCTGTGCAGGAATTATCCTTTGAATTTTGTGAGAGGTTGAATATTGAATATCCAATTGAATCTTCAATTATGGGTTGTCGAAAAAAAGAATGTCAAAGATGCTGGCAAATTTTTCTTACGTCAATGGATAACCTGAAGAATAGGCAGCCAGTAACTGAGACATTCCTTTTCTTTTTCAACAAAATGTATTTCAAGAATGAATATTGAATTGAATGTTCGATTGAATATTCAATATTCAACCTATTGCAAAATTCAAAGGCTAATTCCTGCACAGCCTAATTTTCATACCCTGTACAAAAGTGAACAGTGCTCATTCAAGCAAGAATTATCTTTGGATGTTTTGGTGTTGGCTGAAAGTTGAGACTATAAGCTATCCATACGTATGTAAATCATTCTCCCCAGACTCAAATATTTTTTATTCGGCAGCCATTTCAAAAGTGTATATATTTTTTTTAGACACACGGTAGAGTACCTAAGTGTGACGTCATAAATTACCATATTGGCAAGACAAGACAACTGGTTCTAAACTCCATGAGTAGAGCAAACATCAGTGATCATAGTGGGACTCTCTTTGGGAGTGCCAGACACTAGCCAGCTAGACAATATGTTGGACCAGTAGAACTCTCACTTCAAGGGGGTGTTTCACCAAGCTGTTCGTAAGTTATTAACGACTTTACGAACGACTGGGGATCCCTTCTTGTGCTAAATCAGATTCTCAATGAACAAAGTGTGGTAACGGATTTAGCAAAAGAAGGAATCACCAGTCGTTCGTAAAGTCGTTCGTAACTCACGAACAGCTTGGTGAAACACCCTCCAGGGATGCTGTTTACACCAGCAACCTGCGTAACAATGGATATGACGACACCACTTCTGTACTCTACCGACAGAGGCTGCCGATATAGGTAGAGTCAGCATTTTAAATCATGTTTGAAAATGCTGACTGCGAATTAGAAAAAAATTGATAAATGCAGCCAAAAGTGCACAAAAAATGTTGGTGTGTCATTGTTTGACATACTTATAGTGTTCATACCATATGACACCAGTGCAGTGCATGCACTCGATGCAAGCACATATTTCCAAAGCCCAGTAGGCACTGAGTTTGAGTAGGATACTACTTGTAATACATACCTTTATGGTTCTTGTACGCGAGCGTTCAGTGATCGCTGAGATTATTGTTTACAACGTCATTTTCATGTTACAGATTTGTTACGTGGATCGGTTCCGACGTGATAATTTTCAGTAAATCCGAATTGTATTTTTACGATAAGAACTTTTGATTTGTATTATCATATCTTAAAAATGATTTATGAAGGGTTTGATGAGAAAATGATAGAGAGAGACCTCCGAGACGTAGTGGAGACTCGGGTGGTAGTCCCATATGTGCAAAGATGTGTGTGTTGTGATGTGATGTATCAAATTAAATAAATAAATAAAAAGTACAATAATACGAATCAAAGTTCTTATCATAGAAATATGATTCAGATTTACTGAAAATTATCACGTCGGAACCAATCCACATAACAAATCTGTAACATGAAAATAACAATATTGAAATTCGCGCTAGCCGCGGCTAGCGTCGTGAGCGTTGCAAACAATGACCGCAGCGATCGCTGAACGCAAGCGTACTAGAATTCCGTCCAATCATGCATTGCGATGCAAGAACCATAAAGGTACGTATTGTTGGGGTAGTTGTGAACAATGTGGTGCCTCCCAGGCACAGCTGATTTGGCTCAAAAACCCTGTTCATATGCTATCTATCTGCAAAATAAGCACAACATTTGTGGCAAAATCAGCATACTGACCTATTACAGCCCTATGATAATCTTACCACTACTCTAAACACCATATCACGCTATGACATAAATACTGTGAATTAGTGATATCAGTGTATAAATGGGCATGTATACACTGTAGAAGTGAAGCTGGCATATGAAATATACACAGAGGCATATTGACAAATTACGAGTGACTTATAGTTCTACATTGCAGTGGTAGTGGTGTGTTTGTTGATCTATGTGAAATAGTTCACACATTAGTGATTTCAATGTACAGTATAATGAAGCATAATACAGAGTAATATGCAACGTGAAATGAACTACCATCAATTACAACCACAGATGATCGATCTGTGTGGAGTAGTACAACTACAGAATGAAGTTCAAGACGCACGTACTCACGCAGCCTCAGTATACAGTACAGTAGGCCGGTATTGTAATGTTGTAAGATGTTGTCCGGGTACAACATGAACTATATTACAGGTATAACCGTCTCATTCAGGGCATGTGTTCATCAAAATTACATTTTTTTTACATACATGTACCCTCAAATAGTGTTGGAAGTCTACCCATTCGTGCTATGTGGAGAAGCTCTTACGGCTTCTAATATTTAAGTATCAATGTATCTGTGAATGGTAATGAAATTGCAAATCTTGGGTTGTTTAACAGAGAAAAATATACAAATTGATCGGTTGTGGGTATTCATGCAACTGCACAGAGCAATTGCTTCTCTACACATAGTGAGTTGATAAGACTTCAGTCTCTAGGGAATACAAGAAGAGCCAGGTGCAATCTCGGTGGATCCATCGATCTACCATGTCTACAGACACTAATTTTTGGTCTTGCTTTACAGGGGCAATGCCCCAACCAGTCCAGTCTTGTTTGGGTATTATCCAATCCAATCTCCAGGAAGAATCTATTTGTTGTAGAGGCATTACAAGCTCTGGCCCTAAACACACACTGGGCTTTAATAATAATATCAATTGCAAATCCGGGGTACCCCACACACAGGGTGAGATCAGATCATGAGCATCTCAGATCAGATCAAATCAATCGCAATGCAAAGAACACCACACACACACACACACACACACACACAAACAACACCAGCCGCAATGCTTACATTATGATGCCTGATTATCCCAGCTCCTGTTGTTACAATTCCTGCAGCTCAAAGCCCATTATTCCTGAGCCAGTGTGATATGGCTTATACTCCTTGTCCACCTCAGCCAGATTAGCTACATAATCCCTCACACCAACCAAGAAAACTGCAGTGAAAAGAATCAAGTTCCAAGCTGAATGGTCCGGTCTCCACACTTGTTCTTCTTTTTTACTCCTGTTTTTTAATAGGCAGGGAGAGCCAGTGAAAGAACAAGCCACCTCTCTACTGAATAGGCTCTTGTAAATGATAGCGCACGAAGTTTACATACAGGTACATACACAACAGCAGGCAGCAGCACGCTCTGTATGGTAATAGGTCGACCGCTGATAGGGTTTCAGCGTTGCGATTCGCTGGGCTGTAGCTGTAAAACGGGGCTGGCTAGCTAGGCTGGCAGTACAGTACAAATGGGGTGCGTGGATGTGTGTGTGTGTAGTCGGTAGCTGCATGGCCTAGCTGGCTTGGCTGGCTGGCTGATGGCAGGCAGGCAGGCTTGCAAGTTGATAAGCAAGCGCTTCCCTTGGCCCGATGTTCAAAGTGAGTGTACAAAAGGCACTGCTAGTCCCACTGTCTGTCTGGCTCCCTATGTGCAACCACTGTGTGTGATTGTGTGTGTGTGTGTGTGAGTGAGCGTATGGGTATTTATGTGTGTAATAGCTGTGTATATGTTGTAGATCTGTGACAAACCTGTGTGTGTGTGTGTGTGTGTGTGTGTGTGTGTGTGTGTGTGGATGTGTTGTGTGTGAGTGTGTGTAAAGTGCACTGAATCTGTCTGCATGGTTTGTAGGGATGAGGGGGTAGGGATGGGGAGGGGAGGGGAGAGGGTCGGAGGGGGAAGGATATAGAGTGTGTATGTATATTCATGTGTCTGTCTGTCTGTCTAATGTCTGTCTGTCTAGTGTCTGTGTGCATGTGTATGTGTGTGCATTGTACTGCATATCTGTGTCTTCATGTTTATCTGCCAATAAATATACATCTGCATGTATGTGCTGTAGATTTCGTAGCTTGAACTTTCCTCTTTGGATTTAAAGACCCCCTTTCAGTGTATAACAGTACATCTAAAGAAAGTCAGCATAAATCTTAGAAACAAACATCATACTCTTGAATTTCAAAAAAACAGAGCAAGATATCAAACATATCTTAGTGCCTTCCACATCCAGACTAACACTCTCGAGATAATAAACTACATTTCAAGTAATGCAAGTATAGAATCATACTTATGGGTTATACATTAATAGTTATTAGTCAAGCTTTATAATGGGCTATTATGTTTCTCATTCAGGGAAAACTATGTGTGTTTATATGTATGTGTCTGTCCGTCTGTCTTGTGTCTGTGTGGCTGTATGTGTATGAGTCTATCTATGTACTGTATGTCTGTCTCGTGTAAGCACCCCTATGCCTGTGAGTATGAGTGTGTATTGTAGTGTATGTCTGGGACTGTATGTCTGTCTGTCAGTATAAGGTTTCTATACATGTGCTGTGTGTAGTTGTTTGGTGGCTCCTAGCCTCATTTCCAGCTTAGTGGATATTTTTAAAGTCCAAACTTAAAGAGAGTCTAGTACTCAAATGACTTCATGCAGAGCTACCAACATTGAACTTCAATAATCAGGGAGATTTGGGGACATTTTATGAGGAATCAGGGAGATGTCTATCAAATGCATAAAACCTAATGACAATATTCTATCAATAATCAGGGAGATTGGGTGATGTATTCAAATCAAGTGCAGTAATATTGGGCTATTTTCAGAGAGTCTCCTGCGAAATCAGGGAGACTCAGCAGCTCTGTACATGTCATTTTTCATACCATTCTCCTCTTTAATATTTGTCCATCAGAGAAGTAATTGAGAATGATGAGTCTACGACAGCCAGACTGCTTTACTGAATAGTGGATGAAAAATGCTGAACAGCCTGAAAGGCAGACTAGCTGGCTATGTCCTCATCCAGGGACAATCAGCAAAGGTGGATTTGTTTGCCGTCTGTCCCTTCTGTTTTGTTCCTCCTCCCCAAGCAAGAATAGGTACGTCTGCATTAGCCCGATCAGACGAAATAGCAAGCTAGTTGGATGATCCGCAGAGCTACAGTAGCCTGGGGGGGTGTTCACCAAGCTGTTCGTAAGTTACAAATGACTTTATGAACGACTGGTGATCCCTTCTTGTGCTAAATGCGATACCACACTTTGTTCAGTGAGAATCTGATTTAGCACAAGAACGGATCACCAGTTGTGCGTAAAGTCGTTCGTAACTTACAAACAGCTTGGTGAAACACCCCCCTGAATTTGCGATTGCGTCTTAATGCATAAATTATCCCAATATTCGCGCATGCGCAGTACACGACGGAAATTGGCCACGACCGGATGGCTTCGGTTGTGAGCTCGCATTCACACACATGTAAAAACCTAACAAAAACAATGCCTAAGTGTGCGCTGATGCATTATGGGATCGAGAAAGTTTCAGGCTAATAAAGACGCTGCCCGAAATAGCGAGCTAATTCTTGAACTAGCTGGCTATTTGGCCATCTAGCCCAAGATTTCTTGGGAAATTTTCTGGACCAAATAGCTAGCTATTTCGGGCTAATGAAGACACAGCTCATGAGAGAAGCTGGAATCAGCTCAAATGATTTTAAAGGGAAAATCCACCCTGTAAATTAAATTGGCTTTGATAAAGGAGACACATAAAGAAACATAATAGAGAAAGTCAAAGGATAAGAAAGTAATGATCTTTTTAAGTTTTCATATTGTGACATCACATGCAAGATGCTCTCCAATATGTTGTGTGCTGTACGATTCCATATATTGCTCTTCTTTGTTTTTGATGAAGGAATCACTCTTTTTCAGAGAGGTATATCTGTAAAAACATGTGTCTAATGATTTATCAACTGCGCAGGTAAACTGATACACATTATTTTGAGAAAATTGACATTTTCAACAAAATTAGCATAAAACATACATTCACAGGTGAGCACATGGCATCACAAATCAAAGAAAAAAAAAAGAAATTGTAACTTTTTTATAACTTGACAGATATTGACTAAACCTTCACTAGTATGTTTTCATGTTCCTGCTTTTATCAAAACTAACTTAATTTCAGGGTGGACTTGCCCTTTAACAAAATCTAATTCCTTCCATATCAAGTAATCTGCTGCTCATTAGGGTGTGTGTGTGTTTATAAGGGTGCCAAAATAGGACTGTCCAGGGAAAAAATTAACTTAAAATTTTTGAGGGCTACTTTTTGAGCACGTTGGCCAATTTGACGACAATTTAACATTGTGTCTACAGATGGGAATATGGGGGGCTCTTTTAACATTTTCCAGGTCTCTTTTGAGCATTTCGGTGGCGAAATCACCCTGAGTCCCCGTGTATTTTTTCCCCTAGGACTGTCCCACTGTAATGTTCATAATAACCATTATTTATCTTGATACAGTGTAAATTTCTGAGGAAGGATTATCAACGTGCCAAATCAAAACTGTATCTCCGCATGGAAGTTACCATTTCCTGATATCAGACTTGAAAAGAAGCCCGACAAATTATGTTTCTGGGTCGTAAAATCTACAGTAAATGGCCCTGAATGAACAAACATGTAGACCTTACATGTAGCAAAACAAACTGTACACATCGATCGCAGTAGTGGGTGACTCATACGGATACTCGGACAGATCTGGTTTTACCATCTAAACTCAATCTCACACACAAAAATGACCCTACTGACCAAATGATTCACATCTTAGACAGTACACACAAGGTATATGCTACATACATTGTAGTACTTAGGCCATAATCATTATTAAAGGGAGTATACTGTACTGGGAAGACAAAAAAGCTGATCGTGAGCAGTCCTCTCAACAATGGTCTTAAACCCATGTATTGTCTATTTTAGAAACTTGCTGAAAGTTATTTGCCCTCAAATGATCTACATTTGGAGTGATTAGTGATTAAATCACAAATCCTCAAAATGTTCGGCCCGAGAATTTTGAGGATTTCACTAATAATCATTAATTACTCCAAATGTCGATCATTTGAGGGCAAAGAACTTTCAGCAACTTTCTAAAATGGACAATACATGGGTTTAAGACCATTGTTGAGAGGACTGCTCACATTCACCTTTTGACCTTTTTTGTCTTCCCAGTACAGTATACTCCCTTTACACATTGTTAGCCTAGTTAGATAATAAGTAGAGAAATGTGATGTGAAAGGGGAACACTGGGTGAGAGGGAAAGATTAAGAGAGATTCAGAAAAGAAAGAAAGAGTCAGAAAAGGGAAGGGGATGGGGCAGGAAAGGCACAAGTCATCATAAGAGAAACAGGCAGACAGACAGACAGACAGACAGACAGACAGGCAGACATACAGAGAGATAGATAGAAACAGACAGACAGAGACAGATAAAGAGATAAAGAAAGAGACAGAGAGAGAGAGACAAGGAGAGAGAGAAAACGAGAGAGAGATCGACCCCGTGTCCACATACAAAAAATTCATTGTATAGCGTTACTAAAACGGTACAGCTATACATCATAAATAATCACCGTATATAGCGAACAGAGTATTCACACACAAACAAATCTATCCCCTAACTTGATTTATAAAGAATCATTATATGGTATATATGGTATACAGGGTGTACACAAACAAAATAATCCATACCGAAACTCTTTAAAGAAACATCATATACCGTATTGACCGGCATATAAGCCGCATGTTTTTTTTTCTTAAAATTCAAGCGTAAGTCAGGGTGCGGCTTTAACCCGGCGTTAGTAAAAGTCTGGTCTTTTACACAGTATGCATGGGACTATGCATTGTGTGACAACATTCAACGATATTCAACGACGGTATGTGCGCAGATTGCTATCTGGCGGGTCTTCTGTAAGCGGGCACTAGATTGAGTTAATACGTACCCAAAATCAAAATTACACAGAAATGAGGGATCAAGGCTCCTTTTACGGTCACGCTAAACTCCTTCCAGTAAGTCAGCGCCCACAGATAATTTTTTTATATAGCTGTACCTATAAAACGGTACGGCTATACCATTTTTATGTAGCTATACACCGACTTCTTCATGTGTGGACACAGGATCAGAGAGAGGGGCGAGAAGGACATACAGAACAAGTGAGTGAATGAGGGAAGGTAAGAGAAATTACATAAGAACATACTAGAGAAAAAGAAAAAGAGCGAGATCAGAGTGAAAGAGTTACAGGTAGAGAGAGAAGAAAAAAAGAAAGAAATAGAGAAAGCAACCAGAGAGCAAGAAGAGAATAATGTTTTTGCCAATCACACTATGGAAACAAATTCCACGTTCCTTAGATCCTCACAAATCATAAATTTGTGTAATTCCTGTGTTGCCTTTCTATGTCTTCATTAAGTAGCTATCCAAAGTAGTTATGGTTTATGTTTGTGCAACAAAGCATGACTTATTTGTTAAACAGCACAAATGAGAAACCCTGACACTTTGAACTGATTGGTCAGAATATTATTGAATCAACAAACAATAAACCTCCTCACAAAACCCGCTATTAAACAGAATAATAATACTGTCACAGTGGCACACAAACTTTGAGATCAGAAAGAGCTTTCTGTGTAGTGCTGATTCCAATAAGACAACTTGTTATTTGTTCATGACAAACAATGCCATCCATATATGTATTGTGCAGTGCTCTCCACATGTTGCAGCATGTGAGGTCAAAATACACCATTTATGAAATGGCCAACTTAAAGGTCCCCTGTCATCAAAATGTATTTCGACTTCTGTTGATGCAACATAACATGTACATAACAAAATCATTTACTGTTCAATGGAAATATGTGTCCTATATTTTAAAATAATTTTTTCTCAGCACTGATAAGCCCCGCCTCCAAAATATCCTCCAACCCATTCCCCCTGTAACATCATCAAAGGTAGATATTAGCAGGATAATAAGCAGAATTGATGCACAACTTAAACATTGCAATGACTACCTCCACCTGCCCACAAGAGCATCACATGTGTGTTCACACAATACTATCTAACAACCTTTCATGTGGGAATAATCGTTTCCTCATGTCAGAAATGTGCTAGCTATGTGATGTTATTATAAGCACTTGCTGGTAGTCATTGCAATGTTTAGTTTATGCATAAACTAGAGCAATTCGACTGCCACGCAGTCGATGAATATGCCTCCGCCTCTTTGCTATTCTCAGAAAATGTGTATGTTTGGTGGGCAATGCACCATTGCTCCTATGTGAAATGAAAGTATCACATTTTCTTTTTTCAAGTTTAGCTAAGTTTGGCAATGTTCATTGACTTTTGACCTCTTACTTCTTTGACTTCCAATCTAGCCAGTCTGTCTAAATCCATCCTTGCATCAAGTTTGTTTAAAATTTACCAATTTTGGATGAAGTTTATTGACCTTTGACCTTTCAGGAATTTTACCCAAACTTCACCAGTCTACCTCCATGAAGTGATACATCTCTATACTATGTTTGGTTTGAATTGAATCATTAGTAATGGATTAAATGTGAAAAATATCTATTTGGGGGCAATTTCTATCCAATTTTGGCAAAGTTCATTGACCTTTGATCCCGGACCTTTGAAAAATTTCACCAAAATTGTCATCAGTCTAGTAGTGATCCATCATTGCACCATGTTTGGTTGGTATTGCTCCATTGGATTTGGATAGATTTTGAAAATTATCACTTTGGGGGCAATTTTTAGCTAATTTTTGGCAAAGTTCATTGACCTTTGAACTCTCAGGAGTTTTACCTAAACTTTCACCAGTCTACCTCCATGAAGTGATACATCTCTGTACCATGTTTAGTTAGAATTGCGACATTGGATTTGGATTTCAGTTTATTGTGAAAAATATCAATTTTTGCAAAGTTCATTGACCTTTGACCTCTGACCTTCCAGGAATTTCACCAACAATGTCACCAGTCTACCCCCAAGTAATGATCCATCGTTTCGCTATGTTTGGTTGGAATTGCACCATTGGATTTGGATTTATTGTGAAAAATTTAAAGTTTGGGGCAATTTCTAGCCAATTTTGGCAAAGTTCATTAACCTTTGACCTCTGAACTTTCAGGAATTTTACCAAAAATGTCACCAGTCTATCCCCAAGTAGTGATTTATCATTGTACCATGTTTAATGAGAATTGCATCCTTGGATTTGGATTTACTGTAAAAAAGGTCAATTTTTGATATTTTTTAACAAATTTCATTGATCTTTGACCTCTGACCTTTCAGGAATTTTACCAAAAATATCACCAGTCTATCCTCAAGTAGTGATCCATATTTGTACCATGTTTAATGAGAATTGCATCCTTGGATTTGGATTTATTGTGGAAAAGGTCATTTTTGGGCAATTTTTACAAAGTTCATTGACCTTTGACCTTTGACCTCAATCAGATTTGACCCCAATTTTACACACTTCATTAGTTTTATGCAATATATACATGTACCAAGTTTGAAGCAAATCTGCTTGACGGTTCTCAAGATATTGCCTAAACGGATTCGGGACGGACGGACGTACGGACGGACGGACGGACGGACGGACGGACAACCCGAAAACATAATGCCTCCGGCCACTTCGTGGCGGAGGCATAAAAAAAGGTCTATTATCCTGCTAATTTCTACCCTTGATGATGTCACAGGGGGGAATCAGCAGTATACCATACCGGGTAACTATAACATGTATAAAATCTCAGTCATAGCTTCACAAACATTTTCAGATAAAGTGATAAACTATCCTTGATTACATTTAAGACGTGTGAGTATAGTCTACATTCATAATCAAATTGTACCTGTCACCTCGCGCTGTGAGCATTGCTCCCATTGAACGCATGGAGACTGGTACGGAGTATAGTGAACAGCGGTCCCTGGTCTCTATTAGTTATAGGCAGAGCTGCCAATCTCGCTTGACCAACAATCGTATGATTTTACCATAAAAATCCTATTTTCAGACAAAAAATCGTACTCTTAACTGTCATGTACTTTCCTACACAGTATCTCAAGAATTGCGAACTTTATTTTGTAGTAATTTACAATTAAATGTATACAAGTATGTAATTTATTCCAGACCTGCCAACTTCTGGAGTTCAAAAACTGTATTCTTTAATCCAAAAAGTTGTATTTTACCAACAAAAAATGTATTTAAAAAAAAAACGGATCAATGTCTCTTACAGTTCCTACATCAGGCATTTTTTATGGAGCATTGGTTGAATATGCATGATTTTGTCATGACTGGTGTGCTCGATGAACCAATGAACATCCCCAAATTGCTAATGTGAGATGCTGGTAGGATACTTTACAAAACAGAATGGGCATTTCGCCACTGAATATGGCACACACACAAAATAAGACTTTAATCGTATTTTTTAAAGGAAAATCGTACTGTCGTATTCACTTCTAAAAATCGTAATGGTTGGCAGGTCTGTATAGGGTTCGGACTACCCGCCCAAAACCTCCTCAAAATCTAGCGATCGCAATCATTTCGCTTTAAAGTCAGTTTCCAGCTTCATTATTGGAAGAGAAGTCCCACTCTTCTTCCATTTTCCATGTTTTTTTAACCAAACTTTGACCTGCAAAAGGGACACCTTATCCTTAATGAGCCTCTCGAAGATTATTTCATCAGGCAGACTGAGTGTTAATAACAGTATAAATTGATTTATAGATTGTATATCCATATGTTCGTCATCAATTTCAATCACTGTATAACATTTGATATTTTGTGATCATTAAAAGTGAAGGGTTGAATTGTTTCATTTCACGATTCACTGATAGTGTACAACAAGGTCATATAGCCAGCACAAACAACTGATTGAGATGCTGGTATACAAATTACATAGATATTCATGGTATTCATATCATACCATACACGTAACTTAGTGGATTATGGATAAACAGGGTTTTTTGTTTGTGTTTATAGTGGTGACCCTTTTGAGTACGACTCCAAAAGATGCCCGTAAAAACATATCAGAGGGGGGGGATTCATGCGGGCTCGGGGCGATTTTGCCCCCAAAATGGTTAAAGAGCCCTGAAAATGTTAAAAGAGCCCCCTAAAATTCCTATTGACACAATTTTAAATTGTAGCCAAATTGGACAATGTGCTAAAAAAAAAAAAAAAAAAGTAGCCCCCGAAAATGTTGAATTTTTCCCCTGCATTATATGCACCTATATGTATGGTAGTGAGATGGGTGGGGTGGAGTGGAGTGGGGTGGTGTGGGGGTGCTGGTTGGGGTGCTGGTTGGGGTGCATGTAACCTAGCATCCAGGATATGGCCATTTAGCACCCAAACTGTGCACTCAATAGGTGCGTCTTCATTATGTGGGCGAAATGGCGAGCTTGTTCTGATCGGTTTAGCTAGCCAGATCACGAAAAAGCTAGCTTTTTGCGACTTCATTAGCCAGATCAGGCAAAATAGCTCGCTATTTGGTCAAGAAAATTTCCCAAGAAATCTTGGGCTAGATAGAGCTAGCTCGAGCTAGCTCGGAGCGTCTTCATTTGCCGGAAAATTTTCCGACCTCGGCACGCATCAGCGCGCACGAGGCATTGTTAACGTAATAGGTTTTTACATGTGCGTGAATGCGAGCTCACAACCGAAGCCACGCGGTCATGGCCTATTCCCGTCGCACACTATGCATGTGCGAACATCGGGATAATTTATGCATCTCGAGTTTCGAGCTTACGTATCCCGAGTTTCGAGCTAATGAAGACGCGATTGCAACTTCAGGCTAGTTCCCTGGATCAGCAAAATAGCTCGCTATTTTGTCTGATCGAGGTAATGAACATGCACCTAATGTGTCTAGCTCACACTTCAGCCCCCACCTGTAAATAATGATGGAGAGGCTGGACTGAGCCTAGACACTTCGCTTTAGACCCCATCATTTCACAATCACTGAGCCATGATACTATACACAGTTTTATGGGGCCATGGGTTTGTACATCACCCTAGCGGGAGAGATTCTAGGAAATCTGGAAGGTGTAACTGTATGGAAGGGGGCTGCACATGAAAGGACATGTCTCCTACAGACAACAGCAACAATGGTGTAAAAGGGCCGTTGGAACAAAAAATCAATTCTTTTGAAGGATACGTGAACAACAGAGACCTGTCTGAAATCTGAAGGCAAACCAAACACAAGAAATGCATGGATGGAACTTATCTTAATTATTCAACGAGTAATGTGATGTTAAGAGCAACTGACAACACTTCATGCTCCCTCTCTACGAATACAATACAATGTCTCCATGTTTGGAATTACCTTTCGTCTCAGGCCAGTTCACCCGTCTGTTTACCCATGTTCACTTTGCGTGAATCTGAGATACAATGTGGTAAAGCAGACTTAGCCTTAGACAATATTCATGAAAACAGGGCCATTGTGCTGCCCTGAAAGACTCTTGGCCTTGTCCCGTTCTGATCTCTGCACTGCCACCTCCCTCTTTCCCCCCACCAAGCAAATGGCCCCCCTCCCCCTATTGTCAAAAAAAAAAATAGGGCAGACCGTGGTTGTAAAATAGAGCATCAAATTTTTGTGTGGAGAAATCAGTTTAAAACAATGTCATACTTGCATCCTTAAAGACCGCGTGTCCCTTTTGCAGGTCAAAATATACAATTTTGCGAAAACCACAGAAACTAGAAGAAGACAATAGAATTGGATACTGACTTTAAGCAAATTTATCAGTAGAGTGTAAGGAGGTTCATGGTAGTTTTCTGTGGCAAATGTTTTGTTGAGTTACCAATGAGAATAGGGAAAAAAAATCATTCAAACTTTTCGGGTGTTACCTTTTTGAGCAAACTGACCAATTTGACTACAATTTTACATGGTGTCTATGGACAATTTGGGGGCTTTTTAAACCTTTTCCAGGGCTCTTTTAAGCATTTCATGGGGCGAAATCGTCCTGAACCCCCGTGTATTTTTTTCCCTGAATGAGAAGCCTTGAGAGAAGGCTAACAGGGCAGATACATCGATCCCAAAGGTTCACATTCTCGTCATCTCCATTGGATGAATATTTGTTATTAATATCTATATTTGATATTGTCTATGTTGGCTTTCTATGTACTCTCACATCAAACCCATTCCAAACATTGCACCTTGTTCTTCTCATCTTCATCTTAATCACTGTACACAGGACAGGGGTTCATTATATGGTCGCAAGATTTGCTCACAAGAAATTAAAATGTCTGGGGGTGTTTCACCAAGCTGTTCTTATGGTAAGAAAGACTTTATGCACGACTGGTGACCCTTTCTTGTGCTAAATGAGATACCCAATGTGTTCCTGAAAGTAGACAAGTAATACCGCATTGGATTTCATCACACCACCCAATCTCCCTGATTATTGATAGATTATTATCGTTATGTTGTGTGTATTTGATACACATCTCCCTGATTTCTCATGAAATTTCCCAAAATCTTCCTGATTGTTGAATTTCAATGTTGGTAGCTTTGTATAGGGTAGTATCAATGGCAAATACTGGACATATGTACAGAACTGCATGTGGTTAATATTTCTATATAAATGCTTCTTCTTATCTGCCTTGTCCAAACAGATCTTGGGAAGAGGAGGATTAGCCACATCGTGAATGCACAGTTCTTACAGTTTGGATTTAAAATGTCAAAGAGCCTGAATGCTAGGCTACGCTCATGAGCTCCTTCGCACAGAGGCCTATGCAGACCACCACTGAAATCCTCGCTGCAAACTAGGTTAGGCAAATGCCAGGCACGCTCCCTCTCTACACACCAAACAGGCCGTGTGACGCCACAGCACCAACGCAAGCGTAATCAACAAAGTACATGAATGTCCGGCACCACACAGCGTAGCTGCACTATCAGGCTTATGGACATGGCTAACTCAAACTTTAAGATAAGAGTCTGGTATTCACAAGACTAGTCACTCTTTCATTCTCGTCTTTTCTCCCACCAGATGAGGAGTCAGAATGATTAGTCTACTGTAGGCAGACCTGTTTATTAAGGAGTTTGGATGACAAATGGCCACCAGCATGGAAGCCAGGCTTAAAGGGCATATACTGTACAGGGAAGGCAAAAAAGCCTTCAAAATGTAATTGTTAGCAATCTTCTTGCCAATGGTCTTAAATTCATGTATTGTCTATCTTAGAAGCTTGCTGACAGTTATTTGCCCTCAAATGATCCATATTTGGAGAAATTAATGATTAATGATTAAATCCTCAAAATGTTCGGTCCGAACATTTTGAGGATTTGTGATTTATTCACTCATTACTCCAAGTGTAGATCATTTGAGGGCAAATGACTTTCAGCAAGCTTCTAAAATAGACAATACATGAATTTAAGACCATTGGTAAGAAGATTACTAACGATCACCCTTTTGAAGGTTTTTTTGTCTTCCCAGTACAGTGTATGCCCTTTAACATACTGCGGCACAGAGCTGCTGAAGCTGGGTTGCATTACAACAGGGCTGGGGACCATCTCTCTGTAGGGGTGTATTCATTAGCCTGATGTGGCAAAATAGCTAGCTAGTTCTGATCGGGATACCGTAGCCTGATCACGAAATAACTAGCTATTTGCGTTTTCTTTAGCCAGATAACGCGAAATAGCTAGCAATTTGGTCGAGAAAATGTCCCAAGAAATCTTGGGCTAGATGGCCAAATAGCGAGCTAGCTCGTAATCTAGCATGAGGTAGCTCGCTATTTCGCGGAGCGTCTTCATTAGCCTGAAACTTTTTCGATCCCTGCATGGATCAGCGCGCAGTGAGCCATTGTTTGAGTTAGATTTCTATACCTGCGTGAATGCGAGCTCACAACCGAAGCCATGCTGTCGTGGCCTACATGAAAGTATTCCCGTAGCACACTGCGTATCTGCGAACACTGGGATACAGTAATTTATGCATCCCAAGTTTCAAGCTTATATATCCGCTCAACATAAGTTTCCAGATCTTTTATTGGGAGGGAAGTTTTTATAAATTATTTTCTTCCATTTTCTTTGTTTTTCTTACAAAACTCTATTTGTTTGACCAGCAAAGGAACTACCCTGTCTTTAAAGGGCATATACTGTACTAGGAAGGCAAAAAAGGCCTTCAAAATGTAATTGTTAGCAATTTTCTTGCCGATGGTCTTAAATTCATGTATTGTCTATTTTAGAAGCTTGCTGAAAGTTATTTGCCCTCATATGATCCACATATGGAGTTATTAATGATTAATGATTAAATCCTCAAAATGTTCGGGCCGAACATTTGGGGGATTTGTGATTTAATCACTCATTACTCCGAATGTAGATCATTTGAGGCCAAATAACTTTCAGCAAGCTTCTAAAATAGCCAATACATGAATTTGAGACCATTGGCCAGAAGAATGCTAACAATTATATTTCGAAGGCTTTTTTGCTTTCCCAGTACAGTATATGCCCTTTAATATGCTTAAACTTCCATCTTTCTCACAAGAATGAAAGCTCGTCTTAGATGCAGACTAAATGTATGGTCTGTTATTGCAGCATAGTATAAGTATTACAGTCACCTTTTCCTTTTCAAATGGAAAAAAAATAATTTCATGCCAATTTTACACAATGGTATCACAATTTGCATACTTGATTGAACATGTACCATATTAGTTTGGAAACTTATGGATAATATTCTGTTAAATATGTTTGTGCTTATGTATGAGACAATGTACTATGTTTGTATTGTAAGACCAATTATATTCCTCTTTATATCATTTTGTATAATTATGCATTATGAAAATCTGAATAAAGGCAAAAAAGCTGGGGGAAAAAAAGTAGTCCACAGCCTAGAAGAGAGGCTAATACAGTGCACGTAATGATGTACGTCTGAGTTCTCTCCACCTTTTTTTAATCCTATCTGGAGCTGTGTTTGACATTTGGCATTTCAACGGTTTGCAACAACAACCAGATGAGAATCCATAGAAATTATCATGAGAAAAGACTGCATGATTAGGCACACAATAAAATTGTCTCTACACTTGTCATTTACACTATAACCCCGTTCACATACGCCGCCTATCTGCAACATTTGCCGCAATTTTGCCAATGAGTTACCGATAGCTGTGTATATGAACGGGAATCACTGAAAGAATGCGGTATTTGCTTCCTCCTTTTTTTTCCGCTTATGTTGCGGCTAATTTGCGATTGAGACCAAGTAATAATACCTCAATATTGCAGTAAGCGAATCTTAAAAACTCACTCCCACTATATTAAAACAGGAACAAATTGGGATATTTCATTTAGCACATGAACAGGTCACCAGTCATGCGTAACGTTGTGCATAACTTACCCACATCTTGGTGAAATAGGGCCCTGATGGGATGCCAAGTGTGAAAGCAATGTGTATGTTCAGCATGATAACACACACACACCAACCATGAACTCATGCATGTTATGCAAAGTTTAGCTCATTTCAAAAGGGTCTCCTTGGAAATAACACATTGATATGATACATAGATGAGCTAAATCATTCACAGACCGGTATTCATGATTAAAGGGAATATACTGTACTGGGAAGACAAAAAGCCTTCAAAAGGGTGATCATGAGCAATCTTCTTGCCAATGATCTTACAATGATGTATTGTCCATTTTAGAAACTTCCTGAAAGTTATTTGCCCGCAAATAATCCACATTAGAAGTAATGATATCACAAATGCTTGAAATGTTTGGGCCGAACATTTTTAATGATTTGTGATTTAATAATTCCTCCAAATGTGGATCATTTGAGAGAAAATAACTTTCAGCATGTTTCTAAAATGAACAATACATGAATTTAAGACCACTGGTAAGAAGAAACAGAAACAGAGGCAGACAAAGAAAGAGATGGAGAGATGAAATAGGGCAATTCTGGCATGATGCAAACTGGTATAAATATGCGAGGGAAAGAGAGACGTGGAGAGACCATGCTGAGGCCTTCATCCAGCAGTGGATCGACAACGGCTAAAGAAGAAGAAGAAGAAGATAGCTCATGATCACCCTTTTGAAGGCTTTTTGTCTTCCCAGTACAGTATATGCCCTTTAACTCTGCCTCCTTCATATCAAACTGCTGCCATTTTGTATACTTGGAGATGTATGTTTGTATACTGACCACACAATTTGAATGTATACATCTCTAGAAAGCTCCTTCCTGCAGAGTTCTCTGTTTCTCCCTTCACTACAGTAACATACCACAACACAACTCTTACAACAACTTTTACAGTAATTCCTACACCTCTTTTTTTTCTCAATCCTCCCCTCTCTCCTATTTCAACTGCACACAGAAACATACCCAGAACAACTCCTACAACAACTTTTACAACTCTTACACTTTCTTTCTGTTTCTTCTTAATCCCCACTCTCTCCCACGTCAAGTATACTACAGTAGCATACTCAAAACAACTCCAACCCAGTGTACAATCCTGAGAATAAAAACAGATTACCATTTCTTGACCCCAAAACACCCCAGCAGATTCAGCTACATGACCTTAAGTAACCTTTTAGAGTTCTCCCCTCCCACGCCAGGTAGCTTTGTATCAAGGCATCTCATATTTCTTACTCCACCAAAACGACAAGCGCTACGCGACTGATCCGGGAGAGCCTTTTCACATTTGGTCTGAATTTTTTTAATAAAAGTTTGTTTAGTTTACACCTATGGGTAACAAAAGTGCAAATAAGGTCATTCCATGCCAGATCCTTCCTTACTATACTGTTTATTAAATATCATGTCATATTGTGTATGCTTCCCTCAATATGCTAAATTACAGCTAGCTAGCCAAGGTGTGTAGTTTCTCTATTATGCTGAACGTGGAACAATATCATTACTGCTCCAAATGGTCAGATTGTTTCGGTAACATGATTTACGCACAAGATTGACATGACGTCTCTTCTTAATGAATAATAATTAGTGTCCCATCAAAATGAAAACCGACAAGGCGCTCACGGCTAGGCTGGCCAGTCGTCTATTGCCAGCCATCTGTAGATTAAATTGAGATGGTCTTGTGATAAGGCTACATACCAACTCGGCTCTGAATGCATCTCTTGATATGTTGTTACGCTACCTTACCATTTGGCCTACTTTGACTTGGTCCAACCTCCATTTCATCTACAAGCACAAGCATATGTATAGGTTAAGGTAAGGTTAAAGGCAATATACTGTGTTTAAATCACAAATTCCAAAAATGATCGGGCGAACATTTGGGGGAATTGTGATTTAATCCGTAATTACTCCAAATGTGGATCATTTGTCGGCAAATAACTTTCAGCAAGTTCCTAAAATGGACTATACATGAATTTAAGACCACTGGCAAGAAATTGCTCACGATCACCCTTTTGAAGGCTTTTTGTCTTCCCAGTCCAGTATATTCCCTTTAAAGACAGGGTGTCACATTTGCAAAAGACATGAATCTTGGCGTGGATCTGCAGTATACCTTAACAATAACATGTTTGAAACCTCGCAAACATTTTCAGTTAAAGTGAAAAACTATCCTTGTTTACGTTTGAATTGCAGCAGGCATAATCTCCATTCATAATCATATACTGTTCCTCTCAGCGCAAGATTTTCTCTCATTGAACACATTAAAGTCAGTTTACACTTCGGTTATTGAGAATCAAGGGGCGTGTTTATCATCTTTTCAGAATTTAAAACGCGTTTCCAAAGGCCTTTACGACCGCGGTGCGTTTATCAACTCAATCACCCAAGTCGAAAACCGGCCTTGTCACTGCGCAGCTACTGCGCCCTTACACGTGCACTGTAGTACAATAGTGTGCGATCGATGTGTTTACGGAAACACATGGTTTAAAGTCGTTTCAAAACAGCTTTGCGTTTATCTCGCTTCTCTAAATGCGTTCCTGGCTCAAACGCATTTAGGATTGCACAAATTTGCGTGCTTCGAAAAAGTTTTCCGAACCCCATAATCACAACACCTTTGCATTTATGAACTCCCTGAAACGCGTTTAAAAAAATTTAAACACATTTGGAAACCTTAATTCTACCCAAAAAAAAGTTGATAAACACGCCCAAGTTCTAATAAAGTATCTTCTTCTCTTTTCTGTAGTTTTAACAACATTTTATTGTTTTGGACCTGCAACAGGGACACCCTGTTTTTGAGAGGTCAAGATTATGTTTATGGTTTAAGACTATGGTAAAGATTGTGGCACAGGATTTTATCTTAGTTTACTTTTTTATGAATCCTTAAAATTCACGCACAAAGCTTGTCTAGAAACAGGGTTTCAAGAAATATATTCTGACAATTCTAGGAATGCAATATCTTAGTAACCCATTGTTACAGTACAATGCAAACCTAGTAAGAGGTTGAATGGAATAACAGTAGAACAATCAAACAAATAGATTCAGGAGAACAATCAGCCATCAATGATGAGCCCCATTTACACTTGCTAAGATCGCAATTTTTAAAATCGCAATTTAATCGCATTAACACTTGCCAAAAAAAAAACGTGATCTGGAACATCGCGACTTTTTGATAGGTACTGCGGATGTCCACTAGTTATCCAAAGGAGACCTGCGCGCTGCATGGTTATAATGATGTCATAAGTTGAGTGTCATTGTCATTACGCATTGTTAAATACGCGCATAATTTTACAGAGAAAGATCAAAGCCAACTCACCGGGAGTGCTACAAGTCATATGGCAAAAAATCTAGATTTTTCTACGCTCACCATTTACACTGGCAAACTTCGAGATTTTTCACGCAAAGTTTCAAAAAATCACACTCCGGTGTGTGATTATTCTGGTGCGATGTTTTGGTTGTTTGGGTGAAAGTTGCCCAGCAACTTACACCCAAAGATCGCGATCTTAGAAAAATCATGATTTTTGCTGGCCAGTGTAAATGGGCCTATGAAGAGTTTTGCCTTTGAAGACCATGATTACTAGCATTGAATCCCTTCAATAGTCTTCAAGGGCAAGTGTGTTGGTCAGTAATGATCAACGTCATTTCTGCATGACTTCCCATTGTTCTTTATAGACTGCATTAACCAGAAAACATCGCCAGCATCACTTGAATGTCTTCTTTGACTTTACAAAGCAATAAATGACAACAGTACATTAAAAAACACATCCCACTCAGTTTCTGTTTGTTCATTTCATATAATTCTGGAGTGTTTACAATGGTCAATGTAAGTTTTAAAAGAAAAAAACTTCCAAATATGAATACTGTATGGAAATATTGTCTTTAGCATCACTTTCTTTGGAGCATATCATTTTTAAAAAAAAAAAGGATTAAATGCTTCTCTATGGGTTGTGTGTATCATTTATGAAAAATGAAGATAAAAACATGGAAAACGTCTAACTGTTACACTATCTTGTTTTTGAAAATGAAATGTTACTAGAAAGCGACGAGATTCATGTCACTATCTAGTTGCTTCGTCCACTTTATCCTCTCACCCACACACCACCCATCCCCCTACAGGAATGATGCATATAAACACCCAGCGCCTACCATTTCTCGCTTGTTTTTCAATGAATGTGTGTGCGAGCCCCAGCCTCATCTTTATTCATGGCGATGGGGAAAGGAGACCGCTATAGAACGCCCGCACACAGAGAATCATCAATTCAAATATTGCAGACGGCTTTGGGAAATGTTAGAGTTCATGATAATAGAGACACAGTTGAGTAGCTCTGGTTTTCCATGGCCTTTTCAGCATTCTCTGTCGGTCTGTGTGTCTGCTTGTGTGTGTCCATCTGTCTGTCTGTCTGCATCTCTCTCTCTCTCTCTCTCTCTCTCTCTCTCTATCTTTCTCTTTCTCTCTCTCTCTCTCTATCTCTCTCTCTCTCTCTCTATCTCTCTCTATCTCTCTCTCTCTCCCTCTCTCTCTCTCCCTCTGGCAAAAGAAGTGTGAGCCACGCTATCTTTGAGAAATGATAACAGTCTCTCCGCTTCCTCGCGCGTTATATCTGCCCACTGGTTTTGTACACGGGGTGGAAGTGCGGGTTTCGCAAATTACTTGTTTGGTTTGCAAAGTATAAGGTTGAAATTTCATATTTTTAAACAAAATTTGATGCTCTATCGCCTCAAATGCCAAAGAATTTTATTCTTCCACATAATTTCAATTCGCCACTTCTCTTTTCGTCAATTTTAGAAACATTTCCCTTATATATGGAAGATGTTAACAAGACCTTCCCCATAAAGTACTAAAACGAGAGAATAACGCATTTCAGCCTTACAAATTGAATTAGATTTTTCATTTTTTGCTCGATTTAAAAAAATTAAAAAATATTGAACAGATAATTTATGCATTACTCTTCATTATTACATTCATTTCTTCGGCCCAAACCGTAATTTTAATGAGAAAAGTGGAAATTCTGGAATCACATTTTTGAAAGTGTGGACCACATTTTACAAATTTCAACCCATTCAGAACACGAAAATTAATCTTAGAGGGTTGAGAATATAGTGGAAAGGGGTAGATATATCAAATTTCTTCCAGAATCAGCTCTACTTGTTTCTTAAAACTCTTTACATTTGTCGTAATATTTTTTTACTTTTTGTGTTTTTTGCATACTAATGTACACGGAAACTATTGGTAGGGTAGTGTGGGTCACCTTTTCAATTTAACTTTATGAACAAATGTTAAACAAAATCAGTCAGAAAATGATTTGGATTCCATCTTTAGAGTCTATATTATGAAATTAATGACAAATTTCGATTAAATTTTCCACCTAATGCCTTGTTTGGGTAATACTTTTAGAGGTTGTTAAATGGGGGCAAGGGCGCCCTCATGGTTGAACCTTTGGATGGAAGTGTTTGCCTGACTTTCTGACTGTGAATGGAAGTATGGGACACTTTTTCACTTGGGTTCATTGAAGTATATTTTGTTAATGAGTATTTACCCTATTATATGTGTCTTTTTGTATTTTAAATTAATGTGTGTAGCAGTTCACTGAAATATGCACGCAGGGGTTATCATTAACGACTGTACATCAGCATCCCTAAAACCGAGTAAAAAGGGTATCTCTTTCGCCACCAGGCGGGTAACCGGAGTATTCCGTTTAGGGTATCATAAACGCCAAAAATAACAAAAAGGAGTATCAAATTCAATGTCTTAAGAAAAGTTTTGAAAATACATAATCGAAAAGGGTGGTAAATAGCGAGGGAGATTGGAATGCGGGTAAACAAAAAATTGCTTGGGGAAACTCACCGCTTGCCAAACTTCAGTTTGATTCCAGACCAAATCAAAGAAAATTGTTACAAAACTTTTATCTTCTA
Source organism: Arbacia lixula (assembly GCA_963669155.1). Lineage (NCBI taxonomy): Eukaryota > Metazoa > Echinodermata > Echinoidea > Arbacioida > Arbaciidae > Arbacia > Arbacia lixula. Next base: position 3,666,823 of record OZ022596.1, on the reverse strand, counting down.
TTATTTCCAAGATTTTATTTTATCCTTGTTAATTTTTACACTTTGATTCTGAAGGAATATAAAGAGGTTCCTTTCCTCAATCATTTTTTAGTTGGCCTTATTTCTTAAGAGGGGGGGGGGGGTGGATTTTAGAAAGTGTAAAATTACCCCTTGTTAAAGATCCCCGTTAGGGTGCTTTTATGAGGAAAGGGACGCGGATGTACAGTCGTCAATAATACATAACCGCCCCCCCCCAATATTCTCTGAACATGTATGCATCAACACATGTGTAAACACACCCTAAGACACCCACACACACACACACACACACACAAACACACACACATATACATGTACAACGATCTCAATTACACACCAAATTGGCTTCTTTTTGTACTGAAAGTCGTAAGTGCGTATCATTTCACACGTTTTAAAACAAGAGATGTAGACTTTATGACAACTTGAAAGTTTTTCATGTGATATGGTTAATCTAAGGAAATATTTTAGTCCATCACAACAGTTAATTTCTTAAACAAACAAAAAATGAACAACAAAGAAACTGTCGAAACTGAATCCGATTATCTTTCTTTTAAAGACAACTTTGACAATTATCCCCATTCAAGTCCATGTATTAGACCGGTTTGCTTAAGAAGAAATATGCACATGCATATATACACACACATACATACATAAAAACATACACGCACACAGAAATACAAACATGCCTGCATGAGATGTAAAATGTGACATTTGCAACACAAGTTCCCTGTTTATTTACATTTTATGATCTATCGGGGAGGGAGGGGAGATGTGTAGTGCATGTAGGGAAATGTGGCTGATTAGGACATGAGGGTTCGATAGGGAGGTCGTGCAGTCAAAGAGGACAAGTATTGAACCCAAATCTGTTAACATCTATTAAAGAGGTCTTTTATCAATAACAACGTAAAAATCATAAATTACAATAGCATTTCATATAGGAGTTTACTTGAACTCACAACATTTCTACAGAGACACGTATCAGGCTTTTACCCTTAAGGTTGATTTTAATTATATCATAAGAGCTATTAATAAAACTTTCTATAAGTAGTGTCATCAATGGTAGATGATGTTAATAATACAAACTACTCACATATGCTATGGAAATCTCAGTGATACTGTTGCCTTGCACAATAGCAGACTTAGTTATGTGTATTACAAAGCGCACATAACATTGTCTGTTTGCAACGTAAAATTTGTAGTTCCCATTAAGGTAATTGTCTCTAACAATTACATCCTTACATAAGATTCTAAGGTGTCCCTTTAATTGACATGTGTATCAAATGCTCATTTTCATAGGTATAATACCTTGTATCATATAATTTTCTTCTAAGCCTAAAATATATAAGTGTGTACTCGAAGAACTATAAAAAAGAATGTGCACTAAATGAGCTATATGAAGACATTTTCAAGTATTGCCCTCAACCTTTCCATGTAACTAAACAACTTCTGTTATATTACCAACTTTTTAGGGGCAGTATCAAATTAAACCGAAGCATAGCTGCATGTGACAACTTATATAAAGCGCTCTACCAAAAAAATCAGTTAAAGCTGTACATAAATGCATAAGTCAAGCAGGGAAGTGTTGCAGGGTAGGATATGATTAGGTGAGGGAAACGTGCATCTAACTTATGAAAAGTGCCTAATCTCTGTAACCTTCCCTTGATAATGGAACAGTACAAAAAGTCGTGATCTCATGACTTGAATGCTATTTAAATGAACAGCCATTAAAAATACCTTACGTAGGCAGGTTAAAATTATGTGTTTAAACCTGTGGTAAAGAAAAAGTATACCTTATCAGTATAAAAAAACGTGCTTCACCTCCAATGATTCACAAATATGTTTAACTTTAAAACTCTAAACCTCTACCACACTAATTAAAACTTCATATATCGGTGTCTACTACATGTATATTCTCTTACTTCCTCTCCCACCCATCAATCTCTTAAACATAAAATACACTTAAATCATACGGAGAATTACTCTTCTTTACCACATTAATTCAACACTTTCACCTTATCTATGGAAGAAATATGTCATTGACTGTACCAAAACGTTTTTCTTATTTTTGACCTACCTACAAAATTTGAACTTGATTGAGGAATCTTTGCTGGAGTTATTGGTAAAAGTTTGTTTTTAGTTTTCAGTGCAAATTTCACACTGAGCGGATCTGGCCCATCATGGGGTACCCTTGAGCCTTTTATGATCAAAATCCTTCCTGGAGTTCCTGAGATTTTACAGTAACCGTCAATGTTCTCACACTAGATGTGGGCTCATTGACGCCATGGTCGCCACTAGTTACATATCAGATTTCACCAGATCTCTGTAAAAGACCAATTCAACGTGCTTATCATTTATTTTGAATATATTATTTCCATTATAACGTAAGCTTTATTGACTTTTTACCTCGTTAACCTTAGACAGAACTGATCTAATTTCAAATCAGGTAGTGGCCACATCATGTGGTTCCCATGGGACAAGAGGGAATTAAATTTATTAGAGTTTTTTTTCCAAATATGGTGGTAACAAGATCTTATTCCTTTTACCTTGACCTCTCACTCCTTCTCATATCTTCTTATTCATAACCCTCCTTGCAAGTTACAACACTACTGAGCATTCCTATCTGAAGTTGTAGTAATTTATATCTGCCAAAACATGCAACATTATTTTCATTATGTATCCAGTTGCCAGAAAGAGTTCTTTGTTCACAATACTGTACATATTTCTTACAAAACAAAACATCATGCAAGCCATATCATAATCATAATACTTTTCTCACTTGAATGGAGTAAAGGCACATTAGAGTAAAGTTTCTATACACCTGTAAATTTATTACTCTTAAACCATATTCTGAGAGGGAAGGGGGTCATCTATAATAATACCTCTCCTCTCCTATCTACATATTTTACATTTTTCCAAACACACTTCAGATATCAAGTTATTGAGATATGATTTCCTATAAATATGTTTTAATCTTATGAAACTTTTGGTACAAAAACTCTTTGTCTAATTTACAGGGAACTATCGCAACTCTTTGCATTATCACAGCATTAAAAAAAAAGAATATTAAGCCTTAAAATTTAGTAGTTATATTTGTAGTACCGCAAACATGTATGATTCTCACATTTTTATAAGAACATTACATGGCTAACTTAATGTACTTCAGTGCTACAGGGATGACAGGAAAGCATTCCTTGGGCTTCTTCCACTCTTGCATTTCCAGCATCATTTAAGCCTCCCAAATGCATTCTCCACTACCATGCTGTTGGTAGTGAGCCATGATTTGAAGGGACCGGCTGGATGCCCGATGCGAAATACAGCTCTAGACTTCTACCCCGTTGATGATTTTGGACGTCTGTAGGTATATAAAAGGGGGATAAAAAGTAAATGATTACACATATTTTTTGAAGTCATGAATGATTTCCTTAATAACAGCATAAACTTGTTAAAATGTTTAAAATTAAACATGTCTTTATCCGCTGCTTATACGTAAAAATCAAATTGACACTCATGATGAGTTTTATTTTTCAACACTAGTGAGGTTGCTTATATTATTAATTGAAAGGCTATCACAATTTCTCTGCACAGTGCACTAAAGCTTTCTGCAACACTTGTCAATGGATGAATGCAAAATCAATAAACATTTTGACCTGTTTGCATCCCTCTTAAGTAAATGAAAAAACATGTATAAAAAGAGAACATGGGAGAGAGACAGGAGACAAATGAGAAATACAAGCAAGAACAATAAGAAAACTGATTGGTAATAGGTAATGAAGAAGAAGAAACAGGAGAAGAGAAAAGGGAGATAAAGGGAAATGAATTGGGTTGGGGGAGGAAGAAGTTGTTCTGCAAAACTCATAATCTTACATACTCAAGCTTTTCAGTACCACAACAATAATCCAACGTAAACATACCTCTCTCGGGAAAAGGAAGCCACCTTGCTCATACTCTGCATATATGAAGATGTCGGAATTTGCCAGTACCCTAATGTCGTGGTTTCTCCCTGGTCAACCAACGTAGATGTCAGTGAAGCTATGTCAAATGAGCAAGAGAGCAATAGAGTTAATAAAATATAAAATATACAAATGCAACATTCTGCCAGCCATGCCTCAGTTAATTTTTTGTGCATCAGTACCACATATCAGTAAAATGCTTCCAGAGAATTTTGTTTGTGTATGCCCTTGGGTCGTCTGACTTTTCCATGGCCACATGTCCAATAAATTGTCATAACTAGATGCATGATGAGAGAAGAAGGTACATTTGTACTTGGAGAGTTTTTCACACCATTTTATAAAACAAATGATGCACAGCCCTGTTTTGTGGATCAGTGGAATTGGATACACTAGTTTTACGTTGGAAACAAAGTAAAACCCACTCTCCGCACTCGTGGGGTTAAATGATTCCAAAGTGTAAGTTGGGCATCCAATCTGCAGTACATCATTTTTAAAAAAGTCATCTATCTGCTATTAATATTTTTTACTTATTCTACTTTTGAAAACTACAGTTCTAAAGTATTGTTTTTCATTTGATACTTACACTGATCCAAAAGTTATGATGGAATGGCATCTGTATTTTATTTTTACTTAATTGATAATGTTAAAATATCTTACCAAAAGTTGTGGTCTACAACAGCCTGCAGAATGAAGGAATACCATCCCTTCTGGTTGTAATAGTCGTTGGGGTTATCATGAGGAGCGATGATTGCAATGTGGGTGCCATCTATTGCTCCAGCCATTTGTGGGAAGCCCCTGTCTGCAAATCCTCGGATGGTCTGTTGCAGTCATCTACCAGCTGGCAAAGAGAGCTTGTAAGAAAAGAGGAAGAATGAAATAGTCTAAATGAGGGTTGAAGTTGTAAAGACAAAATGAACTACAGAAACTTGGAGTTCCATTGTGCCATTACTATGGTCATATTCTTCTTTGATTCTATGATACCATGAATGTATAAATCATACACTAAACATTTTGAGATATTTTGTCTAACCTGGTGACGGCAGAAAAGTTTTCCTTTGACTACTACCTATAATCATTTTAATTTCTACCCCTCACCTATTGTTACAATTTTATTGTTTCTATCATTTTTTGTTATCTTTTCGATTAGTTCCACAATATATGAATAACAATCATTTCAATATTGTGGTGAAGGGATTATTACTTAACACATACCAATTTGATTAAACAATCAAATCTAGTTGTAACAGGAAAACAATTTACATTTGAGCTGACAATCTGATGAAATTGAAAAAATAGAACTGAATTACCTCAGTAGGAGCTCCTTTATAGCCTTGTTCACCTCCCCCACAAGGTAGTGTAATGTGGATTTCCAGATGTCAAAGAGGACAGCAATTGTCCTATACTCGGTAGGTGTGGCATACCACCAGATATCTGCAGCCAGCCGTTGTCGATGGGCGATAGACAGTCCAAAGTTGGTCACCTGTCTCTCAAGACCTTGCCTGAGCTTGGTTGCCAGGAACTAAAAAGGCGGTTGTGTCATCTGAATATGTGAAGTTCTCTAGCACCTGTGTAAATACATGGACAAAAGGAAAAGATATGTTTGACTCGTCATATTAACTAGTGATTAGAGTAGGTGAAAATGCAGGCCATACCATATTTATCGATATCGATCAAAACTTTCTGGGCGAACCGATCGTATCTTCTCCCGATCAATAGTAAGTCTACGTAGCCATTGACATTGTGTACAATTTGCTTTAAAGCAAAATCAGCAGTAGAGCTATGTTTTTAAAATATTTAATGTTGTCAGGGCTTAAATAGAGGAATTCATTCATTACTCAAACTATCTTGATTGTACAAGAACATATTGCAACCAAAAAGCACGGCAACAGCGAATGAGTCGTACGCCTGCAGTACATGTAGTAACATGCAGTCAGGACTAGGGACGCCTATGTGTCACTAGATGGCGCTTCGCATATACTTTTTCGTGAATCATGGTGAAAACAACAATGTTTCGTTATGAGGATCAATTCAAAGCAAGAGCAGTGTCAAGAATAAATACTGAGCTTCTATTTGGCTTTTGATTTATAATGTTTTACAAAGGCGCAGTTGTGCCGCAAAAGAGTTTTATGAGCCCATGTTTAGATCTATGAATATGTGGTGTTGATAAATTTTTATGAAATTCCGGAGGGGGCAACGACAATCGTCACGAAATTCTAAGCCTGGCTTGTCGGCTGCTATGATACTGATAGCTCCACTGCCTCAGCTCCCATGCCGGGCCGCCTTACTGGCTAAACCCAAACCGCTCGGATCGGCGCTATAGCTGACCGCGATGCGTGGCTTGCGGACACAGCGTCCCGCTCACGCACTATACTATATGGGAACATGTACAGGCCGTGCTGCGCCGTTCGCATGCGCCCACCGCACGCTCGCAGTTAAGTCCAATTGCTGATATGCATGTATGCCTGACGTAACAATAGGCTGGCTGATCCCGTGCGGATTCAGCAGCCCACCGGAATATACGCTAAGCGAGTACCGGCAGAGCGTTACTTAATATTAGTAATTACATGAATTTTGTGTACAGTGTAGCGGCATTATCTGTGACTCTGAGACGATGCTAAAATCTTGTCAAATGAGCCCACGGCAGAGCCGTTCGCATGCGCTCATCGCCCGCTCGCAGTTAAATCCGATTGCTAATATGCATGTTTGCCTGACCTAACAATAGGCTGGCTGATCCCGTGGGGATTGAGCAACCCACCGGAATATATGCTAAGCGAGTACCTGCAGAGCGTTGATTAATATTAGTAATTACGTACGCGAATTTCGTATACAGTGTATAGCGGCATTATCTGTGAATCAGAGACGATGCACAAATCTTGTTTAAATAAATACTTCTCTTGTTATTTTGCCAAAATCAATAATTTCTATGGATTATCAATAGTGCAGACAAGCATATATGGTGAACATTTGTATTTTAAAGTTGTTAAATACTTTGTGGGCATCCCAGCTATTAGGACTCTGTATGTAGTTCCTATACTGACACTGACAGTGCAGTGTATTACATTGGCGAACACTTTGGCACTTTTTGTTTTTAAATCTCGTATCATAAAACCTCACACACCTTTTGAAACTTTCTTCAGATTGTAGGCATTCATATGTATGCTTATGGTTGCCCGTAACCAACTGAAAAGAAGAATTGAAGTGAGTTTAACCCAAATTACTGCATCACAAATCTAACTTTCTATCCGGCCGAAACTTCGGGGTCACAATACGGTGGTATGAGGGGCTCTATGATTTGTACAGCTGCATTACTGCGTTGACGAAGAAAACCTGTGTGGTTTATCACGCTGTCAATAATGGCCAGTGAACCAGCTTAAATTTAAACAGTTAATCACAGGCACTCAAGCACTTCTCGTTCATCTATTTTTTAAATGAGTAAGGTTTACATTTCGAAATAGGTTCTTAAACTTACATGTTTCTTGACAGGGGTACTAACAACACGGCCACACTTTTTGTTGCTGTTCATTATTGCTGAAACAGCCGACCAGACTGGTATACTACTGTACCGCATAGCTATGGTATCCGTAACACCACAATCTAGTTATGATATCGAGCTACTGAAATACATATGCAAAATACATAAAGCAAACAACAACAACCACAACCCTAGTCTTGCGCATCAGGCTTAATTAATGGCCATATAATCAATTGTAAGTTACAATTGATCGCAGCAGGCTTTGTGACACGGAAAGTTGCAATAGCAAGTTGCAATCAGTTGCAATAGATAGCAACTCACTCTTTGTGATACAGGACCCTGGCTACTCTTGCACATTTGTTGGAGCATGTCTGTGATGGGATAGGATGTTTTTGTAGTTATAATTTTGCCATTGGAAAGACTTCCCTAGACTTAGTTATGGCCAAGCCACCTAATCTAGTAATCGATTCAAGAATACAAGCTCTACCCCCCCCCCCCAAAAAAAAAAAAAAATAAATAAATAAAAAATAAAAAAAAATTGATAAATAGATAAGTTTAGGATAAAATATAATACATTTTGCCTTAGTATATAGACTTTTCTGCTGACGAAATAAAGCCCAATTTCAGAGTCAGACGAAGTAGTGTTACTGTTAATGCAGTGTTAAGACTCTACATCTAGTTGATTCCAGCTTCTTCTTTTTTAGATCTGAAAGTTAGGTTGCTGGGCCAATTAAAAAGAATTCTTCCCTTGACGTTTATTGCTTGTAAGCTCAGGAATCAATTTTTGGTAGTAAAGTTAATATGTTCATTCAGTCATTCAGTTCGCAATTGCGCCGCATCTGCTGGGCTTACTGCAACCATGCAGCCCGCTCGTGCAGTGAGCGGGAGCAGGAGCAGTCCCGGGGCTACTGCTGGGTTAGCTTGGGGCTACTGCTGGGCTAGCTTGTGCCTAGCGCAGAACCATGGCTGCATAATCGCGCAGCTAGGTGTAGCATGCATAAAAAAATAAAAGTCTGAACTTAAAGCTTCTTCTTCTTCTGTAATAATCTTCAAAGGGCTCTGCAGCCTATCTCGGAGATAAAGCACTCAAACAATGCACAAGGTTATGATAATGATATGATAATTTCAATCTACTTACCAGCAGAGGATCAGACAACATGGCTTCAATGTCGCCGTCGGCCATTTTTTAAATTTGAGTGATAAGAAACAGCTTGAGACCCAGCTAGGCCTAGAACTGGAGGGCATTTCATGACCATGCATGTCTTGCCCTCATGTACAGGACGTACCGCAAAAGCGCACTTTGCGCATGCATACTTAGACACCGAGACTGGTAAATATACACATTTCACATAAGATTTGGGCCCTGACTTCCCCTGAGTTTGAGCCAAATGACCCACACTTGAGGGGTAGGAGTGTGGGCCCATGGATTTTGGCTTAAACTTCGCAATTATGACCCACACTCTCTAAATCTGGCACACACTTTTGACCCACACTCCGGCAAATTGGCAAAGACTTCTAAATCCCTCTCTCCCTCTCTCTCTCTCTCTCTCTCTCTCTCTCTATCTTGCTCTCTCTCTCTCTCTCTTTCTATCTCTCTCTCTATCTTGCTCTCTCTCTCTCTCTTTCTATCTCTCTCTATCTATCTCTCTCTCTCTCTCTCTATCTCTCTCTCTCTCTCTCTCTCTCTCTCTCTCTATCTCTCTCTCTCTCTCTCTCTCTCTCTCTCTCTCTCTCTCATCTCTGTCCCATTGATTCTTCCCTTTACTCCATACAAGTATATTATGTGTTTGCATGTTTCTCTCTCTGCCATCATCTATCACATTACTTGTCTACACAATTATCTATCCATCTACAGCATCCTATATATTCACATTGCCCATCCACATGCATCTGACTCTCGTTAGTAGGTCCATGATCTAAGTGAGTGTTTTTCTCTGTGTGTGTCTGTGTGTGTGTCTGTTGTGTCTGTGTCTGTCTGTGTGTGTGTCTGTGTCTGTGTGTGTGTGCGTGCGTGTGTGTGTGTGTGTGTGTGTGTGTGTGTGTGTATGGGTGTCTGTGTCTCTCTGCCTGTTTGTCTGTCAGTCGCTCTTTTTTGTCTATTCATCTGCCTCTCAGCAGTAATGCAAGCAGTGTGTTCAATACAAGTTCCGCTCTGCTGAGTTTATGATGATGTAATCATATATCAAATGCACAGGTAAAATGAGGCATATCATCTTTTTTTCGGAAAATGGAGAAAAAAAATTAAATGGTACAGAAGAATTTCCCAAGTAATGTCACAAAATCAAAACTTTAAAAAAAATAAAACTTTCGAAACTTTTGACGATTATCATCAACCCTTCACTAAGATGCTTCTATGTTCATGTTTCTGCTCTTATCAAAACCAATTTAAATTCAGGGTGGACTTTCCCTTTAAAAAACACAGGTCTTTAGGTCATGGTCATTGTATCCTCTGTGGTAGTGCACTAGTAATACACATGTATATAAACAATAAATGAAATTTACATTTTGCTGCAATGTTTTGTGCTTGTTGTTATGTTGGGGTGTGTGTCTGTGTGTGCGTTTGTTTGTATGTCTGTCCATCAACGTAGCTATCTATGAAGACAGATCTCTGAGGTTGATATACCACTGTATAACTCTGTATCTGCCGCTAGCTATCATCCACTAATCTTTGAGGTTGATATACCACTGTATAACTCTGTATCTGCCGCTAGCTATCATCCACTAATCTTTGAGGTTGATATACCACAGTATAACTCTGTATCTGCCGCTACCTATCATCCACTAATCAGCCACATCGATTCTGTGGAGAAACATTTCATTGAGCACAGTAGTTCAATCTCTGCAGTGGCTGCCTAAAGAAGAGTTATCAGTAAACAGGTTATTTCTAGTTGCAGTACAAGTCAATGCATGACGCCAAGCATGGCACACTTCATGAGGAAATATGCAAAGTGTGCACAGTGCAATAAACCAAATTTCAATACTCTCTATTGTCAATTGCATAATTAGCTTCACAAACACAGATTTTAGCAGCTGATATCAAAGAAGCAGTCCTGTTGTTAATGGCGATGACTTTGAATAGAGGCTTGGGTGAATGACGTCAACCCAAATGGGTGTAGTCTATGGATTCAGCCCCTGTTAATCCAACTGAAAGCGCATTTTTTGTCAGCCAACGTCTCTGTAAAAGGCTACAGTACATTGCAGAAACAGACTCAGTCAATTAGTCAATAACCCTGTTCATATACACCGCATATCCGCAAAATAAGCACGACATTTGGGGCAATTTTGCCGATGCATTACCGATAGGTGCGTATAAGAACAGGAATCACTCAAATAATGCGGTATTCGCTTCCTCCTTTTCTCCCCTTATTTTGCTGCTATTTTGCGTATCGAGACCTAGTAATAATACCGCAATATTACAGTTATTACAGTACCATAAGTGTATCTTACAATCTGCGTCAGCAAAATAGCCGTAAATGTTGCACCTTGTACACTGCGCTCTGGCATGTGGGTCGCTAATCCCACCGCTCGTATGGCTGAACGGAACATGTCACCATCGGTTTGGAGAGAGTCCAGCTGTCCAAAACAAAGCGATATTACAGCTTTTTGGGTGTATATGAACTGGAAACTTGCTTATCGATGTGCACCGGTGATATACCGTTATTATCATGGTAATGGTATATGAACGGGGTTAATGGGTGTGACACGTATCATAGCAACAACCAACCTGCCATGACCAGGGTTCTCATTTGATCTCAGGATCATGTGAAGGAATCAACTGAAAATAAAATCAAACAAGATCAAGGCCCTGTAAATTGGGATTGATCGTAACTTGACTTGCCATTGATATCAATCATAATGAAAAAGTGACATTTCAGTTGCATTTCAGTGGAGAGTATTAGATTTAAAGAAATCTAACTTGGTTTCCATAAAAACAGCCATGTGACAGAAATATATAAATGAAGGTTTGATGAAAATCCGGTACAGGATATTGAAATTACAATCTCTAGAGTCTTGATTTTGTGACGTCACATGGGAGGTGCTCTCCCATATGTTGTGTACAATTTTTGTTTAATTCATAATTGGAAACATGTTTTTCTATTTCTATCACTATCAATCTCACGATTTATCTTCCTCTCTTTCTCTCCCTCTCTATATCTATCTCTATCTCACTATCACCTTCTCTCTCTTTCTCTCCTATTTCTCCCTCTCTATATCACTCTCTCTCTTCTTATCTCTCTTACCCCTCCCTCCATCTATCTCTCTTTCTTTCTTCCCCTTTATCTACCCCCCCCCCCTTCTTCTCTCTCTCTCTCTCTCTCTCTCTCTCTCTCTCTCTCTCTCCATGTGATTAACGATGGGAAAAGTTACAATATCAAGTGATTTGTCCACATTTATTTCAAATAGATTACAGATGTATCCATGCACTCCACAGTCAAGAGCTTCTGGCTACACAAGGGTCTGCAAAATGAGACTACTATGGAACGTGCTGCTCAGTACAAGATCAAGGTCTAGCGATAAACTTCCAGTGCTACATTGGCAAAGCTAGACCTCCACTGGAAATTAAAGGCTTTCACGCGTTGTACACAGGATATATCCCTAGCGCCCTGCCATATTGCGTACGCCGTGCGTTCCGCGCAAAACGCACACTTACCTATGTTTATTGTTTCTCGGGCACTTACGCATTTACCCGCCTGGTTAGAATGCACGATCCTTACCGAAGCTAAACCTTCAGCCCTGATCGGAGTCATGAAGTGGTCGACTGGTTCACCGTAGTGTTTAACATTTATTTTAAATATTAGAATTTATGTATGTATTGGAGAAAAACTATTTGTGTAAACAAATACAAATATAATATGATGAGAAAATAAATATCATCATGTACATATTTGTATTTTTCTTATTAATTTTATATGTTTTTCAACTTATAGAAAACATATTCTAGTACAAATACTCTGGAGCATCCGGGTATTCGAGTTGGCGACTGCATACAAGTAGTTGAGTCTAGATTCTACTTTATGTACGGACATACTTGAAAAGCTAAAATTGATGGCGGAGAAAATTGAAGAAAAGAGGTTCTAAGTGACAGAGACCGAGTGAACCACCTTCGCATATATCTATATGATGTGCATTAATTAATTTATTTCTTCCTCGATGCTGCATGCAGCGTTTTCCTTCTCGAAGCTGCTTGTTTACACGTGTATGGCCGGCCTGGGCCTGCCTATCCTGCGCTGCCTGCCTGGGCCCGGGCCCGGGCCCGGGCACTTCGCTTCGCTAGCCTACAATCACAACATGCATGCACAAAGTAATGCACTGTACACATGCAGATCCAAAGTTGATGCGAAGCCGAATTGTGCTTGATGTGAATCGTGGCTGGCCATTTCGCTGCGTGCCCATACGTGCGCTAAGTTCACAAGTAAGCGTAGTGCTCAGCTAAATAGTGACATGAAAGCCTTTAAAGGCCACCATCCAGACTGAACATAGACCTCCCTCTCTTTCTCTCTCTCTCTCTCTCTCTCTCTCTCTCTCTCTCTCTCTCTTCCTCGCTCTCTCTCTTGCTCGCTCTCTTTTTCTCTCTTTCTCTCTTTCTCTCCCTCTATTTCTCCCAAAGACCTAACATTTTGAGGATTTGTGATTTAATCACTAACTGCTCCAAATGTAGATCATTTGAGGGCAAAAACTTTCAGCAAGTTTCTAAAATGGACAATACATGAATTTAAGACCATTGGCAAGTACATTGCTCATGATCACCTTTTGAAGGTTTTGTGTCTTCCCAGTACAGTATATTCCCTTTAAATCACAAATCCTCAAAATGTTTGGGCCAAATATTTTGTCTTTCCAGTACAGTATATTCCTGTTACAAGGCCTACACATCTCCATGCTAATAGCAATGAGAGGGTTAACCCTCTCATTACCAGCCCTAAAAATCCACTGACTTTACCACACATCTCCATGCCAATAGCAATAAGAAGGTCTGACTACCTTTAATACCCTTGACATACTCCCCTCACATAATGCGCCATGCCAAGCCTACAGTCACGCATGCATATTACAGACCCAATCATGCAGTTAGCAGAGGACTTGCTACATTATTCAGTGAGGTGGCAAAGGATCTGGGCTCTTTTCTCCCCCTTCTCTGTTTGCTGTGCCAACATTGTCCCACATTTTCCGCTCAGTTTAGGGGGGGGGGCTGTTTGATTGTTGTATGGATAACGTTAAATGGGCAGTTCACCACTTATGATCCATACAAACAGATGGAAAACATTGCCACAGGATTAAACAAAGGTGGGCATTAATAGAAAGAAGTGTTTAAAATGTTTGAAAATTGCAAAAGCCTGGAAAGAGGCTGTGATGTTGTGGTTGAGCACGGCTCTCTCTGCTCTAAATTCACAGAAAATTTATCAATTTTCTTTGATTTTATTTTCAAATTTTATCATGATTCAAGCTGGGAGTATCCCTCCTTATTAATACCACTCTCCTATAAAAAAAAATATTAAAAAAATTGTGTCTGTGGCAACATTTGAGTTGTTGAGGGTCCTAGGATGCACAGTGCTCCTGCATAAGACCATTCGCACTCCTTTCATGCTTAAAGGGAGTATACTGTACTGGGAAGACCAAAAAAGCCTTCAAAAGGTGATCATGAGCAATCTTCTTGCCAATGGTCTTAAATTCATGTATTGTCCATTTTAGAAAATTGCTGAAAAATATTTGCCCTCAAATGATCCACATTTGGAGAAAATAAATCACAAATCCTCAAAATGTTCGGCCAGAACACTTTGAGGATTTGTGATTTGTGATGTGGATCAGACTGGAACTCGTAATCTAGCACCAAGGCTAAGAAAAGAGAAGAATGAGTGACATGTCTTGTGAGTGTTAGATTCGATGTTTTCGGTTAGAATTCTCCCTATCGCATATAGCCAATATCAAGCGATATCACCTCACAATACCGATATCTGATCGACTGCTCTTGGGACGTATACTTCCAGTCAGAGATTGGTATATATTCAATTCATGTAATAACGCACAGAATCTGTAATTTCGACCCTCCTAAACCTCATAATATTAAAATGGAAGGGTTGTAACATGGACGAAGGACTTGAAAAAAATACCACCAATCACTCACGGCATTGTTTTTGCCTACTTCAACATTGATTGTGGATGGACTAATGAAAGAATGAGAAGACACAAGCAAGACGATGGCTATAAAATGTTCGTGCAGTACTGTGTTCGTCAACCGGATGTTCATATCTTAAAATTAAAGGTAAAAAAATTAGAGCGCCACACGTGTTTAGATTCGGAGAGCTATATGCGATAGGGAGAATTGAAAATGTCTACATGCCTAGTAGCCAGACTAACATCCTCCATGTATCCCCCACATCGAGGTACCAAAACCAAATGGACTGGCATATGTCACACAAGTGTTGTCAGGGTCAGGGTGGGGTCACCAAGACAATCACTCCTGGAGAATCTATTTTTAAAACATTTTTGGAATTCACTCACAGGTTTTGTTGTGGTACTAGACTTAGGCTGATCACCATTACGTTTTCTATCCTGATACGTCTCCCAAACACATTGATACCAAACAACCTTTTACAACAGCCCATGTCTTGTAAACCCCCAAAATCAGGTTTTGCTCCCTGGGTTATCTGTATTTTCAGGCTCTTAATATTATCAGTGTGATTCTTACTGACATTCTACGTATTATTAAAGTACTATTCCTAACTGTTCTAGTTGATAAATTTTCTGACATCTTAAATTCGTTGTAACTCTGATAAGTGTCTGTTTACACAATTTTACTAAGATTTTTACACGCAAATAACTTCCTCATAGTACCGGTATGTCTGAAGTTTCCAAAACTTTTTGCTCATGTTTCTTGAATTTTTAAGAGACTCACCAGAAAAATCTAGCTTACTGACATGTATCGGTTAGATTGCGGTATTATGGTACTGAAAACGACATATATTTTGTGGGGGGGGGGATTTCCGAAATTCATAATTTTGCGTGTTGTTAAATTCGCGAATATTCCATTATTATGAATACGACATGCTCGAGCACAAATACATGTACTACTACTCCATGATCGCAAATTTAACCACTCGCAAAATTGTCGGGGAGTCCTGATTCGTGAAAAATTAGACTCGCAAAATATATGGCTTATACAGTATGTGAACAGGGCTTGTGTGCAGCACCCTGCAAGCACACTGAAATGATGCAATGATTATCAGTCACCCCGGCCCATCATGACACCAGAAGTCACCTTCAGACGTGAGCAACATGCCACAAAATGTACTTTAGTCTTTACACCTACTGCCGATTGCCAATCAAATTAGAATACATGCGATCTGCCATAGAATGAACAGTCCAGGGCCAATTGCACTCATGAACTCTTTCTCCTTGTATAGTTTGCACTTTATATCCACCTTCATTCCCTTGCCCCCCCCCCCCACCCCTTCCACCTTCCCCGCCCCTTCTTCTTTCCCTCCCTCCCTCCTTCTTTCCACCGCTGTTTCCAGTTTCTTCCCCTCACCATCCAATGACATCAATGAACTCACTCATTTTTATGTATCATTCACTCCTATTCATTCCACAGCCACTTTCTTTTCCTCACACCTTCTATCCATCTCACTCTCTTCTTTTAAGCCACCTCCATCCATCTATCCTCTTGTTTGTCCCTCTTTCCTTCTGTCCCACTCCTCACCTCCACCTAACCTCTTACCACTGGCACAAGTATTCCTGACTCCATCCCATTCCAGTTTTCTCCTACTTCCTTCCTCCATCTCTCCCGTGCTCCCCTTGACCCCCTTCTTTTCCTGCTCCCTTCTTTCCGCTCTCTTTTTCCTTTTTCCCATCTTCCTACCTTTCTCCATCCTTCCAATCCACCATTACCCTTTTCTCAATAGGTTTTCTTAGCCCTGTACTATCCTTAGCCCCGTACCATCCTTAGCCCCGTACTATTTTTTGAAGCTTTTCACACTGGCATTTCTTAGCCCTGTACTATTTCTTAAACCCTGACTAGCTGTTCTCACTTTCTCGACAGCTTATGAATATTTATGAGGTACGCCTTGCACATTTGCTCTTTACCACTCCACATCAAGGTCACTCATCCGTTGGGCATTATCTGATTGGTCTTGGCGTTTCGGCCTTGAGAACTTGCAAAATTTTCTTAGCCCGTACTACAGGTGGGGCTAAGACACCCCCCCCCCCCCCCCCACCCTTAGCCCCATCTATAGATAGTATGGGGCTATGGAAATTTTCGCAAGTGAGAAAAGCATACATGTTTATCCTACTCCCTCCCTCCTGCCATTCCTTGTTCCTCACCCCACCCCCCTCCCCCTGCTCTGTCACCTAATTGCATAATGGACAATTACTAATTTTTATATCGCTTACAAGATATGTCCATCTATAATACCATATGTTCTTCCATTTTCTGTTGTACATATGCTTTTTAGGCTAAAGCATCGTGTTTCATGCTGAACTTGACAAAATATACATCGGTTTAAAACTGCGGCTCCTTCCCTTTCTTCCCTTTCCCTGTACGCGTGCCAATTCCTTTGAGCTGTAGTGTACATATATTTCCACAATAATGGTAAATGCCAGCAGCATGGTAAAGTTATTATCATACATTCGAAAACAATTACCCTTCCGAAACAGCTCATTAACATAACAGGAAGGAACGACCTCTCTGCTGGAAATCCTGGATGCATGTGCTAGTTACACAATATTTTTAGGAAAAGCTATAAAATCTCTAAATACATACATCTTTTTATGCAATTGAGCTCCACATTAGCAATGCATATATTCAATTCCAGTGTATAAAGTAGAAACCATGAAATTTGCAATTGGCTGCCTTGAATCATTTCCCACAATATTGACATTACACAGTGTAGAGTGGAATTAGTACATCAATAATGCAAAGGTAATCTAAATTAATGGTACATGCAGATCTTTATCTCAACGGCCTAGATAATGTGGTGGCATGCCGAAACCTTGAAAAGATATCCAAAAAGAGATATATCAAATCAATGAGGCATAAGCTCACAGCTTCCCCATTTAAAAAAAAAATCAATTAATGCAATATGATAAATTGAGTTTTCTACCCCCCCCCCCTCTCTCTCTCTCTATCTCTCTCTCTCTCTCTGTCTCTATCGTTCCTCCTCTCACTCACTCCATAAATTATATCAGTCTATTTTTCAAACTTGATGTTATATGAAATGAGCAACCTGACATAATTTATGCTCTGCAGTGTACCCAATGGTAAATATTGATGAAAATAATCTTTCTGTTACTGGTATTCTTCATAGTAATAAGATTGTGAAAAGATGAGCAGAGACAAAAAGTATTGTTAAATATTGTGTAAAATACAGCAGATACAGGCTTAATCTTATGTCCACACACACAATTCATCGTATAGTTATACCCTTTCGGTTTAGCTTCATGTATACAACAAAATTCTAGGTGAGGAAGCTGACTAACGATACGTCTTATAAAGAAACATGGATCTGGGCATTGTTTTTGATTAAAACGGTACAAAGAATCATATGCCACATAAACTGCTGCTCTATGGGATTTGTGTACATTATTGGTGAAAAAACACAGACATGGCATATAAAGAGTTAATCACAGTGCACCATGCGTGTGGACATCAACAACGATACGTTGTATAACTGGGCTGAACTTAGCGCGCAAAAGACCCAATCAATTCAAAGTACTGCACGCTTATTAAGAAAGGCTGCTCACTATAGGATGATTCTTAAAAGAGTTTCGGTATAGATTTATACATGTGTGGACACCCTGTTTGCTATAATATGATTCTTTATACAACACAAGGCATTAGCAATATTGTGTCTCGCCCACTTGCGAAAATAACCAGAAATATCGCGATCTCCGTTGCTACGCAAAAGAATTGTATCCCTGGCTGATTGAGAAATATCTGCCATAGAATGTTACATTCCATAAATGAGAAGGGCTATTTCACGCAATGCTACTTCCTCTATCTACTCCCCCTCCCCCACCTTCCCCCTTCTTTGAGATGGAATAAAAAGCCTCCACCAAGTTCTATTAGATTAGACAAAGACAAAACAGGATGATAATCAGTTGCACAATAGAGGCGAAGTAAACTTTGTCTCTGGGGGGCATAGAAATGTAAAAAGGTTAAAATTAGTGCTGCAGTTGAAAACTGAACATGGAATAAAGTTTCTAAAATTGATACGTTTATATAAGAAAGTTTGTCAACAGACATGAACAATGCTGAACATTATGATTGTAATAAGGCATAACTTTAACGTATGACCTCAAATGACCTTTGACCTTATCCTGTGACCTCCAACGGTACCATAACATGAAGGTACCCCCAGTGCATCTATGACCCAAGTTAGGTTGTAATCCAAGCAACCTATGTGAAGTTATTTGTCAAAAGAGAGTCTTGCAGGTAAACTTTAACGTATGACCTCAAATGACCTTTGACCTTATCCTGTGACCTCCAACAGCATCATAATATGAAGGTACCCCCAGTGCATCTATGACCCAAGTTAGGTTGTAATCCAAGCAACCTATGTGAAGTTATTTGTCAAAAGAGAGTCTTGCAGGTAAACTTTAACATATGACCTCAAATGACCTTTGACCTTATCCTGTGACCTCCAACAGCACCATAACATGAAGGTACCCCCAGTGCATCTATGACCCAAGTTAGGTCGTAATCCAAGCAACCTATGTGAAGTTATTTGTCAAAAGAGAGTCTTGCAGGTAAACTTTAACATATGACCTCAAATGACCTTTGACCTTATCCTGTGACCTCCAACGGCACCATAACATGAAGGTACCCCCAGTGCATCTATGACCCAAGTTAGGTTGTAATCCAAGCAACCTATGTGAAGTTATTTGTCAAAAGAGAGTCTTGCAGGTAAACTTTAACATTTGTGACGGACGACGGACGACGGACGACGGACGGACGACGGACGGACGCCATTTGGATCCCTTGGTCTCGCCTTCACCTCCGGTGGGCGAGACAATAAAAGTAAACCATTTCGGTATAGCTTCTTCACAGTCCTTTGCTCATGCAGGGCCAACCCTGTGGAATTCTCTTCCACAGAGTTTGAAAACCCTGACGTCAGTGACCACCTTCAAGGGCAACCTACAGACATACCTGTTTAATGGTGCTTTTTGACATTCAAGTTCATACCTGTATTGTATTTTTTTTCTCTCTCTTTAATTTGCTTTGAAGTGCCTTGAGCATCTACAGTAGTTAAGATGGAAATTGTGCTATATAAATTCTATGTAGTATTATTATTATTATTATTATTATTATTATTATTATTATTATTATTATTATTATTATTATTTGAAGAAAGACATTTCTTCCATACATGGGCTCTGCTTTGTTCATCATTGTGGGAGATAATATCAAACCAGAGCATAAATTTCACTACTAAAGAAAGGACAGCTCTCTACAACCCACTGCACGAGAGCTGCTATGATCATATTATTTCTCCAGCAAGGCTCAAGAAATAATCACTAATTGGCTGCCCATATGGCAGAGTGGTCAGCCCAGCCAAACCAGCTCAATGTCCACTGCCGATACCACTCTCACTTCAGCAGCGTGAGTGCTCACGGAATGCCTGCAATGCAGCTTACAATATCAGCTATGAGAGGCATGCATATATGGCCCGGCCATGCACTTTGCGATCAGGCCCATTTACACTGGCCAGCAAAAATCAGGATTTTTCCAAGATCGTGATATTTGGGTGCAAGTTGCTAGGCAACTTTCACCCAAACAACCAAAACATCGCACCAGAGAAATCACTTTCCAGAGTGTGATTTTTTTAAACTTCGCGTGAAAAATCGCAAAGTTTCCCAGTGTAAATGGTGAGCGTTGAAAAATCACGATTTTTGCCACGTGACTTGCAGCACTCCCGGCGGGTTGACTTTGATCTTTCTCTGTTAAACACAGAATAAGACACCATGTTTCTAGCTAAAACAAAAATCTTAAAAATGCGAGAGATACGCTCTTCTAGAAACACAGCCTCTGAGAACAGAAAATCGTTTCCGATCAGATACCACCCTCCGACAACAACTAACACGCCCCAAAGATCCTATCCCTCTACACAGACGGGACGGAATCGTGTACAACATCCCTTGCAAAGGGTGTGACCGTTCGTACATCGGTGAAACTGCCCGACCGATTTCTGAAAGAATTTCTGAGCATAAGAGGGATGTCAGGCTCCGCCGGACTGACAGCTCAGCAGTAGCTGAACATGCCTGGGATAACCAGCACCAGCTAGACTGGGATGGGGTTCAATGCATCTCCCAAGAACGCCACTGGTACACACGTAGGGTTAAGGAAGCTATCAATATCCGTCTCAATCCCAATAATTTCAATCGAGACAACGGGATCGATATCCCCGATTTTTGGATTCGTACGATACGCCGCCATGACACTCGACCGCATTTCGATACGACTTAACAGCCCGTTGTTAGTCTATAGCCAGCCTTTGTTACCGCCCAACAATGTGCTGCTTTTAGCGACCCTTGGACTTGTTGGTCGCCCGTAATTACCGGCCTGTGGCTTTGTCCCTTTTTGTCCTTTGTCAGTAACTTGTTACCGTCGGTCAATGCGAGGCGCATCAACGGTCCATTGTTGGTCAAGTACCCGGATACGCCGGCTATTAGTATTGGACCATTTATGAGCACTTTTCAGTTAGTGCGCTGCGCTGACCATAGGGTATTTAAACCCCTGCTTACTACAATTTTGTATCACACCTGACGAAGTGTTGCAGTGGCACACGAAACGACGTGATCCTTTCGATTCCGTTTACCTTACATTACGACAAACGATTATCAGTAGCCATCTATCCGCAATGAGTAACATATTTAGCATTAAGATACAAATTGGGTTCAATACAGTCAATCAAAGACTGGGAAACTTGTATATCGAGGCCTGTGCATTATACAAGCCAGATTTAAATCTCTTATTTACAGCGAAGTTTTTCAGCAGTAGGTTCTGTTACAAATGTGTATAAGTTATACATATAGCCATACAGGTAGCCCTTGAATGAGCTGCATTCTAGAATGTACAGATTGTAGTATATATATGAGTTGCTTGGATAGGAGATCAGAGTTTTTATATCATCTTGCTCCAGTCACCTGTGGTAAGAGTAACCTGCATCAAAGATTTTTGTTGTGACCCTGGCTCAATACACACCTGTGGATTCATACGAGGATTTTCTCTACGTGGATAACTACCTGCCTGGTAGCTTATGAGATCCTGCCTGTGAAAGCCATATCGTAACAGTTCCTGTCTCCACCATTGTATCCATTCATGTTAAATTGAATTGTTATGTCTGCAACATGAATACATTCCATCTTGATGGATTTGGCTGGCTCATGCTCATGCTCAGTAATTCCCATATTTTGCTTAAAGGGCATATACTGTACTGGGAAGGCAAAAAAAGCCGTCAAAATGTAATTGTTAGCAATCTTCTTGCCAATGGTCTTAAATTCATGTATTGTCTATTTTAGAAGCTTGCTGAAAGTTATTTGCCCTCAAATGATCTACATTTGGAGTAATGAGTGACTAAATCACAAATCCTCAAAATGTTCGGCCCGAACATTTTGAGGATTTAATCATTAATCACTAATTACTCCATATGTGGATCATTTGAGGGCAAATAACTTTCAGCAAGCTTCTAAAATAGACAATACATGAATTTAAGACCATTGGCAAGAAGACTGCTAACTAAAGCTGTTTTGCCTTCCCAGTACAGTATATGCCCTTTAAAGATGGCCCGTCCATTTCACAAACATCTGCAAACTTCATGAAAGTTTACATCTAGCACGTATCTTTGGGATAACAACTGTGAAATTTTAAGGTCAAAGGTACTATTACTT
>OZ022596.1:3249303-3644303 GCA_963669155.1 Arbacia lixula | reverse complement strand
AGTCGTGACTCAACCATCGATTTCTATAGAGATTTCTATAGAGTCTCTATAGAAATCGATGGACTCAACACATTGTACATAAAGACAATGCGTTTGGGCATTATAACGGGTACATACCAATATCACGAGAAAAGAAAAAAAAAAAGTTTAAGCCCGGGATCACCATCCATTTAAAACAGTTTATATAAGTCATGACGAATTATAATGACAACATAATATATATATTTTTTTTTTTTTTTTTTTTTGGGGGATGACGAATTAATCCTCCTATCTCTTTTAGAGCTAAGACAAAGTTTTGTGACAATTGACGAATCTTGGACCCTTTACTGTACAGTGCGTCCCAGAATAAACGAAACCGAGTTTCATCACAACTTTTTGCTATCATAATCAATAATTTGCTTCATGAGGTGTACATGAATAGAAAGATACGCTTCTCTTCTTTTATTTCATGTACAACTCAATGTTAATAATTCATGCATGATTGAGTTAGAACAATGGACAGTGGTGCTACCAAATTTTCATTTGCACACGCAAAACGCAAATTTGACTACGTTTTTAGACTTTTATAGCTATGTTTTACGAAAACAAAGTTCATAACCCACATATTCATAGTTTATTCTTTCATTTGAGACATTATGCATGAAATATGAATGACGCATGTTCGAGAAAAAGTTGTATGAAAACATGCTTCATTTTTACCTATTCGACAAATAGTCGAAAAACTAACATTCAGCTCTCCCGACTTAGCAGCAGACAGTCGCTCAAT
The DNA here is from genome assembly GCA_963669155.1 of Arbacia lixula. NCBI lineage: Eukaryota > Metazoa > Echinodermata > Echinoidea > Arbacioida > Arbaciidae > Arbacia > Arbacia lixula. The sequence goes on along the minus strand of OZ022596.1, from coordinate 3,643,537 downwards.
ATCTGCGCGAGCCATTTCTAACGTTCCCTTTTATCACCCGTGTTTCTGTAAATTCATCGAAGCATTAAGGCCATTGTTAGCTGCCAATTCGGGAAACCTAAATGGCTTCACACACCCCTTTCATGAAGTGAGTGAGAAGAGCCTGGAGCGCTCCAGGAGCGGGCTAAGTCGTACAATTTTGACTTCGTGAATGGGGTGGGGCCAGGAGCGCTCCCAAATAGAGCGCTCTTTTTTGGCTCCGATAAGCCAGGGGCGCTCCAGGAGCGGGCCAAGTAGTTCATGAATGCTCGGAAAGCAAGGCGACCAAAATTCCTAAAATTCCTTTGCACGGCCATTGAAATGCACAAGAACGGAACTTGCTCAAGCATAGCACACTGCTGTTTTGTATGGGCGTGTTCAGTTGCCATGACTGTTGGCTCTCATTTGGCCGACTTCATGAATTGCTCAGCGTAATTTGCTTTTAGTTTATGAATGCAAATTTTACTGCTTGGCGCGGGCTATTTTGGCCCGCTCCAGGAGCGCTCTCAAAATCCAATCTTTCATGAAAACGGCCTCAGTCAACCATCCACCTATCTTGGAGCGGTTACACACGGTCAAAAATTCGTACTTCAAATGATAATTCCAGGGAAAAATAATGCTAATGACGAATTTTTAGCACGTGTGTAACCAAATTAGAATCACGAACGCTGATAACAATCACGAATTTAAATTCTAGTCCGGAGGTGAATTCCAGTGAAGTTTCACTCAAATTACGTTGCGAATTTTGCGTGTGTAATGCTTAACCTCAAAAACATCTTGTGGGGGTGGGGGGGGGGGATGGGGGGAAAAGCGAGCGCTATATCGAACCTCGAGCTTTGATTGATTAGTCACCAAGGACGCGTACCACCTTCACTCGAGAATTCGAATTCAAATCAGAGTTTTCGAGCGAGCGTGTGTAAGGTCCGATGATTCTAAAGACGAATTGCAATCATCATTACAATAATGATTCAAGTTACGAATTTTCTCTCGTGTGTAACCGCTCCAAGTAAAATTGAAGCATATTTTCTAATTAAGTTTTCTCGAGCATGCTTAAATGATTTTTTTTACGTATGAGGTGTCATTTGAAAGGAAAGGTTATGGATATTATGGCTATCATTTTGTCGGAAGAGCCCGAAAAACTCACCCAAACTCGTAATTTGCGCGTGTAAATGAAAATTTGGTGGCACTATTTTCTGTTGTTCTAACTCAGTCATGCATGAATTATCATATTAACACTGAATTGTCCATCAAATGAAAGAAGAGAAGCATATCTTTCCGTCCATGTACATCTCACTGAGACAATTTATGATTGCGATGGCAAAATATTACATTGAATTCCGGTTTCGTTTTTTTTTCTGGGACGCATTGTAGAGCATGAAATCAAATTTACGATCGATATTGATCGTAAGTCTATGGCCAAACGTGTAGTAGAGAGATACAACTGATTTGATCTTCTTATATGGAGCTCTGAACGCGATTTAATGTTTATATACTATTGGGGAATAAAAACAATAACTGGATGATAATTAAAGCTTTATTTTAAAAAAAAACATGGCTGTGTGCACGATAACCCTTTGAATGTTATTATACTTTTCTGAAAGAGAAAAAGAGAATATAAAGAAAGACAGGAAAAAAGGACTAAAAAAAAGAAAGAAAGAACGAAAGAAAAAGAAAGAAAGAGAGAAAGAAAGAAAGGAAGATAATGGTGGGTGAAAAATGGGGGGGGGGGGTAAATGAAAAATATGAGGAATATGACTCATTAATATGTAATACTAAAGGTGCATTTTTTTTTTTTTTAATTTATAGACATTATCCGAAAAGGAATCAAGACAGACGATCGGGACGATGGATCAAGTGAAGGGATGTCAGTGAATATTGTATGTAATCTGAATTGTCTCTGAATATTGTTTTTATTGTTAACTTTATCATTTCTTGATACATTATCATTTCCAGGAAAACTCAATTCATTCTTTCTTGACTTTGTGGTGGCTCTGAAAAGAGCCGTTGGTTTGGCGCGTTCAATGCCTACTTGCTCAAGCCAAAGAGAGCTCGGCGACATTTCGCATTGATCGCATTTCGGAGATCATTTCAAGCCTTCTCTGATTTAAAGCTTCCTGGGAAATCGAATTCCGCCTGAACGAGGACAGCACGGAAAGCCAGTTTGGTGTACAGTGCTTCTTTCATCACGCTTGTCCCATTATACGAGACTGCACCACCGTAGAAATTTGACCTAGCCGGCTCCTGAGTAGAGTACACTGCACCAAGGAGACGGAGGACAAACTCCTTTCCCTCTTTCGATCGATGGAATGCTTCTAGGTACTTGGCCTTTGAGAAGATGTGCGCCGCTTGATCGTTGCCAATGAAAACGTTGCACGCGTCGAAAACTCTGGCGGTTGGTTCCTCTTTCTTGGCGGCAGACTTGCCCTCGATCACTGCCTTTAACTCGTTGACTTCAAGCTTCAACTCCCGATTCTGCTCGATGAGCATGTGCATACTGCGCACAAGTTGCTCAATCGGCAAGGTGTTGAGATCGCTTGGCTGGTCCCTCAGGTGGCTTGGCATGTCCTCCAGGACACTTGGCAGATCCCCAAGTCGCTTGGCTGGTCCCCCAGGTCGCTTGGCTGGTCCTCCAGATCGCTTGGCTGGTCCCCCTGGTCGCTTGGCTGGTCCCCCAGGTCGCTTGGCTGGTCCTCCAGATCGCTTGGTTGGTCCTCCAGGTGGCTTGGCATGTCCTCCAGGACACTTGGCTGGTCCCCCAGGTCGCTTGGCTGGTCCCCCAGGTCGCTTGGCTGGTCCTCCAGATCGCTTGGCTCGTCCCCCAGGTCGCTTGGCTGGTCCTCCAGATCGCTTGGCTGGTCCTCCAGGTGGCTTGGCATGTCCTCCAGGACACTTGGCTGGTCCCCCAGGTCGCTTGGCTGGTCCTCCAGATCGCTTGGCTGGTCCTCCAGGTCGCTTGGCTGGTCTTCCAGGTCGCTTGGCTGGTCCTCCAGGTCGCTTGGCTGACCCCCCAGGTCACTTGGCTGGTCCTCCAGGTGGCTTGGCTGTCCCCACGAAGGTAACCCACGGAGAGGGGCTTGGGCTCTTGCTCTTCTTTCAATCCTCTCTCGTCGTTTGCGTGCCAGTGGATTTTCCTTGACTTCTGTGGGAGTCCTCTCCACGATCTTGGCCTTGTAGGTCCCGCCGTCGTGGTTGACGTTCACCGCCATCCCAGCCTCCAGCCTGCCTTTCTCCCTGATCTGCCTTCTGTCTATTTCTTCTTCGGTTCCACGCCAACATGGATGAAGCCATCTCACGGTTACTCGTTGATTCATGGTCGTATCTCAAAACTAAAAACGAAAATTGATGATAACTCGAAATCGAATAGAGAACGAAAATGTTGATGATGACCAAATCGCTTCCAAATTTATAGCCATCAGGGAGCGACGCTGCTCAAGTGTTAAGTTATTAAGTTAAAACAGGCCGCCTATGATGTTGCCGATTTGTATTAACCATGTTAATTTATTAGGAGGGGCAGAGTGGGGCGGCGGATTGTAAAGGACAAAATACAATAGTGGCGGTCCTTTTATCCCAGTGATGTTCCCGATTTGAATACACGTGCACAGTCTTGTGTTCGCGTTGGGCCGGTACAACAATAGGTATGCATCACTATTGTAACATGCCCCAAATGTTGCTATTCACAAATTAGCGCACAAACGTTTTATAGACAAAACCGGATCTTTCTATCGTGCGTATATTTTACTTGTATTTTTGTACTTGCGTTTTGGTGCATGTGATTTTTTAATCACAAGCTTATACATATAATAAGATGAAATTAAATGAAATATTGTAATTATGGACATGATATTTCTATTTATTGTGTAATTAGAAACAAAGATATCATATGAACATGTTACGCCTTTCAGATAAGTTACACCATTTACTCTTTTTACTCGATATACCAAAAGTTCAATAAAAAGATCATGATCATCGTCGTGATATTATTCGTCGCAAAGCTGACAATACTATTGTTACTTGAATACACAAGTATAATAATTTTAATAGAACACGCAAAGTAAATAGAGATACGAAATTTTGATTTTACTTGCAAACGACTGACGGGAAAAAAAAAATCTTGTTTGTTTATCAAATGTTTCTTTCCATCATGGAAATCGGAACATTTTCTCATCTATCTCAATAATTGCAATTATATTTGACATGAAATTCTCGGCAAACATCTGTCATCGACAAAAGGTAGAATCCAAGCGAGATGGAATTTTTGTGTAATATTTATCACCAAACTGCCATTTATTTAAAACATTTTTGTTGGTCTAATGAATTCGTTATGATCATGGAAATATTGATTTGATAATATTTGATTGGAAAGCGAAAACATAAAACGATAAAATCAAATTTGACCATGTTTGAATTTAATTTGCGTGCCGGGGGGAGGGGGGTGGGGCAACAGCCCACAACACCCCCCCCCCCCCCCCTCATCTGTACTACCATTGTTCAAATAATCATCAGTACAGAAACGCGTAGAATTATATTTAAAACATACTGTCAGATTTTCAATTGACAAGTTCTACGGGGAGAAGAGTTAACTGTGTGTGTGTGTGTTTGTGTGTGTGTGTATGTTGTGTGTGTATGTGTGTGTGTTTACGTGTGTGTATGTGTGTATGTTGTGTGTGTTGTGTTGTGTGTGTGTATGTATGTGCGTGTATGTTGTGTGTGTTGTATTGTGTGTGTGTATGTATGTTGTGTGTGTTGTGTCGTGTGTGTGTGTGTATGTGTGTGGATGTGTGTGTGAGTATGTTGTGTGTGTGTGTGTGTGTGGGTGTGTGGGTGGGTGGGTGGGTGCATTTTTTGTGTGTTGTGTTGTGTTGTATGTGTGTGAATGTTGTGTGTGTGTATGTTGTGTTGTGTGTGTGTGCGTGTGCGTGTATATGTGTATGTGTGTGTGCGTGTATGTGTGTGTGATTGTGTGTGTTCGTGTATGTGTGTTTATTGCGAATGTTTACTGGAGATGTATATACATAATATTGAATATATTGAATATATTGAATATATTTTATATATTGAATATTTGAATAATATTGAATACAGTTAGGCCTCAGTCACATATCCACCGGGCGCCGTACGATTTATTTTACCTACGGCAGATTTCTACGATTTGTGGAATGTCGGGACATCGTACGGGTTTGCGGCGTTCGTGTGTAGTGGTCACATATCCTGCGGGGCCCGTACGATGCCCTTGAATATTTTTCAACCGTAAGCCGCAAGAATACTCCAGGATCAACTTACGGACCCCGCACTGCGGCATTGCGGTCCCCGTAAGGTTTAAGAGCAATAACAAGGCTTCCGTACGACTCCCGTATGGGCCCCGTACGGCTTCCGAAAGATAATCGTAAGATTTATTTTCGAAATATTTTTTAGTGTATTTGACACCCTTTTCACGTTACGTACGTAACGTGCCCAATGTTGAAAAAGATACCCTTTTTACGTGTTTTCTTGGACACGCATGATATCCACTCGTCAGTGGAGGCGCCCCCCCCCCCCCCCGGGAAATAATCGCCGTAATCAGTCATTTCTATTCGACGACAATTATTTTTGTAAGTTTTATGGCACTACTATCGAATTGATTGTGTTATTCATTCATTATATCATTAATCCATGTAATCAGAAAAGTTGTTATATGATTTTGATAAAAAAATAATAATACAATTGAGTATATACTATAATCAACATTGTATTAACCTCTTTATTGCATGAATGACATTAATGGTTTATTCAGCCTTTATCTTCACCCTTTTCACTCACGAAAAGATGGTGATTATGCTTCACATACAGTGAAATTCCGTATGACATGTGCATTCTTATCCACAAGTATTTAATATTCCATACCCGTTGTGTATGTACTAAATTATAAATTCAATAGTCGCATGTTGCTTTAGATACAATAACATAATTACGCATAGATACTATATTATTGATATTTATGTTCACAGTTCGGGTCTTCCTCAGCATCTTCCAGTGGTATACAATAATTACATACCACCACTGTCCATTTAAAGATTTCAGCGCAAAGAAATGTATTCAATTATACCGAGAAAGGCATGTGCACAATTATAAAAGAGGTGGCATGGAGGGCGGCTTTCCCTTTTTTCCTTTTCAGTCTGTTGACTTGAAGAATGATTCATTATGTAGGGTCGCTGGCATTATGTCAATGGCCGGCCCTTTCATGGTGAAGTCCATTCAAATCCGCCTCGCTGCTTTCGGACGCCTTTTGTTGTCGTGTCGCGTGGGTCACGGACACATGAATGGCCGAGATTATTATCCCTTCTTTGTTCTCTTTTAAGTCTTAACTCTTAACCCGCCGCTGTCGCATTTTTGCGACTAAGGGGTAACGTGCCGTTACAGAAGAATGTGACATCGGTAACTTGAACTGAAATGGATTCTCTAAGCTCGCTAAACAAACATGTATCCCACATGATAGCTTGAGACACTGGATAACACACACCTACTAAGAGTTCCATAATGTCTACATGCATGTTTCCATCTATTTTGTACTCTCAATAATACATTTAATTCACTTCCTTGCCTTTGACTAATCTCCAGGATTATACAACGCTATCACTTATCTTTTATGTCTTCCCCAAGTTACCTAGCCCTCCCCTGCGCCATTTCTCTACACAACATGTGAATTAGCCAGCACATTTCTCATTGAAGACAGTGGGATTCAGTTATTACCAACAGCCTGACTCTTGACGCCTGATCTTTACTGAAGTCTGACCTCTGACCTTTGATGTGTGAAGGTGGAGGAAGTGACCTTTGGCACCTGAGAGACTCCATGACGGGATTGTGATACCATTTGGTGACCGGTACTCGGGCGATCAGAAGACGGACTTAGCTCCTCAGCCGTAGATGGCAGCAGTTACATTTAACGGCTGGCTAAGCCAGGATAAGATGATAGGAAACCATCGCATGACGATAAAATGCGAATTTAACATATATAAACACTTTTAGGAAAATGATATTTGAACGGTTTATTGCTAAAAAATAATTTACATAGCTAAGTGTGCCGTAATTGTAAGAGTAGGGTTGATAATTTGGCAGGATAATCATATTTACAGTGAATTTTAATATCAACGTTATCAGTTACTCAAATATAAATATTCTCTGATGTAATATCAATATTGTTGCAGTGTGAGAGTAAGAGCCATTAACAAATTTGATGAGTGGTACAGGCATGCACTGTAGCCCAGGATTACAGTCATTATCATCATCATCATCATCATCATCAGACATTGTTCAACCAATTTTTGGATGAAGCCCTCCGCTACCACTTTCCATTCGCTTCTATTTACTGTCATTCTGTTCGATGTTGCTGTGTTTGTGTATGATGACATTTCGTCTCTCCACCTTCTCTTTTGTCGGCCCCTTCTTCGCTTGCCTGTTCTTGGTTGTCATTCTGTGATTTTATTGGTCCATCCGTTGTCTTGTGTCTTGCCAGGGTTACAGTAAGATTGACCTATTATTCTGTCTAAACACACAAATTGTGGCATACGTGAAGACTGGTTTATTCATAGGAGAACTTATTACGCACATTTCGACTGTGGCACCGATATCATAAATCAAAACATTTGTATCCAATGTTTCACTTTTTCAGATATATATTTGTGTGTTTATGTTGATTTAGAATTGTTTTCATGGTTCATTTCCCTTTAATCTGTATTTACTTTACCGTATCAATGGTTTGAATATTATCATTTAATTATGACTCGGCCGTCTCTCTCTTGATAATTCATGTTCCATTTGCATGGCAAATATGATGAAAATAACATTTCGAATAAGCTTCTGTCTCCTATTCTGCCACTTAACAAGCTTTTTAGAATTGATATGATATGAATTTACACATGCTTCTATTTGTGTAATACGACTTTACTTTATTCTATTCACATTTCTTGAAATCAACATGGCATTGCTTCGTATAACCCCATTGATATACGCCACCTATCGGCTAAATTAGCGCAACATTTGCGGCAATTTAGCTGATGCATTACTAACCAATTTATCTGCGTACATGAACAATAGGGAGCTTTCGTTATAACCCCCGCGGACGAAAACGAGAACAGTGAGCAATCTGTTCTAGCCGTCCGTCCGCGGGAGTCACAGGTGCTTTCGCAAAATAAGACAGAGAACGCGAACGGCGGTGCGTGGGACGTCATCTGAACCCCTGACACCCCCCCCCCCCCCCCCCCGACCCGGGCGCGAGGCGGCGAGGCGGAGGGTGGCGCATGCGCAGATCGATCTTCGTATCGGATTACCGTTCTGGAGCCCGTCCGTCCTCAAAACGAAAGCTCGCTACGGTAGGTGGGCACCTCTCTGATTGCGGTAAGGGAATCTTAAGCCCCTTTCATTTACCGAAATCATGGCAATATCGCTATTTTTACCGATGCACGTCGGTAAGAAAGATTCTAGCAAGCCCCTAGAAGTACCGTTCATATGCACCGAAAAAAACCCGTGATAGTGAGGTGATTTGGACAGCGCCGCTATGGTTGTGGGGAGAGTCCACGTGTACAAAATACCGCGATATTACGGCGTTTCTCGGTGTATATGAACGGCGTTTTGAAATGTTCGTTTGAAACTTTTTTTTGTGACGGGCATAAATGATGTATGATGATTATCGTATATTGTATATGAACGAGGCTCTAAATACAGTATCTGAATACAGTTGTATCAATACAATTTATTTTCCAAAGAAGAGGGGAAATCATCTTTCATCCATGCCATTTTTCACCTCATCAATGACAATGCAGTAATAACAAATTTATACTGCAATATATTTGCATAAACGAGGCTCCTGGTGGGGAGAACATGGCCACCCGTATCAGAAAAAGAAGACTTGGTGTGACGAAGAAGGTACACATCTCAATTTGTCTTGCCTATCTTTTTGAAACGCTAGATGTCTTAGATTGTGCAGTTATAACACATTTATACTTAATTATTTGTATAACCAAGGCCCCTGGGAAGAATATGGACAACCATATCAGAAAAAGAAGACTTGGTAGGACATAGAAGTTACACATGTCAATTTGTCTTGCCTAACTGTATGGCAAGCTACAAAACAATGACGCAATACAACAAAGTAGTAAACATAACAAAAATCATTTTTTTTTTCTTGAAGATGCAATGTGTCTCGAACAGTGTCACGATGAAAATACGTGTCTTGCACGAATTGTAATTGTTTAATGTTAGTTTAATTACGGTAACAACGATGGATGCTATATCAAGCAGTGATGTTCATGTTGTCATTGATGAGGTGAAAATAGGGCATGGGTTAAATATGATTTCCCCTCTTGTTTTGAAAATAAAATGCGCCTTGAATAATGGTTGCTTTTATTAACATGTAAAGATGTCATGCCTATCTAATCTCTTAAAAGTTTTTACAATTGGACAACTCCAAGGAGCAGAAATCCACGAAAGACGATGCGGCACTGTAAACAATATTGCCGGTGAAATTTATTAACACTGGGAATGGTAAGACGAAGGGTGGGCGTCTATAAACGACAACCCCATGAGAGGATCAGTCTATCACTCAGCCTGACTTAATGAATGGACGTTTATGCGCGTGAAATCGCTGAGATAAATTTGCAAGGAAATGTGGCAGAACTGTCTTGTCAAACGGAAAAGTTAACAAGTTCATTTGAAAGTATAAACTCAAGGTAAATCGCTAACCCAGAAAGTTATCAATGAAACACATTTTAACTGTTGTTAATTGAAATGGAACAATGACATTTAAATGGAATCAAGTACGATATGCAATCATTGTATCATCTTGAACAACATTCGAACATTCAAACAGGTGGTTTTACACCACATCCTATATCCCGTTTAAACCTCAATGCGCTTTCAAAACAAAAAGAACAACGAATATCTAGTTTGTTCTGCGTATTCCATGATTGCTTAAGCATCACAAGCGATACGTCCTTGAAGAGATGAATAATACAGCTATCTAATTATCCTAGAGTCAAGTACAAGGATGAAGCAACGATATTCATTTACATCATGATAATTTTGTTAACGGATTGGTTAACAGCCCTAAACTATCCGCACTAGCAAAATCATCTTTACCATTTGCATTAGTGGCGGCCTAAAATACTTGTATGACCATATAAAGCGATCGATAGTAATTATGTTTTTTTTTTCATGAGCAAAACTTTTATATTAAGTGGCGACCATTTTTTTTCTTAAATCTCAACAGGGGTTTGCGTGTTAAATCATTTGCGTGATGACGGACATTAAAGCCCCGTTGACTTCAGTGTATCGCTCTACCGTTTCGAACAAAGAAGTGGCAAAAGCAGTGGTATTCGAGCGCGCGTAACACATACGCACTGTAATACAGTGCGTATGTGTTACGCGCGCTCGAATACCAATACCATGAGCGCCAACGCGAGATGCTGATTGATGAAATGAAGACATGGATGAGTTCGGCTGTGAAAAAAAAAAATGTTTTGATGGCTGTTTGCTCGAAATATCTGCATATTTATTATCTTTTTGAAAACCGATATAGTACTGCTCTGATTCGGGATATGGTTTTAATTATACCCCGAAGTGCTCTCAAAACAATGTTATTATCCATTGACCTGCGGCCTCATGATAATAGTATTGTATTTAGAGCGCTTTGTACTTTTAAATCTAATCTTCATAGAGCAGTCTTCATTTGTATGATATCGCATCTCTCGAAATTGACTTGCAGATCTATTCATGGCAGATTTATAGCTCTCGATATGCCTAATTGTTACAATTTCTTGCAGATATGTTATCTCCGACTTGTTCCACTCACAGAGTTGGCCATTGCAGTTCAGCTTTTCTTCGTAGTTTTCACCCTGGACATGGAATTATTGGCTCTTTGCCAAGCCTGTGTAAGTTCGTGTCAATATGTACCAACCCACCCTACCACCTAAGCAGAAGTCAAAAATAGCTTGTAACTTGAGTAAAATGCTCACGTGACCCAGAAAGTAGTGCGCATGTCTGCAACAGGGCTTTCTAGAAGTTTCTAAACATTTATTAACGATCTCTCCCATGAATCATATCACTCGCTCCCTTGCTCTCTGCTCTGACGGTAAGCTCTCTTACACAGCTGTATTCATTTGAAGTCCAAAACTTCCTAACTTTAACAGAGATAGTGAATAATATGGCAGCTTCAGTCGCGGCAGAGGTTTTTGGCGCTTTTGGAAAAGACCTTTTAGAGAAAGGCTTAAATAGCGTTGGAGTCGAATTGCTGAACATGGTGTTTGGAAATCGTGTTAGCATCGAAGATTTCGTACACGTTCTCAAAGATGACAGGATATCCCACACTCAATCCCAGGTGCATGGCATAGTCTCCTGGTTGGATACCGTATACAGTCCTCGAAAACACGCTGGCGCCACAAACTTCGAGCTCTTTGAAATGTTGAAGCCTCAGCATGATAAGATCGGCTTTACCCTGATCCCGCCCTTGATGTCAGATTACCTCATCTCGGAACCATTGGCTCAGAAAGTGTTCATGGATGCTGCATCCGTGCATATGTTTATTTTGCAAGAGTTAGCCTTCCTCGATCCTCACGTCCGTCAAGCTGGGAAATCATCATACTTACAATCTATGTCAGAGTTAGCTGCAAAGTACGTGGACCACATCGAAACGGCCACTGAGAAGATCAAGGCTAAGTCCGAGAGCGATAAGGAAAAGAAAGTAGAGGAGATGGTGACACGTCGCCGTGGTGCTAAAGTTGCTTCAATGGTGGTGTTTTCGCTGATAGGTTATGGGGCTGTCAAAATTCGGGAAAGAAGGCAGCAAAATATTGTAAGGAGGGAGTATGGCGAAGAAGAAAGTAAACTCAAAGAACAAGAAAGAGAGTCCAAAAAATATATACGGATTTTCAACCAGCTTAACCATAATCCAACATTGATGTCAATTGCGAAGGGTTTTTTTTAATTCACGTCACAGTCTAAACACGTTTATGAAGTTTAAGGTGACTGAGTAAGGATTGTGTAAAAAAGTTTAAAGTCCGTGTAGTTCCAGGTGTAAAGAATTTTGATTAAATTTCATTCACACATCCTTATTTCGTCTTACATACCTGTACTTTGAACTTCACTGGATTTCTTGAAAAGATATAATTTAGACGACTGGCGGAAAACGGTGTTGCTTTTATCGGATATAATGCTCGTAAAACAGGAACATACGGCTGTCTATTATCGATGTATAACTTGTATATATATTCCTTGACAAAGAGGGCACAGTTACTTTAGATCTTTAAAGGTCATTAACAGACATTTGATTATCAACACATCGAGTTGTGGATAAACGCCAGTCTAATGATAATGTACAATTGATCGGTACTTATGTGTACACTAACTATTTGATTGCTTGAGCTAGTAATATATTTTGCAGCTTTGCTATTACTTCCAAACAGTTTGCACAGGTTGCAGTGTGCCCCCATTAAAAAAACAACAGCAACGAAACTTAACATGCAAATTATGGGTTATTACTCTATTCATAAACACATATCGCATAGACCAACGGTTGTTTTTTTCGGGAAGCACTCGTTATTCCGAAGGTTCGTAATTCCGAGCGTTACGCGACAAATGCTCGGATTAACGAACCCTTTTTCTTTCTCGGACTAACGAGCATCGAGGTATAGGCAATTTACGTGTTTCGGAATTACGAAAATTCAGTATAACGAAGCTTCGGAATAACGAACCTTCGGAATATCGGACTGTAACCGTTTTTCTTTTCTGTCACATAAAGGGTTTAACGACTATGTGTTTTCGATATGAACAAGAGTTCAGGGTCAATTTTTCTTTGATGGGGGGGGGGGGGTGGATATAATTCTGTATTTTGACAGCACGATCAAGACAAAATCTTACAGAATCAACTGAGTGAGTCAGGCTAAGTGAGTCAGTTAATTGTGGCCGATTCCCACTTGTAATATTGAGAGGGAAGTGGTTAAACGGAGTTGTCCTTTGTATCTATACAAGTTTATGTTTAACCTGCAAAAGGGCTACGCTAGCTTTACGGCTATTGACTCAAAAGATCAAATGATCTCCTTTGGACATTTACATGATCAGCATTATATACTACCAATAATTTAATTTCCGCTCATTAAGATTCAATATCAGTATGTATGATCTCTGTTTTCTAAGTAATATGAAGACAGCCGAATTAATTTTAGAAATTATAGTAATGATATAATATGTTAATAACTTTTATCTTCATGAAATTAGCAATATTCCGTTAACGTCTTACCATAAGTCTGGTTGTAATAATGCAGCTTGCTAATGCAAGATAATCGCTCGAGTTGTATGTAAACATTGTTTGTATTTATTATCATGACAATCTTTTATGTGTAATTCGTTACGGGAGATAATTACCATGAACATGGCAAAATCTTTGTATACTACCGTTGACCTAATATGTAATTTCACCCATATACACAAGCTGTTATATAAAAACCGCTACTTTTGCTTGTTTTCTAATGAAAAAAAAATGATCAAGATTAAAAAGACAATTTTCTAAGGACAATTCAAAGAAATTACCAGCACATTCCATATGAATCTTGATGTGTATGGACGTATGAAGCATTCGCTGCATGTAATGCGGAATACAAGTTTCAACAGTTTAAAATACATAGAGCTCATTTCGAAAAAAAAAACTACAGTCTACAGAACAACATGAAAGTGATAAATGAGACCCATTAATTTGAAATAACTGTAAACTATATAAAGTGTTTTATGTTCTTTACTCTCATGATACTGTTGTTACTTTATTCTTCCTTATATTACCTAGTCAACTATAGCTTCGATATTATGTAAATGTTTATACTTAACGATTAATCAGCTTTGTGATAAAGAAACTAATTGTTTTATGCTGGTTTTAGATTTTATTATGTTCTTTATGATGAATAAAATGATGAAAATTTAGCAATGACAATTTACTTTAGTGGTGCTTATTTCGTGTCGGTGATGTGTTCAATTGTTATGGTAATGCATAAATCACGAGGGTATTTACATTGGTGTAACATGCACGAGGCGCAGCCGGAACCATGTGAATACCCGATGTGAGCAGCATATAATCGCTACATTGCAGCGCAACATCGCCACTATCACAAACCTGTGCATGATATTCTTGAAATGTAAAATGGATGTAGGTCTGTTATTTTCCACTTACTTTTAATCATGTACGGGTAAAAAAGTGGATCTGCATTTAGAATAGCGCCAACACTGTAATACCAGAATTAAATCGAGATGAACACTAACTAATTTATATACATCTTTTAATAGTTATTGTGATACTGCCAGAGTCGGATTGAGAACAAAAATCAATTCAATTCAATTAATTTGTTGTTAATAGATAAACATACAAAATGCTGAAAACGACAGTGCTTATTAAGTTTGCTGTTAACATGTATACAGTAATTTTGAGTGAACAAATGACATATATGTACATAAAATGTATATCTATCCTTAATGACATAACATATACATATACATTATTACTAAATATATGACGCTTTTATTCCAACAAGTTTACTGCATTTTTAGAATCGAGGCGCCCTCTCCCAAAGCTACTAAAGAAATGTCAATAAATACATTAAAAAAAATCACACACAACTCATTACCCTATTTTCATCAATCAACAGCGCGTGTTTGTTTTTAAGTTAGATCACTGCGTCATCTTCATTGATAATTGTATTCGAGTTGCGCATTATGATCCCGGTGTTCTCTGGCCAATAAGATATTTCAAACTTGTATGTAAACGCTCGCAATAATAAGTGAGATTTCGACCTCGGATACGCTATTTTAGTCATGTAGAAAAGGTCATGACGTTGACGTGGACAGACTTTTATCTTGATACTAGGACCAATACTGACGTTTTCACGTTGACTTGATGAAACCTTAATCTTAAGATACCATATTTTCAATTATAAAGGCATGGTTATGAGGTGGACGTAGACATAACTCAATCTCTATGAAAAAAAAAACAAACAAAAAAAAAAACTTGCAATATATTGCTGGCTGCATATGATTGTTCTAAAACTGTTGTTATGAAGACAATCTGTGTTTAGCAGTAAATAGGCTCTCTTGATTACTAAAATCAGTCAAGTTCATTACGTTTTTATTTACGAAATACAATATTTCAGTTATAAAGAGAGACTTTTTACGTTGACTGGTACATAACCCCATCTTTTAAAAAAAAGATACATGTCAATATACCAATATTGATGACTGCATATTATTGTTATACAAATTGAATGAATTAGGATAAATAAAGGGTTACGAGGGTGACGTGCATGGACATGATCCCGTCTCCATGACATCAGCACCAATATTGATGTTGTCAAATAAACTTGATAGAACTTTAAGTCTTAAGATAACATACAGTACTTAGAGCGATAAAACAGAGGGTCATACGGCTGACGTGGACATAGGTCCATCTTTGTGAGATCTGTATCAATATTGACTTTAGCTTAAATACTGTATATAAACTTTATAAGATTTCACTAATGACTTTTAGTCTAATTTCGTTCAAAACAATACACATTATCAATTGATGATGTCTGGTAAGATAGGGCATACTAGGACAACGCTGGTTGGATTTTGCAACCAGGGCCTCGCGGAGTATCAGGGCTTACACCTATTGCTTTGGCTACCCTGGGAACAGACTCCGTAGATCAAAATAACGTACAGTGAGCTAAGAAAGTTATAAGTAGAAACTTAATGCACACACATTTTTTTGGGGGAAATAATTAAACATCAACTGAATAGTCAAATATCTCATCCAACAGGTACATCAGTATTAAATTCTTTTATGGTTTTCTGTCATGAATCTGTGAATGTACATAAACTCTTTTGGGAAGTGATTAAACATGAAACGAATAGTCAAACTCATGAAATCGTGTGCAATAGGTATTTCAGACTTAAATTCTTTTCAGGTTTTCTGTCATAAGTCTGTGAATGAGGTTAACGTAGACATAGATTGTCCATTTCTACGAGACAAGAAAAGATGTTGTGCTTTCGTAGTATGGATATTTCGTTCCCAAGACCATATAGAGAGAGTTTTGAGGTTGACATGGACATAATTTCATCTTTATAAAACCATGACAGGTGTAGTACAGTGTACTAATATTAGTGACTGCATATAAAAATATAAAGTGTACTCATTAGGATTTTTCAAAAAAATTATAGAGACACAAAGTGGGTTACGAGGCTGACGTGCATGGGCATGATAACATCTTTGTGACATCAGAATCTTGATGGTGTCATATAAACTTGGTTGGACTTTTAATCTGAAGATAAATTTAAGTGATAAAAAAGAGGTTCGTAAGGCTGACTTGGACATAGGTCCATCTCTGTGGAATCTATATCAGTATTGATATTTCTGCATTTAATCTTTATAAGACTTCACTAATAACTTTGGGCCTGATTTCGTTAAAAACAATGCACTTTATCAATCGATGGTCTTTGGTAAGGTAGGGCATGATAAGACAATGCTGCTTTGATTGTGCAACCAGGGCCTCGGGGAGAAGAGGGCTTACACCAATTGCTTTGGCGTCCCTGGGAACAGACTCCGTAGATCAAAATAAGTTGAAGTGAGCTAACAAATCAGGAGGGTGTTTCACCAAGTTGTTCGTAAGTTAAGAACGACTTTACGAACATCAACCGAATAGTCAATGTAATAAATATCTCATGCAACAGGTACCTCAGAATTAATTTCTTTTATGGTTTTCTGTCATGAATCTGTGAATGAGGTTGACGTAGACATCGATCGTCCATTTCTACGAGACAAGAAAACATGTTGTGTTTCATAGTAAATTGATAAAATTCCGATTGCTTTGGCTACCCTGGGAACAGACTCCGTAGATCAAAATAAGTTGAAGTGAGCTAACAAATCTGGAGGGTGTTTCACCAAGTTGTTCGTAAGTTAAGAACGACTTTACGAACATCAACCGAATAGTCAAAGTAATAAATATCTCATGCAACAGGTACCTCAGAATTAAATTCTTTTATGGTTTTCTGTCATGAATCTGTGAATGAGGTTGACGTAGACATCGATCGTCCATTTCTACGAGACAAGAAAAGATGTTGTGTTTCATAGTAAATTGATAAAATTCCGATTGCTTTGGCTACCCTGGGAACAGACTCCGTAGATCAAAATAAGTTGAGGTGAGCTAACAAATCAGGAGGGTGTTTCACCAAGTTGTTCGTAAGTTAAGAACGACTTTACGAACGACTGGTTATCCCTTCTTGTGCTAAATGCGATACCACACTTTGTTCATTGGGAGTCTGATTTAGCACAAGAAGGGATCACCAGTCGCTCGTAAAGTCGTTCGTAACTTACGAACAGCTTGGTCAAACACCTCCCAGGAACATAAACTTTGTTGAGACTGATTAAAACAAAAATTGAACAGTCAATGTCATAACATCTCTTGCAACAGATTACTCAGATGTATTTTTTTTTAAATTGTCATAAATCTGTGAGTAAAGTTGACGTAGACATTATTCCATCTCTACGTGACATGTAACAGTGTTGATGCTTTCATGATAACTTGTTGAAAAATTCATTCCCATGATATTTTGCAATTATATAGAATGTTAAAGGTATAGTTTGTTTTGAAATTATCATTGTTTCAATAAAAGCAGACATGAAAGAACCATAATAGTGAAGGTTTGATGAAAATCCGTCAAAGGATAATAAAGTTATGATCTTTTAAATTGTTTTCTTTGTGACGTCACGTGCGAGGTGCTCCCCCATTATGTTGTGTGCAATATTTCTAGAAGATGTGCATTTTCTAATAAAAGAAGTATGCATCATTTTACCTGTGCATTAGAAAAACGTTTTTACACGCATGCCTGTGTGAACAAAAATCATTGCGTTGTCAAAGAGAGAAAAAGATGAATGTATGTAATTATATTGTACGTACACAACATATAGGAGAGCACCTCAAACATGACATCACAAAATTGAAACTATCACTTTGAAGCTGACGGGGACATAAATTCATCTCTATAAAACCAGCTAGTAGTAATATTAATGACTGCATATTAATGTTATAAAAAATTGTAGTAATTAGGATTCTTCAAATAATGTATAATAATTTGAGGTGATAAGAAGAGGTTACGAGGCTTACATGCATGACACGATTCTGTCTCCATAACATCACTACAATATTGATGGTGTCATATAAACTTGATCTAGAACTTTTCATCTTAATATAAACCACTTTTAGTGATACAAAAAGAGGGTCATAAGGCTGACATGGACATCGGTCCATCTCTGTGGAATCTGTATCAATATTGATTTAAGTAATTTAAATACTGCATATGCCATTTATAAACATCACTGACTTTTAGCCTAATTTCGTTCAAAACAATGCACATCATTAATCGATGGTGTTTGGTCAATTATGATATGATATGATATGATATGATAACTGGTTGGAATTTGTAAACAGGTTCCGGGGATGAACATGTCCTACACTGATCGCTGGTGCTACCCTGGGAAAACAAGACTAGATTAAAATGGTTAAAAAATGAAGGTACACAAACTTTGTTCGAAGTGATGAAACTTCAACCAAAGAGTCAATGTCATAATATCTTATGCAACAAGTAACTAAGAATCAGATTGTGTTCGGGTTTTGTGCGTAAATCTTTCATTAACCTTCACATTATCATGCACAGTTCTTTTTACTGCAAGATCAACCAACAAATGTTTACGTACCAGTATGTGAATACATTTAACCCCGTTCATAAGCCCCGTTCATATACCATATGCCGCTATTATTACCGATGCACATCGTTCAGTAAGTCTAGCGAGCCGCAAAGCACCGTTCATATACACCTCAAAAGCCGTAAAGTTGCGGTGTTTTGGACAGCTGGACTCTCTCCAAACCAGTGGTGACATGCTCCGCTCAGCCATACGAGCGGTAGGATTAGCGACCCACGTACATGCCAGAGTGCGATGCAAAATGCGCAACATTTACGCTTTTTTGCGGACGCAGTTTACAAGAATCGGTTACCGCAATATTGCGGTATTATTACTAGGTCTCGATCCGTGAAAAAGCCGCAAAATAAGCACAAAAAGGGAAGAAGCAAATACCGCATTAAATCATTTGAGCGCTTCCCGTTCATATACGCAGCTATCGGTAATGCATCGGCAAAATTGCCGCAAATGTTGCGCCTTCTTCGCGGATAGGTGGTGTATATGAACGGGGTTATAGACACACCACGCAAAATTAGCGCAACATTTGCGGCAATTTTGCCGATGCATTTCCGATAGCTGCATATATGAACGGGAATCACTCAACTATAGCCCCGTTCATATACCATATACCGCTATTATTACCGATGCACATCGGTAAGCAAGTTTCCAGCGAGCCGCAAAAGCACCGTTCATAATACACCCCCAAAAGCCGTAATGTTGACTCTCTCCAAACCAATGGTGACATGCTCCGCTCAGCCATACGAGCGGTAGGATTAGCGACCAACAGGCCATGCAGAGCGCGATGCTAAAGGCGCAACATTTACGCCTATTTTGCAGACGCAGTTTATAAGATTCGCTTACCGCAATATTGCGGTATTATTACTAGCTCTCGATCCGCGAAAAAGCCGCAAAATAAGCGCAAAAAAGGAGGAAGCAAATACCGCATTATTTGAGCGATTCCCGTTCATATACGCAGCTATCGGTAATGCATCGGCAAAATTGCCGCAAATGTTGCGCCTTTTTCGCGGATAGACGGTGTATATGAACGGGGTTTATATTTGCTTTCTCCTTGTTTCCGCTTATTTTGCGGCTATTTTGCGAATAGAGACCTAGTACATGTACATGTATTACATGTAATAACATAAAAATATTGAGCTAAACGAATCTTTTTAACTGCGTCCGCAAAATAGCCGGAAATGTTACGCCTTAATTGCATGTGCATTGCGGTCTGGCACGTTGTTCGCTATAATCGCACCGCTCGTACTTAGCGGAACATGGAGAAACTCCAGCTGTCTAAATCAACGCTATATATGGCTTTTTCAGCGAGCGATGTATTTAGGGGCTCGCTGGAAATTTTCTTACCATAGTGCATCGGTAATAGCGCCAGTATTATCATGATCTTTTTATATGAACAGGGCTTAAAGGCCTACTTATGCGTGGTATGTACGTACAGTCCTTTGTCATCATAACGAGATGCTCGGGACCTAGCCAATTACACTTTATATATATATATATTTTTCTATCCGTGCTCGTTAAAACATGAATCGAGTGTTTAAGAAAACATATGCGTGTGCAGGCCTTAAGTAGGCCTACTTATCTTGACACACAGGTATGGTTATCCAGTCCATAAATTGCTACATTAAGTACAATCAGCCGTGATGTACTTGATTTTCTCTTTGATCTCCTATGTTCGAATCCGTCAATTCTCTGAATAACTTTCTCTGGATTGATGTTTAAACGGAATAAGATTTTGGGGAAATATCCTCACCTAGCATGTTTGCGCAATTGCGACATGTAATACATATACCTACAATGCATGTGTAAAGATTCAATTGAGGAATTTTGTTTCAGTAAGGTAAAACGTCTCTAAACGTGATCTCAAGTTGCAATAGAAAAGTCTCGATTTCACACTGTTCCGCATCATATTACATAAAGAAATTGCTGGAAACGTTACTTGAAGACATGAAAAACGTGCCGATCTCGAAATATAAGAATTATCAAATTTGGTATTTGCTTGTCCTCGTTAACTACAGAATAAGCACTTCGGGACAAATTTAAGAGGTCATCAGGGAAAACTGAAATGTATTCATATCTAGGAATATGAATGACTTATTGTAAAATCCAGACATGATGCAATCGCGTGTGCATTATGTTAAGAGCAGCTGCCAGTCATGAATATTGAGTGTCGCGTATACAAACCTTGTTCAAAGGGATTATCCATTTCTGTAAGTATCCTTGGTTAACACACAAACCCGTGTATCGGGTGTGCACGTCGCTTGTGTCCACTATATGGGCCTTTGTGTCAACATTTTCCCGCACATTGCAATTTTGTATTCCACTTCATTTCCATTCTACGTTTGGTGGACCAAGGGATGTGTTAGGAAGGGGGACAACTCGAGCATAATATATTCAAACATCTGTATGGATACTATAAGCGTCCTAATGAATGTCAAAAGCATTCCACAATCACTACAATGCTTTGATGTCCCATGCGCGCCACCGACATTTAGCTGTAGAACTTGGAAAGCAGTATCTTTAATTCCCTATTTTGTCTCTCGAAGCTGTGTTTCTTATCACATTATTTTGCAATTTTCAAGAAAGTTGAGGACAACACCACTAAAGATCCTGTACTCGGTTTTCTTCTAAATAATTGTTGAATGATGCACAAACGAAGATATGAGATAATATTCTTACTAACACAATTAACAAATTTCTGCACTTTCCGCAGATTTCCGCAAATGTGGGATTCAATCATTATCAAAATCATATCTTAAGCTGTTTAATTCCATTAACAGAGTTTGCGTGCATTTGCGTGCAGCTGAGATACTTTACTAGAAAAAAACTGTTTATTTTTGTTCGCTGATATCTCTTTTCCCCACTATGTGTTGATGCAATCCAATAGAACTGGACAAGCAAAACAAGACTCTACATTTCTTTTGTTATCTCTGAGAAACCGTTGCTACGCAATCCTGTTCGTTATTGTTAAAACACCTGAAAAGCACATGCTGAGACCACATAATTTTTCGGGGTGGCACGCATGGGTTCAAAGAAATAAAGTTGTTTCATATCCTTCCATAACAGATCCCTGGTGGACCTAATGCATGAACTCAGACGGACTGTGTGCAAGCCTGACCAAATAACGAACCCACCTCACAAAAATGTTAAATAATGTAACTAATGTATGTTTTCATGCCTATCGTAAATGTTTGTTTATCACCGAGTCCCAGCGTGCGCTTCATGTAAATCACCTTCATTTCATTTATTTAATTTTATTGATTTATTAACCATTATAAAAACGAAACACCAAAACTACAACTTATTTACAAACATGGTATATGGACCCTTAAGAAGCAAATCTTCCCTTTACATAACAAAATAAGTGTATAGATAAAAAACAATAAACAGATCCATTCAAATGAAATCAGTGTTATAAAGGCAACATACATAATCACACATAACACGCACACACACGCACACACACACGCACACACACACACACACACACACACACGCACACACACACACACACACACACACACACACTCAATACGTCGACGAGATCGAGGGGAATAAGAAAAAGAGGGGAAGACCATGATTAGAAAATGAAAAGAAGTACATTGTAACCAAACTATTCAACAATAGATGACATTTTTCTAAATACGGACTGTGTGTATTAATTGCATCAATAATAGAAACGACAGTCCTTTACCTTCCTCCCTGCTGACCACAATTTCTCAAAATGGCCGCCACGAGTGACCTCGATCTTTTGACCATATTTATGCGAGATTGTTTCTATCCTATAAATAAACAAAATTAGTTGTTAGAATTTAGGGCAAAGATATATCAAGTGATATATCAATACATGTATCAGTATCAACATTGATACAGGCTTAATTGCTGCCCTTCAATTTGTTTATCAAATTAGAGTGTTTTGTTTTATGGTACACCGGTATAGAAGATCAATGAACTTGTATCTTATCAGTATGATTGTTGAAGAAGTTATTATTTTTGGATATGTAAACATGCTTTGACAGAACAATGACATATTCAATGTCAAAAAGATTTGGCTTCGTTCAGTGTCCTCAGTAGTGACCTTCCCAATAACATCAACACTATCACGACTTGATACCTTCTTAAATTTAAGACAAAGTGACCAGTTGCAAAAGACAAGAAACTCGACAGAAATCCGTAGCATACCTCAAGAATATCGTTAATGTAACAGGCATAGGTTTATGAACCTTTTCAGGAAAAGTAAAGAATTATCGTTGTTTACGTTCATAACGACCCTGGGTCCCGTTGTATAAAACTTACATTGATGGTAACTTTGTTATCAATGGCAACTTCTATGGAAACCTTGAATTTGATTGGCTCTTGAGTGATGTTCCCATGGTAGTTACCGTTGATGGTGGAGCTACCATTAATGGTAAGTTTTATGCAACGGGACCCTGGTCTACATTCACATACCATTATTGCAACGTTTGTTCAGGGTGCGCCGCTTGCCTGAGCGATGTTCGCTATGGCGTATTGTGTATTGTGTAATGTCGAAGCTGGGGGGTTTGTACTTGTCTGAAACCTACTTGAAATCAGACATCGTTTTCTCATTGAAAAAAATATTGGCGTGTGCGTATATGATTGTATGTGTATATATATATATATATATATATATAATTATATATATATATATATATATATATGTGTGTGTCTTTGTGTGTGTGAAGGTGTGTGTGTGTGTATGTGTGTGTATCTGTGTGCATGTATGTGTGTGGGCTTTTGTCTATAGGTGTTAAAAGAACTGTTTGAAAAAAAATACTATACATATACAGTAGTTGAAAATAATTGAATCAAGCTTGAGCGTACACATCTTAAAGTTAAAGGTTGACGATCTTTTTAGAAGCATGTTTTCGTGATATTTCATCAATTATTATTCCTGTAATACATGTAGTCCTTTCAAAACGTAATTAGATTTGAATTTGTGGACAAATCTGAACCCTACAAGTATGTGTGTATCAGAAAATTGATTATGAACACAAAAATGACCATTTAGCATCACACCTGCTAATCCCCAAACAACTACATGTACCATCAAAGTGTCATTAATAATCCATGATGCTTTTGGCAGAAAAGAGTTTGTGGATTGACATGTGTAGACCACAATGGTCATTGCTGTGTTCTAATCTAATCATCTGATACTGTACATACAAATTTTAGGTCCCAATTTGTCCAAAAGTGACATCTCATGAAATATTCAAAGAATTACATATTACAAGAAAAGTAACCGAAAAAATGTCATGACACTTCAAAAAGATTGACACCCTTTGATTTGATGATGTACGGTCATCCTCAATATTATTCACACCCTTGTTGATATTTCTGATTGTTTGTGATGAAATGAATGCATTTTGCCAAGGTTTCTCCATGATTTAAATGTGACCAACTAGTGACAGAACAGCAATGCATAATTCAAGAAATTTCTCATTTTCGGGGTATTTTATTAAGAGATACATGTATTAAAAAAATCATGATCAGAATTATTCATATCCTTGCCAATACCTCAACAAAAAAAATATATTTATGACATTGCGCATTTTTTACACTCTTTGGGAATGTGCTATTCTTTGTCCTACAGTTATTTCAAGATTTTGTACCCTATCCTTGATTATTTTTAAAGGGCATATACTGTACTGGGAAGGCAAAAAAGCCTTCAAAATGTAATTGCTAGCAATCTTCTTGCCAATGGTCTTAAATTCATGTATTGTATATTTTAGAAGCTTGCTGAAAGTTATTTGCCCTCAAATGATCTACATTTGGAGTGTTCAGTGATTAAATCACAAATCCTCAAAATGTTCGGACCGGACATTTTGAGGACTTAATCATTAATCATTAATTACTCCAAATATGGATCATTTGAGGGCAAATAACTTTCAGCAAGCTTCTAAAATAGACAATACATGAATTTAAGACCATTGGCAAGAAGATTGCTAACAATAACATTTTGAAGGCTTATTTGCCTTCCCAGTACAGTATATGCCCTTTAAATAGTGTAAACAGTTTCTTTCTACACCTAGTACAGTGTACATATTTATGTATTGTACTGGAGGAAGTGGGTTAAGGGATATGCAAATGCAGAAACATCAAGTTGAGATCACTACACAGCAATTCTGATTATTTGTTATCTATCTAGACAGCGAATGACCCAGTTTTTAAAGGTTAGGTTACTGAACTACCAAATCACATGTACATGTATCTCTCACAAGTGATTCTTTGTTTGATTACACCAAACAATTGGGTTACCGCACAATGCTTTTCTGTCTCAGGGATGGAACCGATATAAAATATCAGAAAGTCAGGTAACAGCAGATGAAGAAACCATCTGTTCCTGCCCACATACCTTTGATAATGTGATGTATAGCCTTACTACGGTGAGATGAAAGTTTGACATTTCGATTTGTCTTGACAGAGGTTATGGTAATCAGCTATGTCATCAAACAATACCAAACAAGATACATGTAACAATAACATTCAGGAACATTCGGTGTTTTACGACAAAATCTCATTTATTTTCGCATGTACAGCAAATTCTTTTCTGAAAGAAAGTCAGTGTTTCATAATACAAACTTAGACATTGGCTAGTTATTACAGACAAATGTACATTACACCATGAACTCATTCAAGTTATGTAAAGAACGACATAAGACATGGTTATTTAACAAACGGTTTGTAGAAGTGCATTGCAGTTTGTATTCACAGGATATACATGTTGTTAAAGTTCATTCAGCATACAAAATGGCAAAAATGACAGATATTTTCCTCAAATAAATGAAACGTCCTTTCTGTGGAGGTATCTCACTTCACCAGTCTGGGAAGGTGATTCTTTTTCATATCGTGAGAAAATGAAAGTGAAAGAAAAATCTAGATAATTTGGACCAAAGCAAGTAAATCCAAGAAAGTATTCAACCAAAGAAGAAAAGAAAGGTTTGAGAAAAAGTCTTTCAATGTAGCTTGCAGTGCATCATGAGTGGTTAGTGCAAATAAGAAGTCTTAAATTGATAATCTTTTATCAAATAAATTGTTTTTCCAGAGCCTGTATTGCTTTTAGCATGATTATATGTAATACATTTACACTACAATACAAGTCATACATGAACATGTACATGAAATTCCATATGGCTGGTTTTAAACACATGATGATGATGTCAGTCATGTATGTACTTGATGGTATTCACTTGATGAAGTGACATGGATAACTTGAACTGAAATGGACCCTCCAAAGAGTTAAAACTCTCTTAACAAATATATGTCACATAATAGCTAGAGCCATTGGCTAAGACACTCATACTAAGAGTTCAATAATGTTGACATGCTGTGCTATACTCTTAATAATACAGTGTATAGTTAATTCTCCCTATCGCATATAGCCGATATCAAGCGATATCACCTCACGATACCGATATCTGATCAATTGCTCTTGGGACGTATACTTCCGGTAAGAGCTGGTTGTCGGCAGAAAGTGACCAAGAAATCACTTTTTTTTATGAATTAAGCAGTGAAAATTTTGTGTAGGGTTGTGGTTAGGGTCAGGGTTAGGTCTAGAATAAGGTTTAGGGTTAGTGTTAAGGTCAGGGTTAGGTTTAGGGTTAATATTCATAAAATTAGTTGGATACCCTGGTCCCTTATTGTATACGGGATTGCCGAATGTTCGTGGACCGGAAGTTCATATCCCAAGAATTGAAGGTAAAAAAATTAGAGCGCCACACACGTTCAGATTCGGAGAGCTATATGCGATAGGGAGAATTCACTGTCACTGCCAAATCTGCCGCTATCGTATCGTCTTTCTCAAGTCACCTTGCCCCCCTCCCCTTTTCTCTACACAAAATGTGTCATACCACAGCCCATTTTTCATTGAAGACATTTCAAACGAGTTGGAACAAAGAGCCTTATATCAATATTCAAACATCTACTTTGTACTGTCAATGATAGCTAGTAGGTCATCTCCACTACCCTCCTTCCTCTCCCCTCCTTGCCCCCTCTCCCCGCCCTCTCTGCTACCCGTGGAGGGTGTGGGGCCCCTAATATCACCCCTCGCGGCACCCTGTGTGACCACCCTCCCTTCATCCACGTCCGGCCCCCTTCCCCTGGGGGCACTGCTGCCTGGCTGCTCTCGACTCGTACCAGTAATCTGCGCCGCAGCCTGTGAGGGCGCACTACTAGACAGATTACCCCTTGCACCTGTAACCCCGCCCTGACCTTTGACCCCTGATCTATATTGGACTCTGACCTCTGACCTTTGATGCATGGACTGAGGTCCAGCAGAGGTGGAGGAAGTGACTTTTGCTACCTGAGAGACTCCAAGACGGGGTTGCGATACCATTTGATGACCAGTACTGGGGCGATCTGAAGACAGGCTTAGCTTTTGACCTGCAATATTTGACTTCTGACCTACAATACTTGAGGGTTGCCTGACAATGTCTGTCCTTTGACCTATAATCCCTGACCTTTGACTTGAAATATTTGACTTCTGACCTACATTGCTTGACCTCTGACCTGCTTGACTTAACCTTTGACCTGTATGGCCAACACGTTGGCTTCCATCGCTTGACAATCCCCCGACCGAAGTTGATGTCATTGGTGTTTGTGTATGTGGACTCCCTCCTTGCTTACTGGTCAAGATTTTGATCTGTGGCGGAGAGATATTCACACTCCCAGATTTCTGAGGTGGACGTCCACCAATTGGTCGTGGACTGACATTCCCTAACAATGACCCTGGCTTGACCTGAGAGACGGATTGGGCTTTGGGAACGGATGAGGATGGTGGGAGGTGGTAAGCCTTGACATTGGAGCCACCAGACCCTTTATAGGTTGAAGAGAGAAACTGCTGGTAGACACTGGAGAAAGATGACCATGAAGGATTCGCCTGGGCAGAGCTGGGTGTCCCCTTCGCTTTAGTAGTGGCAGTAGCCTTTGGCGCTTGAGGATTGGCTCCAAGTGGCCGTCCCTGGAGTGCGGCCTGCTTCCTAGCCATGAATTGAGCCTTTGGGATATTCGTTGAGGAAGACGTCTCAGGTCCGGAAGGCGCAGACGGTGGCACATGCCGCTGTTGCGTCATTCCCTTGGCTGTCACCACCGATCCAAGAGCCCCAATGTAGACCCTTGGCTTCTCCCCCGGATGGGCCAGGCTGCTCGAGGGCTCCCCCGCAAACCTCTTCTTCTGTTGGACCTCTCCTATAGTCTCCCGCCCTCCCTGGCTCTGGAGTGGCGTAGAGGTCTCGTGCCGCCTTTCAGCCTCTCTCACCATCCCGGCAGCAATACCACCACTACTGCTACCAACATCCAGAATCTTCCGCTTCACCCCACCCACAGATGACACGCCCGTCTCCTCTCCTCTCTGCACCCCAGACATCTCTATCCCTGCCTGTCGAACCGTCTGGGATGTATCTGGTCGTACCTTCTGCAATCCAGGCTTCTGGCTGACTTCCTCTTTCCTCACCCTCTGCATGACACTTCCCGAAGACTGCGAATCAGGCTGGGTCATCTGCGACCTACCCATGTCTTTCACCACACTCGAATAGTCCCGTGAGGGGTACGAAACCCCTTTTGCCACACTCCTCAACTCCTCCATTCCTCTCCCCACAACTCCCTCACTCCCTCCATCCCTCCGTGCACCTTCCACCCTCTCCTTCATCTCTCGTGGAGCTGATCCAGCCTGGTCTGTTCCCACGGCACCATGGCTCTGCACCAAAGGCCTCCTGCTCTCTGAGGGTTGCCCTGGCCGTGAGGATGAGCTGATGGGTCCTTCCTTGGTGAAGTACTTCGAAGGCACCCCTTCCGAGAAGGTTGGAGTCTGAATGTGTAGGATAAAGTGGAGTCATCATAATTACATAGACAACATTCGGACATCCTAAAGCCCCCCAAAAATAGCATGAGCAAGGAATCTTAAATGTAATATACTAGTAAAAATTAAACTCAATAATGACATGACATAGGAATAAAGACATACAAAATAGGTCTGTACTTTTAAACCACTTGTTGGAGCATAGCCTGGTTTCCAGGCTGTTGGTCATTTCTATCTGCAAATCCCCTCACACTCTGGGAGCCTAAACAGGGTACTGCAAGAAGAGGGCGAAGTCAGGCCACTTACATTAGTGTCCTAAAGAATGACACTGGCCTTGATAGCGTTAGTGAGCTGAGGACAGCCATGCTGGATAGACAGGTCTGGAGGTGCTATGTTCATGGAACCCGAGACGGCATAGGCTGAAGCCTGTGCATGCCCTCAAACTAGTAGTAGTATTTCTGTTTAATAATTAGTTCTGGCTGCAGTAGGCCAAGAATTCTCAATTTCTTCTCCGCCTTGCCAACATACTGACTGAGAAATGAAGAAAATGATAGTGACTAGTCTTTAAATGCTAGACTCTATTTGTTACTTGGGATCAGAAATGCCCAACAGCCTTGAAGCAAGACTAGTTAGAACAGGGAGAATTTCTCTGCATCATATTTCATTAAAATACATATTCATGAAACACTGGCCCAATCTAAAGATTATAGTTTGTGTCAGGGGGAGTCTGTTGAACTTACAGTAGGCAGTTTGTGGTAGGCACTGTACTGGGTGCAGAACCTCAAGGCTTGCTCTAAGACCGGTATATCGGACTCAACCTGGGGAGAAACAGAAAGACAAAGTTTATCACAGAGAGCGGTTGTAAGATTCTTTTTTCAGGCTAGAAACATGTTTCAAAGCATACCTTTCACGTAATTCTAGCCGGAAACAAAATTTAAAAAATGCTTTGAGAAATTTAAAACGTGTATATAAGGCGTGTTTGAAAAATGATGCTGTGAGACTTTCTTTCAAGCTAGAAACATGGTTTCAAAGCAAAGTATTTAAACAGTGATTGAAAATACTGACACTAGGAACACAACATATTATTAGAGCAACCTTAGAAGTTTGTCTTCACCCTAGTTTACATGTGTGTGTATGTGTGTGTGCGCGCAATTAGATTCTATTAATTAATTAATAGTCTACCTCATATCAAATTGAATTGACATGCACTTACCTTGCCACCTCTGAAAGTTGTGTAGATCTTCACAAGGAGGTCAGAAGCCAGCGGCGTGTACGGGGTCATCTTCAGCTGTGTGACCTGCAGACAGCGGTATGCGAAGAGCGCCATCTGGAGGCGAGTAGAGTGCGTGGCGGTGTGGCAGGAGGACTGCTCTGTGACCGAGGCGACGCAGCATTCAAATGCCCTCCGAGCCAGGTAGATGCGGTCTGAATCACGCAGATATTTTCTGTTGGGGGAGTTAGAAGAAAAAAATAGGAACAATGAGATGACACTTGCAAGCTTTTTTTTTTTTCTTGATCAGAATATCAATCAAAGGAACCTGTTTACACAGAAAGACGATTTGTCAAAATGGTAGATAGATGACATGCATGAATTCAAAAGCTCTACGACGACACCTTCAGGCAAGGGGCAATACACTGTGCTGAGTAACATGGATTACTGTATACGCCATATATTTTGCGGGGTTTTTATTTTCACGAATTTTGCTAGTCGGTTGGTATTCACAAATTTAACTACATGCAAAAATATTAACTTCGATTCCGACATGAATATGTAGTGCACGCACATGTACTGTACTACTAGTACTAGTAGTACTCCACGATCGCAAATTTAACCACTCACGAGATTGTTGAGAAGTCCCGATTCGCAAAAAATCATATTAAAATGATAAAAAATTTATACGGCGGATACAGTATCAATATAGACTATAGTCTCCAGGAGATGAGGCATTTCAAATGAAAGAATGGTTTTATATTCTTCCTAATAAGATTCCTCAAACTATAACTGAGATTTCATACACATTATCGTAAAAGTATACTGCTGATTCCTGAAGAGTTTTGTCATTTTTGCACATGGGACACCCGGTCTTTTAATAACCGTCTTATGACTTACTTTCCAGCTTCTGGCGTCCGGTCCAGCTTAACGGCCACCTGTAGAAGCAGGACGTGGTCGTTCAGTTCGCGTAGGATGTGAACCAGCAGAGCCACGGAGCGGTACATGTGCCACGGAAAACTTCCTGACCTGTTCATACAAATAAAATAAGTTCCAGGTTCAATTCCATTTGAGCATACCGGTATATAAAATATTCTCCAGATAATTGCCCCTGTTTATATTATTTCATTTTATTAAGTTTAATACAGGAAGGAAAACTTCAAGAGAAAAAAAATCTAGGCCATTCTTTTTATTATATATATTTATCATTGCAGAAAAGAATTTTTCCAGACCTGTTCACATGAATAAACCCTAGTTTCTTTCCAGCCTGACTGAACTTGGGCCTGTATAGCAAAGGGCTACGATTGATCATACTCAAGAGAACAATCCTACAACACTAATCGGTATCACAAAGAACCTTGCAATGGGTGTTGATCATAACTTGTACCTGATAGTGATTGTAGCTTTTGTAAAGCAATGATAACTACAGTCAAACCTGTCTTAGCGGCCACTATAGACAGGTTTTACTGTACTAGTATCCCAATACTCCTAGTCTCTTTCCAGCCTGACTGGCCCATATTTTTAAGGTCTACCGAAACTAGTCTCTTTCCAGCGTGACTGACCTGTCGATATCTTGAATAGGATTCCTCCAGATTCCCTGGAAGAGGTTCTTGCTCTTGTGAAGTTCTGAGAAGAGTCCCGGGGCCACCACGTGGTCTGCCAGGGGGTAACCACTGCCCCCTCCTAGCAGGATGTCACGCCCCCACGATAGGTTCTGGAGGAGGAGAAATTCAGGATGAAGGCACTTATAGAGCAGAGCGTATTATTCGGCTGTTTATTTCGCAGCACTATTTTGTTCAAATCATATATCTTTGTGAGGCCGGATGTACAATTCATCATATCATGAATTAACCTTGCATTACACAAATTTAGAGCAATAATAGTGCCAATTTGAAGAGCACATGTGGAATTTAAACCTTTGCAGCATGTTGCCAAATTGAAGATTGAGTGATCATATGATCCTTATTTTGAAAATTTTTTAAGGTAATATATACTGCTAAATGCCTAATTTTCTCCTTAGGAGAAATGTATCCTTTTTCATGTGATGCATCATCTTTCATTATGTTTTATCTGTATCTGCATCTAGCCTATTTCTCTCCACTGCTAAAGGAAGGCCTCCTCATCATTTTTCCATTTTGATCTATCTTGTGCCGTTCATTTCCAGGTCACACTACCATATTTTATAGTTGATTTCATAAGGTACAGTACCAAACCACATATTTGTGGTACTTAATTCCACATATAGAGCGTTCCCAGGAGCAGCCATATTGGAGGACAAACAATAAAAAACCTGTGCATCAGACCATGAAAAATCACTGTTTTCATGGTCTGATGCACAGGTGTTTCTTGTTTTGTCCTCCAATATGGCTGCTTCTTGGAATGCTCTATAGGTTCACTACATTATTGAGAAAACAGATGCAGAGGTCACTGACCTTATGAGTGGGTGCGTAGGCATAGAGATAGGCCATCCTGTAAGCTGCCTTGTAATGCTGAGGGAACCTTAGAAGACACAGTCTCATGGCACCTAGACAAGCATCCACCAGCTTCAGATGTCTCTCCTTCGTCTCCTCATCCACCTCGACCGCCTCTTCTTTCTTTCCTTCCGTTGCTCCTTCTTTAGCGTCGGCCTCTCCTGTCGCTCCTTGTCCATCTGTTTTCTTTCCATCCTTCTCTATGTTGGTCTGTTCTTCCGTTCTCTCCTTCTCTGTCTCAGCTTTCTCCTTGTCTGTTTCCACTTTCTTCCCTTCTGTTCCTCCAATTTTTCCTCCTGTCTGTACATTCTCTTCTTTAATTTCTCCTTCCTTTTGCAATGTTTCTTCTTTTTTCCTTTCTCCCTCCCCTTCTATTCTTGGTGTTTCATGTTTGGCCTCTTCTGATGATTTTGCTTCTGTTTCTTTTTCCACAACTGCATTGTCTCCTCCTGCCTCTTCATCTGTTTTTCCTTCTTTCGTTTCTTCCTTTTTGTCTTTTGAGAGTCCTTCTTTTCGTTCCCATTCTTCTTTTGATTTCTCTTTCCGCCTTTCCATTTCCTGTCCACTAATGATCTTATCTGTAGACTTTCCATCTTCCCCGTGTCTTACTTCACCTTCTTGTCTTTCACTAGATCCTATTCCTCCTTCCAGCACTCTTTCATCGGTGCTCTGTCCTTCCTTTTGGATACCATCCTTCATTCCATCCCCATTGTCTCCCTTTATCTTATCACCATCTTTTCTTGGATCATCATGCAGTTGTCCAGACAATGTCTCCATCTCAACATCATCCACCCTCCCTTCCTTCACTTTCCCACCTGCCTCCTCCACTGCAACGACACTTTCTATCAAGCCTGTTTGACCTTCCTCTTGCTTCTGCTCATTCCCAGCCACTTTTGAAACATCTGGAGTAGAGCTCTGAGCTCCATCAAGCTTGTTGATCCCATTGTCTGTGTCTCCTTTGGCTTCTTTCTCTGATATTAACTCCTTCTCCTCTTTGCCATGGTCACCACTGCCCTCTGTAGTTTGATCTAGTCCAGATATCTCATTAACATTGTGACTTGATACTGCAGAAACAGAAGCTGCTTCTTCCTTCTGAGCGAGTCTGTCCTTCCCTCCATCTCTCTGAGTTTGTTCTTCCTGCTCCATTTCAGTCACGCTTGTAGACACCTCCTTCTCTGCATTCGCAGTCAGACCACCTTCATCCTTTTCCGCATCTTCAGTTTCCTTGGTAACCTCCCGACCATCACCTTTCAGACCTTCTTCTTTCAATTCTTCATCTGTCCTTCCATCATCCTCTGGAACAGTTTCTGTTGTCTCCTTTCCTGTATCTTCCACCATCGTACTATCAGCTTTCCCGTCATCATCATCCATCATCTCCTCCTCTCCCTGCTCATCTCCCGCTCCTTCCTCCTCCAATTGAGCCTTTCCTGTCTTTTCCTTCTCTTCATCCTCTCCTTGGTGCGTATCCTGCTTCTTTTTCTCCTCAATCCTTTCAATAATTCCAACTAAAACTGCCGCTCCACCATCACCAATCTTCCTGTCAGCCTCTGCTATTCCTTCATCCATTGAGGTTACCCCTCCTTCCCTTTCCTCATCTTTCTCAAGAATGTCTCCATCCTTCTCCTCTGATGTAAACCCTGCATTTTTCTCAAGAGTTTTATCAGCACCGCCTTTTTCTTCACATGCATTGCTAGACGTCTCCTCCAATCCACCTCTATCTTTTTTATCCATAGCAAGTGCACCATCAATCTCTATGGCAACCGAATCATCCTCATCATTCTTTTCTACCTGTTGTTCCGACATACGCAAATCCCCCTCTCTCTGATCTCTATCTCCAGAAGTCATCTCATCACCTTGACCTTTGACCTCTGAGGCCATGAGGTCATCACTTTGACCTTTGACATGTGAGGTCATTATGCCACTATCCTCTGCTTCATCATTGCCCCCCATCTCAGGACTCGCTTTTGAGATGACGATATCCGGTATCCGACCTTCCATCTTTGAATCTCTCAAGACCGGCACACCAGTGTCCGAATCCAGTTGACCTTCCGGAGGACCTTGACCTTTGACCTTGGAGTCCGCTGCCTGGTTTCCGAGAGATTCTGCGGCGGATTGGGCCCTTCTGGCTGGGACGGGTCGGAGAGCGATGGTTCGAGAGACGGGAGGGAAGGATGGGATGCTCTCGTCTCCTGAGAACATGTCACTCTCTGATGTCGTGTCTGCGGAAGAATGATATTGAAATATACGTGGTGTGACTCCACTCTCCTCCTCAAGCACTGAAATATTGTCTATATGTTTGTTGACCCTATCCCTTTAACGATGGCTATTCCATATATAACCTCAAATTTCCCCTTTACTTTAATTGATCGTATATGCAACAATGTTACTAAAGGCCAGCGAACTACCCTTAAAAAAAAAATTAAACCTACTGTATAAGAAAGTGACAGAAGCAATATCTTACAGCATGTCCCTGATATTGTGAAAAATTTAGTTCATTATATTTAAGTAAAATTTTGCATGTGCATGGTTAGGATGTTTCTATGAATCATTTTATGCGAAACACATATTTCTCAACTAGTAATCCAAATTAATCCTACAGCAAAGAAAGAACTCCAAACAGTTTTAACAAGAAATGTAACATCCAAGGGAACAGGTCAAAGGTCAAAGTTCACCTGTGGCTGTTTCCTCCTGGCTGCTGACCCTTGACCTTGCTCTGCGGTGCTTGTCATGCAGGTAGTCGTGGTCCTGGGGCGTGGCCACGTAGATGGGACTTCCCCTGGTGGGCGGGGCTAAGGAGGGGGGCGTGTCAGGCTTGAAGGGGCGTGTCCTAGACTCTGTCTCTGTGTCTGTGGAGCTGAATGGTAAGACAGTGCAACAAAGACTTCAGACTTGAATTTAATACAGTCTTACTGGGTTAGTTTCTAGTACAAGCAGTAAACGAACGAAGAGTTATCCTTGACTCTGTGTCCGTGTCTATGGAAGTGAATAGTGAGACGATTTAGTTATCCTTGACTCTGTGTCCGTGTCTATGGAAGTGAACAGTGAGACGATGCAACAAAACATTTTTGATAATCTTTTCATTCATTTTTCAGTGATGGAATAGAGTACCCTACATGTTTTTTTGTTTTTTTTAACAGTGGTCCAATGATAAGAGTGAATTTAGTGAAAGGGCTTTCTGGGGGAATTTCAATTAGAAACGGCATGACCATATAGATAGGGTTTCCCCTG
Source organism: Arbacia lixula (assembly GCA_963669155.1). Classification (NCBI taxonomy): domain Eukaryota; kingdom Metazoa; phylum Echinodermata; class Echinoidea; order Arbacioida; family Arbaciidae; genus Arbacia; species Arbacia lixula. The sequence goes on along the minus strand of OZ022596.1, from coordinate 3,608,063 downwards.
GGAGCGTGTCTTGTTTGAAAGGGTGTGTACTAGACTTCAGTTCAGTTCAGTTCATTTATTCCAACACAACTTTAAAAACACAACATTAAAATACATACATCGAAAAATACATGACATTTGAGTCATTTAACAAACACAAACAAAATTAAAGAAGTGTTGAGGAGTAGGTAGGAAGGCAATGCCTTATTTAAAGCTCACCCCCTCAAGGAAATAATCTAGTTGAGGAAACACACACCCACACTCACATACATAAACACGCACACACACTAAGCACACACATTTAGCACACTTTCTCTGTGTCTCCTCTGTTATTTCTTTGGCTCTTTTTTTTTTTTTTCTTCATCTTCATTCTATATTTATTCTAACAGCATAACGATTTAGCTGCTACATACCTAGGAGAGAAATAGGGACCGTTTCACCAAGCTGTTTGTAAGTTACGAACGACTTTACAAACGACTGGTGATCCCTTCTTGAGCTAAATGTGATACCACACTTTGTCCATTGAAAATCTGATTTAGCACAAGAAGGGATCACCAGTCGTTCTGAAAGTCGTTCGTAACTTATGAAGAGCTCGGTGAAACACCCCCCTGGTAGGATCTTTTGATCCAGTGACTAAGGTAATAATAAACAGCCTTCATGAAAAGTAGTGTTCTCTGCAATGAGGGATGGGGTTCCCTTATAAGCCATATGAAGAATAAGACAAGAAACCTATAAATATAACAGGATGTCTTACTGTTCGCTGCTTGGATCTCTCTTCTTCTCCTCAGCCCTCACAAAAGGAAGTTGTGCCGCCTCTTGAACCAGGCCCTCCAGTGTTCCGTATGTGTCCAGTTTGAGCTTCACCCCGGGCAACGAGCACTGCACAAGCTTCAGCACAGCCGAGTGAATCCTGAAGTACATCTGGACAAATATATTCATAAACCAAAACAATTATTACCTGTTGATTTTTGACCTACTGTATGGAAACCCACCATCTCAAAACCACTAATAAGTATCCAGAAATAATGTTTGTAAATCATCCTGAAAACTTGTGAATGGGATAACAGTAACTCATATACATTACTGTGTAGAGCGAACCTACATTTTAAGTTATGTTTCAGTTGATTGAGACAAAACCCTTTTTCATGATTTGTGCATTTGCGACTTATTGGTGGTTTATGTACTGAAACTTGTAAGATCCGAGTAAGGCATTAATGTAATGAAAATGTTACTCTGCAAGTCTTTGAGTCCTCCTTATAGTGCAAAACTGAGAAAGTGGACATATAAAAAAAATGAGTGCACCACTTAAATATGAGTACCTCGCAAAATTAAGAATCTAAAAATTAACAACTTTGACAGATTTTTGTCAAACCTTCACTAGTTGTTTCTTTCATGTTTTTGCTTTTATCAAAACCAACTTGAATTCAGGGTAGACTTTTAGTTTGAACTAGAGCCTACCTCCAGAGCCTCCAGGGAGAGATCCGGTGGGTTGTGGTACGGGATCTTCTTTGGGTACCGAGCCTCGTTCTCATGCAGGTGACTGCTGGCCTGAAACATCAAGGGAAAAAAAAAAAGAATTGTGGAAGTCATACAAATTGAAGTTCATCACGCCCAGAGGGTTTCCTTCATGAGATGTCACTCACTATCATATTTGTTGGTATCATTACCAGTAACACTAGCATCACCATTATCATTATGATTATCATCATCACCAACGTCCCTATTATCATCATTATCATAATCATTATTGCCACCAAAACCAATATCATCAACATCACCATTATCATAATCATTACAATTGTCATTATCTGATTGCATTCCCCATACCGCATGAAGAGGAAACGAGTCCCATAATGCGCCCCATAGCGACATTCAGCTTTTTCCTGCAATCATGTCTGCTTCCACAAAAACACAACATCAAAATACATACATCGAAAAATGCATGACATTTCAGACATTTAACAAACACAAACAAAATTAAAGAAGTGTTGAGGTGTAGGCAGGAAGGCTCACCCCTAAGGGAAATAATCATTCCAATTGTCATTATCTGATTGCATACTCCATACCGCATGAAGAGGAAACGAGTCCCATAATGCGGCGACATCCAGCTTTTTCCTGCAATCATGTCCGCTTCCGCTCTCATACACTAGTGCACTAGACCCAAAGTGGACATGACTGCAAACAAAATCCAAATGTGGCTGCCAGCAAGGAGAAAGTCTATCAATCCTTCTGTCAATCCACATACCTGTAGGTAGTGCTGGAGGCGTTTTTCAAGCAGAGTGCTCTTCTCTGCATGAAGTGAACGAGCTAATTAACACCCCCATCTCAACAAAGCCTGGACAAAATCATTTTATCTATCCTTCTCTCTTGCAACATGTCCTTCTGTCAATCCTATCCATCCTCCTCTCTATCAATCCTTCTGTCAATCCACGTACCTGTAGGTAGTGTTGGAGGCATTCTTCAAGCAGAGCGCTCTTCTCTGCGATCTTCCCCAGCATAAAGTGAACGAGTTACTTAACATCCCCCTCTCAACAAAGCCTGGACAAAATCATTTTATCTATCCTTCTCTCTTGCAACATGTCCTTCTGTCAATCCTATCCATCCTCCTCTCTATCAATCCTTCTGTCAATCCACATACCTGTAGGTAGTGTTGGAGGCATTTTTCAAGCAGAGCGCTCTTCTCTGCGATCTTCCCCTGCATGAAGTGAACGAGTTACTTAACATCCCCCTCCCAACGAAGACTGGATGAAACAATTCTATCTATCCTTCTCTTTTGCAAACAGCTTTCTATCAATCCTTCCATCTATCCCTCTCTCTTGTGAACTAGCCTTCTATCAATCCTTCCTTCTATCCTTCTCTTTTGCAAACAGCTTTCTATCAATCCTTCCATCTATCCCTCTCTCTTGTGAACTAGCCTTCTATCAATCCTTCCTTCTATCCTTCTCTCTTGCGAACTAGCCTTCTATCAATCCTTCCATCTATCCTTCTCTCTTGCAAACTAGCCTTCTATCAATCCTTCCATCTATCCTTCTCTCTTGCGAACTAGCCTTCTATCAATTCTTCCTTCTATCCTTCTCTCTTGCGAACTAACCTTCTATCAATCCTTCCTTCTATCCTTCTCTCTTGTGAACTAGCCTTCTATCAATCCTTCCTTCTATCCTTCTCTCTTGTGAACTAGCCTTCTATCAATCCTTCCTTCTATCCTTCTCTCTTGCGAACTAGCCTTCTATCAATCCTTTTGTCTATCTTTCCTTCGCTCTTGCAAACTAGCCTTCTTCTCTCTAGCAAAATATCCTATCAGTCCTTCAGTCAATCCACATACCTGTAGGTAGTGCTGCAGGCATTTTTCCATCAGAGTTCTCTTCTCTGCGATCTTCCCCAGCATGTAGTGAACGAGCCACTCCTCATCCCCTCCTCCCTCACAGGACGAAGCCTGGACAAAGCAGTTCTCTGCCATGTCCAGCATATCCCGCTGCTTCTCCTTCAGAAGAGAGATCTCTTCCTCGCCGATCTTCAGCTGGTCTCTCTGCAATGGGAGAGAAAGTCAAGGTATGATAGGGTTGTTTAACGTTACAAGTGCTCAAGCCTGTATGAGGTTGCTGTCAGTCAAAGCAGACAAAATATGAAATTCATTCAACAGATTTCGTACTTGCTTACCTTCAGCTAAACTCTCTGTAAAAGGTCAGAACAAAAACAAGGTTTTATAGGGTGGTTCAACATAAAACTTGCCCAATCTTGTATGACGTTACGGTCAGTGAAATGCAGTCACCAAACAGAAGCATATCAACAAAAGTTTGAAAATAATTGGACAATAAGAAAGGCAGTCTTCTCTTCAGCACGGATTTATCTTCCTCGACTATCTAAAGCTGGTTTCTCTATAAAAAAGGGAAAAAGACGAGAAATTTTTGAGGGATGTTCAAACTTATTTGAAATTAAGTCAATAGATGCATAGCAAATAACAAAGAAACATTAACAAAGTTAGAGGAATAAACACACAATAAAGATGTACCTGTTTGATTTGGCGGGATGCATTTGAGTGTAGTATGTAGGCATACGAGCCGTACTCAATCCACAATGAGTAGTTGGTAGAGTCAATCTCAAGAGCTCTCTTGAAGCATCGCAGAGCAGCCATGCCGTGTTTGAAGATCGGTCCATCGCTTTTAGAGTCACTCTGGGAGACGACAAAGACAGAAAAAAAGATCATCAACATCCTTCCTGACATAATGAGTGAGGGATGATACATCAAAGGGTACCAGTATTGAATGATGAAATTAGCTCATAAATGAACACGTCAACTAACTTACTTTCTTTCTTACTTTCGTGTTTAGCTTCAGATCAAGCCACTCCACCCTAGCCACTGCCATACCAGGCACTAATCAATTAATCAATTAGTCAATCAACCTATGAACTTATCAATCAAAATATCAAAATAATCAATTTATTATCAAATCAGCCACTACTGAAGTAATTAATCAATTAATCAATCAACTTATCAATCAATACATCAAATAATCAATTTATTATCAAACCAGCCAAGCAATACAAATGTTGATTTACCAAGCAATTATTGAATAATTTGATCAATCAACCAATTAACCAATCAATCAATCAAGCCACATATGTGGCTTGATTGAGATTGAGATGCCCCAACCTAGCACAGGCTATTCCATTTCAGCAGTAAAGTCATCCATCAATCAATCAGTCAATCAATTAATCAAACCATATACAGAGTTATTGAGCTTGAAATCAAGTCTCCCCACCCTAGCACAGGCTATGCAAGCCTAGCTGTCCATTGATGAATCAATTAATCAATCAATCCAATAATTAATCAAATTATCCGCCAACCAATCGGTCACTGAATGAATTAATCAATCCAACCACTTACAGAGTTGTTCAGCTTGAGATCAAGGCGCCCCACCCTGGCAAAGGCCATACCAGCCCAGCTGTCCAGCCGATCAGGTGACACACACAGATCATGCAGGTAGAACTTGATGGCTTTCCTGGTATCAAAACAGGGAAAAGGGAAAATTAAAATCTCACTAGCATTTATTTCAGTGATCATTGCCAAACTCCTCCCAAACTGATGTTCATTGCGAGATTATCACTAAAAGTTGTAAGCAACAGATTTGTCGATCTAGTGAGTGCCCATGAGCACCCGCAAGTATCTAACACTGACCAAAACTGATTACTAGATTGTCACCAATGTCAGTGAAATCAGTTCATTTCAATTGATTGCTAAGTAGCGTTCAATTTGAGCTTATGTTGTGTTTGGGATCGGTGTGTGTGAAGTTGGTAATGTTATTGCAGAGTCGAGAGGTACAGCACGAATAACGAGCATTAGACTTGTAGAGTTAAGTATGAGAGTATGCGTTTATTATGTACAAAGAACAGATCACATCGTCCAGTGATTCACAAAATACAAGTAGTGGCAAAATATAAGTCTTCGCTTGGTGATGGTCTCAACTCTTCTCCTTTCAAGAAGCTCCCCTCCTCAGCTATAGCCGAGTGAGATACCACATTTGGGGGTGTGGCCTAACTTTTGGGGGTAGCATTTACATGTAGCATATGGGAGAGTATGGGAGAATATGGGGTGTGACCTCTGCCTGGTGGCATGACTAATAGACAAAGAGAAAGTACTTGGAATTGTTTGTGAAGATGGAATGTGGATAAAGTGTGGTTTGGGTGAGTGAGAGGATGTTTAGAAGACCTTAATGATGTGGTCGGAGCGGGAGAGACAAAACAGAGACTGGTATAACTCAAATAGTGGATGGGGGAAAGGTGAGGATTTAAAGGTTGATGAACTGCTACATAACACTTAGCATTGAATAGTGGTGTTAGCGACAAATTTAAGAGTTTAGTCAAGTAGGCCCCGGAAAACAGAGAAATGCACTTAACCATTTGTGTGCCAGACAAACAATGCCAAAAAGTGTGTTAAATGCCACACAGACAATCCATTCACACAGTGTTTTTCAACCTTCCATAAAGAATGATGATAATGCCTGTGATTGACTATGATTGACATGAATGATTGATTAGTTTTTGCTGGCACTGTTCACTTGATGTGATGAATCATTGAATTGAATCGTTTGCGTTTCTTCTGAGATACACCTGTGCACACTCACCCAAAGTCTTTGTTCTTGAAGTAGAAGTCTGCGAGAAGGTAGTACAGCTCTTGGATCACAGTGCTGTAGGGGTATTAAAACAAGGGGGAAATGTTAGTGGGATTTAGTTCTGATATTACATCATGTGTATGATTAACAAAAAGACAACACAACTTTCCTGCATTCTAGTATCTTGATTCCTCTCTCGCTGTATCCCTCTCCACTCATGTCTGTCTCTCTGTCTCTCTCTCTCTCTCTCTTTCCGTATCTCTCTACTCTTCTTTTCTCTCTACTCTTCTTTTCTCTCTCATCTCTTTTCTCTACAAATTAGCATGACAAAACATTGTAATAGAATAAAGAGATGAATATATATAAATATTCCATTTTACTGCCTCTACTTACAGATTTTCAACTCTCCCACACTCCTTCTCCCCCAAACCCTCCATTTCTCTTTCTTCTCCCACCCCCGCTATATATCTACATCCTTTCCCCCTCTCACTTAATGTACCTTGCCACATCGAATCCCTCTGGTAGTGAAGGTGCACTTTCAATGGTACCATCCACATAAGCCTGTACCATCTCCAGTGCATTGGCGGGCCTAGCATCCATGGGGATGACCTTGCTGATCTTCAGTAGTAATCCCTCCAGCTCGGCAGACATCGAGCTGGTTTTGTAGCTGTCAAACTCTGGCAGTACTTTGGGCTTGAAGTAGTCAAAGATGTAGGAGCAGTTGGGCCAATCCAATGGAACCTAATAAGACAAGACACAAAACATTTGATTCAGAAACATATTCTGTACCTCCTCTTTATCTAAACATTTACAAATCTGCCTCTCTCTCTCTCTCTCTCTTTATATTTATATATCTGCCTCTTTCTATCTATACATTTAAATCTCCCTCTCTCTCTATCTACATATTAATATACAACTACCTCTCTCTCTTTCTATATTCATACATGTACCTCTCTCTCTAATGATATATTCATATATACATGTATCTATCCGTCTCTCTCGAGCTAGATATTCATATATCTGCCCTCTATCTTTATATTTCTCTCTGTGTACACATATGCTCATATAATACCCATACCTCCACAACTCCATGGTCTTGTAAGTGTCTCGTTTTAGCCTTCCTTGCTGGGTGTCCATACAGACAGAAGAAGCACTGCTCCAGCGTGTGGCGAAGATCAGCAGCAAAGGGGTGCTGTCTCTCACCCCCCTCGCCCCCCTCTGAGGAGTGTCTGGCCAGCTCCTCGCTCAGCACGCGGGCATAGAGCTTCAGAAGAGCGCCCTCGCTGTTGCAACACCAGGAGCGTCTGGAGGTGCATTGTGGGAGAAACCGTGACATGAATTAGAATATGGATGATAAACCTTTTAGCCTAAATGGTTGCCACTCATTGATCGCATTTCATGCTAATGAAGTACTATTGTCTGCTATTTATGCAAATAAGGTACTTTTAATGCTAAATGTGTTACTCATTGCGGATACAATCGCTAGCGATAATCGTTTGTCTCGCAATGAATGGTCAACAAGGAATCTAAAAAGACAACAATGTTTTATGCGCCGCTGCAACACTTCATCAGGTGTGATACGAAATTGTAGTGACTCGGGGTTTGAATACCCTTTGGTCAGTTCAGCGCACTAACCGTTCCTAAACGGTCAAAGGACAAAGGAAGAAGCCCGGATGCTCGACCAAACAGTGGGCCGCTGGTACTGCTCGCATCGTTGGATGATACTTTTCCTTGGATGCTTAAAGGGAATATACTTTACTGGGAAGACACAAAAAGCCTTCAAAGATGATCGTGAGCAATCTTCTTGCCAATGGTCTTAAATTCATGTATTGTCCAGTTTAGAAACTTGCTGAAAGTTATTTGCCCTCAACGATCAACATTTGGAGTAATAAGTGATTAAATCACAAATACTCAAAATGGTCGTGCCGAACATGATTTGGGATTTGATCACGAAGTGTGGATCATTTGAGGGCAAATAACTTTCAGCAAGTTTCTAAATTTGGAGACTTTTTTGTCTTCCCAGTACAGTACATGCATATGCCCTTTAAATCTAGTTCATGCCTGGCAGGTAACAAGATTACTAAGATGAGGTACATCACAGACATTACGAGACCGACCTTCCTAGATAGTCATGGGCATTCTCCAGCAGCATGAGAGAGGAGGGGAGCATGGGAACCGGTGAAGGGGAGCGGCTTCGGTCTGTCTCGCCCTCCGATACCGGTAGACTCTTTGCTGACAGGTGGTCCTCCTCGCTGCGTCGTAACAATGACAGACAAAAGAAAAAGATGCATACATTTAAAGGGCATATATTGTACTGGGAAGACAAAATGCCTTCAAAATGTAATCGTGAGCAATCTTCTCGCCAATGGTCTTAAATTCATGTATTACCCATTTTAGAAACTTGCTGAAAGTTATTTGCCCTCAAATGATCCACATTTGGAGTAATTAATGATTATCGGTGAAATTCTCCAAATGTTCGGCCCGAACATATGGGGGATTTGTGATTTAATCACTAATAACTACAAATGTGGATCATTTTATGGCAAATAACTTTCAGCAAGTTTCTAAAATGGGCACATGAATTTAAGACAATTGGCAAGAAGATTGCTCACGATCACTCTTTGAAAGCTTTTTTGTCTTCCCAGTACAGTATATGCCCTTTAATGTCAATTTAATTTGGTATTTATCCAGATAAAAACATAATGGATAAGGTGAAAGTGAACAGGATATTTCTTAAAAAAGCCTTACATTCACAATCATATTGACAAATCAGCCACCCATTACTTGTTGACATAGCAAAGGACCAGCCAGGACATTATGGACCCCTATTCTAACTTTAAATTATATGTACATATTAACGGATACGTAACCTAACCATCATAATCACATGCGCATATTCATGGATATGTAAATCCGCCACTTACTACTTAATGACATAGCAAAGGACCAGCCAGGACATTATGGACCCCTATTCTAACTTTAAATTATATGTGCATATTAACGGTTATCTAACCTAACCAGTATAATTACATGCGTATATTCATGAATATGTAAATCAGCCACTTACTACTTGATGACGTGGTACAGGACCACCCAGGGCATGATGGACGCCTCATTTGTAAGTTCGTTGATCTCTGGTTGATCCATGGACCACTCAATGATCTTGACGAGGATACTGACAGCTTTCCTGAGGAACACCGATCCGTTGCCCCCCAAGGCGCCAATCTCACATGACTCAAAGGCCCTAGAGACACAGATTTAAAAATAAATTGTACATGCATGTAACATGTGGGTGACCACCTCCTTTGCACATGAGTGTATCAACTTGCCAAGCCACATAGGCTTTTACTGATACACCCTATTTCACTTTCCAACAATTTGTATAATTTGCTTTACATTGTTCTACATATCTTAATACGTTTATATTTATTGTGTACTTTGTAAATATGTTAATATTTTTTTGTACTGAATCTGAAATAAAACAAATCAATCAATCAATCAAACATCAGAAAAATTAAAATCTTAAAGATCATGACTTTGTTATTCTTCAACTAAAACATTCACTTATATGTTTCTTTTCTGTTGCTGCTATGATTGAAACCAACTTAATTTCAGGGTGGACTATCCCTCTAACTCTTTATACGCCACTGAGGCATTTTTTGCACAAGAAATGCACACAAAATCACATAGAGAAGTAGTTTCTTGGCACACAAAGGGTTAAAGAAGGCTCCTGACTTACTTCTGAAGGTAAGAGAGGAGTCTGTTGAGGGTAGCCAGCCACTGCTGATGGTCTCCGGTCCTTACGCCCTGCCACGCCTCCCCGAGACCCAGGATGCAGCACACCACGCTCTCCTGAAACAGATCATAAACACAAACGTTATGTTCAAGAATCTTATCCATGCAAGACCACATCTATTGTAAAGCACTTGTCATTTGCAAAACGCACCTCTTGACCACAGGGGATGGTGTGTCATAGTACCGATGCGAGTCAAACATGTTGATACCACGGCGCACCTTCCATCACAGAAAATGACACACCATTACTTACATTGACGCACATCTGAGTCAAACTACTGTTCCTAACATGGACATTACGGCAGGCTCAAAAGAAACAAGCCATGAAAACTTGCAGCAAAATGTAATATCATTGTTCGCAGATTACAATTCCTTCCCCTGGCCCCTGTTTTTTATTTTATTTTCTAATGCACTTTACACTTTACATTTCAAAAACACACAAGGTCATGTTCACAATTGAAATCCATTCAACAATGTATTTAAAGACAGGGTGTCCCTGTTGCAGTTAAATCAATCAAATTTGTAAAAACCATGGAAAATGGAAGATACAAGTACTGTATCATAACTTTCCTCTCAATAATAAGACTAGAAAGGTTTCAACATATTTTGCATACCCATGTACTCATTACGATGTGCTGTGTCATAACATACCTTAGCATTCTTGAGCTCTGCCTGTGACTGTACCAGTAGCATGAACTGGTTATATCGTTCTGTGGTGTTCTTTTCATGTATTAAATGTCATTGTTCTCTTTCAATGAAATTCACAACTCTACAGTCCCATGTACTCATTACGATGTGCTATGTCATGACATACCTTAGCATTCTTGAGCTCTGCCTGTGACTGGACTAGCAGCATGAGCTGGTTACATCATTTCGTGGTGTTCTTTTCATACTGTATTAACTAAATCATTGCTCTCTTTCAATGGAATTCACAACTCTACAGTCCCATGTACTCATTACGATGTGCTATGTCATGACATACCTTAGCATTCTTGAGCTCTGCCTGTGACTGGACTAGCAGCATGAGCTGGTTACATCGTTCTGTGGTGTTCTTTTCATGTATTAAATAATGTCATTGTTCTCTTTTAATGGAATTCACAACTCTACAGTCCCATGTACTCATTACGATGTGCTACGTCATAACGTACCTTAGCATTCTTGAGCTCTGCCTGTGACTGGACTAACAGCATCAGCTGGTTGCATCGTTCTGTGGTGTTCTCTACCCCGACCCCCCTGGGAATCAGCCTGAGGGTGGGGCGGAGGAGCTCCACCACCTTAGCGTGGTTCCCCAGGGCGTGAAGGCGCTGGAGTTGCTCTAGAGTCTGGCATCGCTGCAGGGATTCCACATCAGACTCTATAGTGGCTGGAATGTGGCAAAAATATATAATATAATATAATTAATATAATATAATATAATATAATATTGAAGAAACCATTGATAGGTCCCTCGATTACCGCCCGACAAAATGAGGACACGAGGCCATCTGGTGTATGGTTGGTGTTACTTTATTATGTAGGAGAAAGACCCCCTAGTTATGGGGCGGACCTGCTTGCGACCTAGGACATGAGGTCGAGCACTGGGTTGGAGTTTGTAGTGGCTTGGGCGATACTGTACAAGTATGCCACGTACTGGACGGCCTTGCCACGTACTGATGGGACGGCCTTGGTACGGACAAAAACAAGGACAACCACTCTCGCTGGCTAGTAAGATGCAAGTGACGCTAACGCGCCTACCCGAACGGGCCTTGCCCGACATAGCTACTTTGCATATATCGGCGAAACAATTTTACTAACATTAATTGAGTAGGTGAAAACTTTTGAATAGAAAAGTATATCACACACAGGTTAAAACAATCCAAAACGACTCGTAATGTTCATATAAAATGTTATATAGTAATTAAATTAAATGATATGATAAATGAATGACAGGACTACTTAGTCGGCGAGGGACTAAATAAGTGACACGTTTTCTATGCATTGTGACGTGGCTAAAACGGCGCCAAAAGAAAACTACAGTGTCCTTAAGAAAACAAACCAAAATATAATGTTCACGCTTTTGGTCGCTACAAAAAGTCCCCCGTTAGTAATGAAGTTATATGTAAACATTTTCAGACACTAGGGAGGGTATGAAACACTGTAAGATACAATCTTAATACACTTACGTTACAGTGGGTATAACTACATTACGGTCAACAATGAAGTACACATTGTATACCGATATAACCTCACGACTAATAAATCCAAAACTATCCAATTGCCTGGTATCGTTTAGGCCAATGAACATGGCGACCAGACCTAGTAATTCTAACTGGAGGGGTTGTGTTGGTGCGCTGCACCGTTTTGGCAGTTTTGGCAGTTTGCACCGTTTTGGTAGTTGACGGACTGGGTTCAGAAACTGAGTTCGTTGCATCCTTTGCAAGTACTTTGTCTGAAATCCGCGCATCGCCATCAGCTCGCTCCACGTGCGCGACCTTCAAACGATTGACGCTTACCGTTTCGCTCTTTCCCCTTATGTCTAATGTGAAGAATTTGTTGTTCTTTCTCAGGACTTTATACGGGCCGTTGTATGGCTGCTGTAAGGGCTTGCGTACTGCGTCGACTCTTACAAAAACATACGAACTATGAAACAAATCCTTCGGAACGTAAGTAGCTCCTTGTTTAGTTCGCGTTGGAGTTACGGTGCAATCGCTCATGTGCTGCTTCAATCGCGAAACATAATCGCTGGGCTCTAACTCGGTGCGTTCTGGGGCAATGAACTGACCTGGTAGGCGCAGAGTGGTACCGTATACCAACTCAGCTGGTGAGCATGTTAGGTCTTCTTTAACGGTAGTGCGTATACCGAGAAGTACCATGGGCAAGTGCTCATACCAGTGCTGCGGATCGTCCTGGGCTTTCAGGGCCGACTTTAGCTGCCTGTGAAAGCGTTCGACCAATCCGTTAGCTGCCGGATGGTAGGACGTCGTACGAACTCTCGTGGTTCCGAGCAGTTTGGTTAGCTCTGCGAATAACCGAGACTCGAATTGTCTTCCACGATCTGTAGTGATACAGTCGGGCGCCCCGAACACGGAAATCCATCGCTCTACAAAAGCTCGTGCGACTGTCTCTGCAGTGATATCAGCGATGGGAATGGCCTCTGGCCAACGGGTGTACCTATCTACGCACGTGAGGAGGTAGGCATTTCCATTGGATGGAGGGAGCGGACCAACGAGATCAATATGCACGTGACCAAATCGTGCGTCCGGTGCGCTGAAAGTACCGAGGGGTGCTTTGATGTGCCGATTAACCTTTGACCGCTGGCAATGCAAGCATGACTGTGCCCAATTCCGAACTGTCTTATTGACACCTGGCCAAACAAAGCGGGCGGTAACGGCCTTTTGAGTCGCACGAACACCAGGATGAGATAAGCCGTGTATCGCGTTGAAAACGGCTCTTCTGTGTTCTTTCGGCACGAAAGGGCGCACAAGATTGTGTGACGTATCACATACAATCTGTTCTCCGCTACCAATCAATGGTACGTTTTCGAGTATCATGCTGTTCTGGGTATCCGAATTAAGTATCACTTGCAATTCGGGATCAGACTTCTGAGTCTGTGCAATGAGTTGAAAATCAACTCGCGTGTCAGTGTGTAAAGCATTGACCTCCGGCCGTGACAGCGCATCGGCCACTACATTGTCAGAACCTTTGATGTGCCGCAAGTCGGTCGTGAACTGCGAAATGTAGTCTAGTTGCCTAATCTCTCTCGGATTGTATCGATCGGGCTTGGCTTGGAACGAATAGATCAATGGTTTGTGATCCGTGAAAACGCAAAATGGCCGCCCATCAAGCATATAGCGGAAATGCTTGATTGTCAGATACACAGCCAAGAGCTCGCGCCCAAACGTACTGTAGCGGGTCTCCGCCGGCTGGAGTTTGTGCGAAAAGAATGCAATTGGTTGCCAAGCATCGCATTTGAGTTGTTGCACGACACCGCCGACTGCGTGGTTGGATGCATCAACCATGAGGCTCAAGGGGGCGTCTACATCCGGTCCCACATATCCAAGATTTTGCAAGTCACTTACAAGGAAAGCGTGTCTTTTCGAAGATAGACCTCGTGCGCGCGTACCACCTTTTCGAAGATAAACTTCAAAAGTTTTCACCTAAACAATTTTACTAACATTAATTGAGTAGGTGAAAACTTTTGAATAGAAAAGTATATCACACACAGGTTAAAACAATCCAAAACGACTCGTAATGTTCATATAAAATGTTATATAGTAATTAAATTAAATGATATGATAAATGAATGACAGGACTACTTAGTCGGCGAGGGACTAAATAAGTGACACGTTTTCTATGCATTGTGACGTGGCTAAAACGGCGCCAAAAGAAAACTACAGTGTCCTTAAGAAAACAAACCAAAATATAATGTTCACGCTTTTGGTCGCTACAAAAAGTCCCCCGTTAGTAATGAAGTTATATGTAAACATTTTCAGACACTAGGGAGGGTATGAAACACTGTAAGATACAATCTTAATACACTTACGTTACAGTGGGTATAACTACATTACGGTCAACACTGAAGAAACCATTGATAGGTCCCTCGATTACCGCCCGACAAAATGAGGACACGAGGCCATCTGGTGTATGGTTGGTGTTACTTTATTATGTAGGAGAAAGACCCCCTAGTTATGGGGCGGACCTGCTTGCGACCTAGGACATGAGGTCGAGCACTGGGTTGGAGTTTGTAGTGGCTTGGGCGATACTGTACAAGTATGCCACGTACTGGACGGCCTTGCCACGTACTGATGGGACGGCCTTGGTACGGACAAAAACAAGGACAACCACTCTCGCTGGCTAGTAAGATGCAAGTGACGCTAACGCGCCTACCCGAACGGGCCTTGCCCGACATAGCTACTTTGCATATATCGGCGAAACAATTTTACTAACATTAATTGAGTAGGTGAAAACTTTTGAATAGAAAAGTATATCACACACAGGTTAAAACAATCCAAAACGACTCGTAATGTTCATATAAAATGTTATATAGTAATTAAATTAAATGATATGATAAATGAATGACAGGACTACTTAGTCGGCGAGGGACTAAATAAGTGACACGTTTTCTATGCATTGTGACGTGGCTAAAACGGCGCCAAAAGAAAACTACAGTGTCCTTAAGAAAACAAACCAAAATATAATGTTCACGCTTTTGGTCGCTACAATATGATATAATTTGATATGATATAATATAATATAATATAATTAATATAATATAATATAATATAATATGATATAATTTGATATGATATGATATAATATAATATAATATAATATAATATAATATAATATGATATAATTTGATATGATATAATATAATATAATATAATATAATATATTATAATATAATATAATATAATATAATATAATATAATATAATATAATATAATACAATATAATATAATAAAATTATATGAAACAAGTATTGTTACAGAGAAGGAGAGAAAGATAAAATGATGATGATGATGCAGACAAGACAAATACGAAGCACCAACTGAAAAAGACAAGAAGAGGAGCAAGAGTAGGAGCAAAAAGAAAAGCAGTAGAAGAGAAAAATAAGAAGCAGCTGCAGAAATAGAAGATGGAATAGGAGAAGAGGAGGTGGAGGAGAGAAAACATGAAGGAGTAGAAGACAAAGAAGAAGAAGAAGAAAATGATTAAGGTGGTGAATCTCTACCTCAGACTCTATACTGGGTAATAAATTCATCCAACAACATTGTGATTTGTTCATTTCTCAAATATAATCTCACCTCTCGAAATGAGGCCTCCATGCCTAATGTTCGGTACCACAACCTCCACCATGCGCTGTGCACCATCTCCTTCCGCTGCATCCAACTCCATCTTCTCCTCAGTCGCTTCCTGTGACATTTGATCTTCGACCTGTGACCTTTCACCTTCCTCTTTTGACCTCTGACCTTCTGTTTCAGTCCTTGCTTGTTTTTCCACCTGCCTTGCATCCTCGTGCTGTTTCAAGACATCCTTGCACTAATTCAGACAAAGGTGTGAAATCACTCATTTTTATTAGGACATAAGTTCAAACAGTCGCATGTACCAGCTCTTGGCAAAAAAAGAATAAATGATACACCCCGGTACTTTTTATTGCATTTCATTACATTTAATACATATATTTCTACATGCAATTAAAAACAAAAATTACAGTGTAAAAAAAAAGTACAGAAACAATTAAAACAGATAAATTTGTATAGTAAAAGTGATAAAATAAGCATATGAGATCAAGCCGAAGATAAAATACAAACAAGATCTAAAGAGCATGTGATCGTGGCGGGACCATTGAACGTCAAAGAGGAATGGAGGAAACTTGTTTTTAATACTGATAGGTTTTAAATGAGGCTGGTTTCCTCATTATATTCTCACATTATATATTTCTCTGCTCATGTTTGGAACCTTACCCGTTCATAGGCATCCTCCCCTTCAGCTGTCTTGCCGACCTGGAGGAAGTAGCGAGCCCTCAGCCAGTACACTGCAGAGGAAACAAATCAACAAACATATTGCCAGCTTTAATAATGGGAAGAAGTAGTAAAGACCAGTACTCATGACATAACTAGTCTGCCGTGAACACAGGTTCCATTATGATCCATCCATTCATCTATCTATCTATCTATCTATCTATCTATCAATCTATCTATCTTTCCATCTGTCTATATACTATTATATGGCTTTACCTCTTGCTGGTACTGAAGGCCACAGGTCAGGTAGCATGTACTGCATCAGAGTCAGTTCTTGAAGGTACATCAATTCATCTATCTATCATCCATCCATCCATCCACCCATCCATCCATCCATCCATCCATCCATCCATCCATCCATCCATCTAAACTAACACACGGACTTACCTCTGGCTGGTATTGAAGGCCACAGGTCAGGTAGCATGTACTGCATCAGAGTCAGTTCTTGAAGATACATCAAGTCATCCTCATTGTGCTTCCCCCAGTTGTGGGTACAGGCAACTGTGTTACCCCCGAGCCTGGAGAGATGCAAAGAAAAACAGAAACATGGTACAGTTAAGGTGAAATTGTCTCTCAATGGCAAGGCCCTGGGTTCAAGTCCCACACAAAAGAGCCAGCGTTATGTGTGGGAAAACATTCCATCCCTCCAATAGGATGCTACATGTAGGTCCCTTGTAAACAACAGCCACACTTTGTGTATGTTAAAGAACCCACTTCACTTCTCGATTAAAGGGCATAAACTGTACTGGGAAGACAAAAGGCCTTCAAGCAGGTGATTGTGAGCAATCTTCTTACCAATGGTTTTAAATTCATGTATTGTCCATTTTAGAAACTTGCTGAAAGTTACTTGCCCTCAAATGATCTACAAATTTTGGTTATTAGTGATTAAATCACAAATACTCCGAATGTTCGGGCCGAACATTTAGGAGGATTTCTGATTTAATCACTAATTTCTCCAAATGTGGATCATTTTGAGGGCAAATAACTTTCAGCAAGTTTCTAAAATGAACAATACATGAATGTAAGACCATTGGTAAGAAGATTGCTCACAATCACCTGTTTGAAGGCTTTTTGTCTTCCCAGTACAGTATATTCCCTGTAAGAGCAGGGTGAAAACCCAGTGGAGTGGACAGAAAGCCCCGGGTGAAAGATGCTCACCCCTCATGGTTCATCCTAGAAGGCTATCCAGCCTATAAACGGTATCAAACATGCATTAAGAGTGATACGAAAGAAGAGAAGAAGAAGATGGTACACAGACAATTCTATAAATTTTCAATTTAAATTACATACAGCAATCATCTTCATGATAAAAATGTAAAAATTGTTTTTTTGAGGAACACCACACGGAGTGTTTCCTGAAGATACAGAGAGTTACAGACAATCAAAAACTTAAACAAATGCATATTAACACAATTATGTGTACACACACATACACAGATAGGAACATTCACTACAGCTCAAAGGAATTGTCATGGGTAAAGGGAAAGGACAGGAGCCGCAGTTTTAAACCGCGGTATATATTGTCCAGTTCGGCATGAAACACAGTGCTTTAGCCTAAAAAGCATCATGTTTCATGCTGAACTGGACAAACTATATCGCGGTTTAAAACTGCGGCTCCTTCTTTTTTCTTCCCTTTCCCTTTACCCGTGTCAATTCCTTTGAGCTGTAGTGTACATGCCAAAAATGGTAGATTAGTGAAGTAAATTGAAGGAAAATTCACAAATAGATCGATTGTGTGTTCAAAATTTTGAATGTAGTATAAGCTCCACAACCAAAAAATGACATTTCTACTCAAGATTTTAGAAGAAAGATAAATGGAAACATATTCTGATATTCAGACCATGTGAGACAAAAGTGGCACACTTCACTGTACAACTGCACGTATACAGCCAAAAGAATCATGTGTCCATACCGACAGACAGACAGACAGACAGATAGGCAAAGATGTCTATATAAACAAAGAACAGAAAGACTTTAATGGAAGGCTTGGTTAAAATAACACTTTGTGATCAAAAAGAGGAAAAAATCTTGACAAGAGGTCTGGAGTTGCATGAGAACATAACTAAATGAAGTTAAGTAACAATACAAATCCACACAGATACAAAAATATGCACTCATAACTTCATACAAATTTTGACATTACAGACAGACATACAGACATAACATGTACAAATACTTATACACACAGACACACTCAAATGGGTCTGTATGTAAGCAGAGGGGCGGACAGACAGACTTACAGGGCAGGGGAAGAGGCTGATTTGCTTCCATCAATTTTGTGAGCTAAGCTGTACATACTGACAAAAAGCAGATGCACAGAATTATCATACAAATACACATAAAAATAGAGACAGACAGAGATTTATAAAGGTTATCGTGGCTGGTAAAGAGCTTATGTTCATCCAGCAACTTGTATGCACTAAAGTTTACTGCCAGCAGAACACACAAACAGACATGCGCGCATGTGTAAGACATGCACTCATACAACTATACTTACAAACATACATGCAGACAGGCTTGCATTGCAGGTGAAGCATTAGTCGGCCATGAGAAACATAGTACTTATCACGCTAACTGGGCCTGTCTACAGTAATGGGTACATACCTGTTACATTTACTGTAACATTTGCATAAATCTATTAAATTCAAATTATATTTTTTTGTCTCTTAAATAAACCAGCCAATATTAATAAAATATCAAAGAAATGTATTGATTTACACTTTGCAAGGTTTTAAATGCATCAGAAAATTTGCATTGTACAAATTTGCCACAGCACGTTGGTAACGGGACAGATGAGTTTGTAATACACTCGTCTGTCCCGCTACCACTGTGATATGGCAAATATGTACAGGCTTAGTTTAGAAATATATAATAATGAACGATCAGAACAGGATTTTAGCTGAAGTTACTTTAGAGGAAATTAATTCAGCACTCTGTCATATTTTGGTGGAGCAAGGTGGTCATAATTCCAAATGATTCATTTGTGCCAAAAAACATCCCTTTACTGTAGACAGAACCAACTACACTCTCTTCCTCATCACAGACAGACTGACACACAGACAGACTGACACACAGACAGACTGTCAGACAGACAGACTTACATGGCAGGTGATGCAGCTGGTGTTCCTCCATTAGTCTTGGCAGCTAGACACTGGTCTAGATTGAACTCAGCCGCCATGAGAACCATCATACTCATTACTCTAACCACACTCTCTTCCTCATGACAGACAGACTGACACACAGACACATACATACAGACTGTCACACAGACAGACACACAGACAAACTGACACACAGACAGACTGACACACAGACAGACTGTCAGACAGACAGACTGACACACAGACAGACAGACACACAGACAAACTGACACACAGACAGACTGACACACAGACAGACTGTCAGACAGACAGACTTACATGGCGGGTGAGGCAGCTGGTGTTCCTCCATTAGTCTTGGCAGCCAGACACTGGTCTAGATTGAACTCAGCCGCCATGAGAACCATCATACTCATTACTCTAACCACACTCTCTTTCTCATGACAGACAGACTGACACACAGACAGACACACAGACAAACTGTCAGATCGACTGATTGACTGCCTGACAGACACACAGACTGACTGACTTTGTGACAGACACAGAAACAGACAGACACACAGACTTACATACAGACAGACAGACAGACTTACATGGCGGGTGATGCAGCTGGTGTTCCTCCATTAGTCTTGGCAGCCAGACACTGGTCTAGATTGAACTCAGCTGACATGAGAACCATCATACTCATTACTCTAACCACACTCTCTTCCTCATGACAGACAGACTGACAGACAGACAGACACATACATACAGACTGTCACACAGACAGACACACATACAAACTGTCAGACAGACTGATTGACTGCCTGACAGACACACAGACTGACTGCCTGCGTGACAGACACATAAACAGACAGACATACAGACTTACAGGCAGACAGACAGACTTACATGGCAGGTGAGGCAGCTGGTGTTCCTCCATTAGTCTTGGCAGCCAGACACTGGTCTAGATTGAACTCAGCCGCCATGAGAACCATCATACTCATTACTCTAACCACACTCTCTTCCTCATGACAGACAGACTGACAGATAGACTGACACACAGACTTACATACAGACAGATAGACTGACTTACATTGCGGGTGATGCAGCTGGTGTTCCTCCATTAGTCTTGGCAGCCAGACACTGATCTAGATTGAACTCAGCCGCCATGAGAACCATCATACTCATTACTCTAACCACACTCTCTTCCTCATGACAGACAGACTGACAGATAGACTGACACACAGACTTACATACAGACAGACAGACAGACTTACATGGCAGGTGATGCAGCTGGTGTTCCTCCATTAGTCTTGGCAGCCAGACACTGGTCTAGATTGAACTCAGCCGACATGAGAACCATCACACTCATCACTCTAACCACACTCTCTTCCTCATGACAGACAGACTGTCACACAGACAGACACACAGACAGATAGATTGACTTACATGGCGGGTGATGCAGCTGGTGTTCCTCCATTAGTCTTGGCAGCCAGACACTGGTCTAGATTGAACTCAGCCGACATGAGAACCATCATACTCATAACTCTAGCCACACTCTCTTCCTCATCACAACTGCAAAAGCAAAATATAACATTGAGATGAAAGTTACTTTCTACATTTGGGATGTATGTAAACTTTACTTGATATCGATATCTCCGTCTCTCATATATTTCTTGTTCTAGTTCAATAACATACATCATATGAACACCAACTCACTAATAAGCAACCAACCCTCTCAACATAAAATGTAACTTGTGTAAGGATAATTACATTGAGATGAAAGTTAATTTCTACATTTAGGATGTACATGTAAACTTTACTTGATATCAAAATTTACGTCTCTCATACTTTATTTCTTGTTCTAGTTCAATAACATACATCATATGAACACCAAACTCACTAATAAGCAACCAACCCTCTCAACATAAAATGTAACTTGTGTAAGGATAATTACATTGAGATGAGAGTTAATTTCTACATTTGGTATGTATGTAAACTTTACTTCATATCTAAATTTACGTCACTCATACTTTATTTCTTGTTCTAGTTCAATAACATACATCATATGAACACCAAACCAACTAATAAGTAGCCAACCCTCTCAACATACAATGCAACTTGTGTAAGGATAATAACATTGAGATGAGAGTTAATTTCTACATTTGGTATGTATGTAAACTTTACTTGATATCTATTTCTCCGTCTCTCATACTTTTCTTGTTCTAGTTCAATAACATACATCATATGAACACCAACTCACTAATAAGCAACCAACCCTCTCAACATAAAATGTAACTTGTGTAAGGATAATTACATTGAGATGAAAGTTAATTTCTACATTTGGTATGTATGTTAACTTTACTTCATATCTAAATTTACGTCACTCATACTTTATTTCTTGTTCTAGTTCAATAACATATATCATATGAACACCAACTCACTAATAAGCAACCAACCCTCTCAACATAAAATATAACTTGTGTAAGGATAATTACATTGAGATGAAAGTTAATTTCTACATTTGGTATGTATGTAAACTTTACTGGATATCAAAATTTATGTCAGTCATACTTTATTTCTTGTTCTCGTTCAATAACATACATCATATGAACACCAAACTCACTAATAAGCAGCCAACCCTCTTATCATAAAATATAACTTGTGTACGGATGGACTTTAGTTTTCATGTTTAAATACAATTTTTCCTTTCTTCAAATTTATATATTGAAGGAAATGACCTCGCATGTGTAGATTGAGAAATAACTTTTCTTAGTTCTATAAAGCAACACACATTTTTAAGTCAATCATTTAACAAACAGTCCATTACTTGTCTCCTCCCTCGGACTGTAATTGTGAAACCTTTTTTATTTTTCTTTCCTGTTCACTTTCTGGACACAGAATTCTAAATGACTTGTTAATGGAATTATTTATCACAATATGGTTTCCATTATCAATTAAACATCCTCTCCACTTGCCTTACTTTGTGTTAGTTTGTAACATCATAACTCACCACAGCAACTCTGGCAGACTGGTGTGGTTTCTCAGCCTCTTGTAGACATCCAGGAACACAACAGCCAGGCCATCCGGCCACCTGAGCTCCTGTTTGTCTACCAGTCTCTCCAAGTATCTACTCATCACATCCAGGAGGCCATTGTTGGCTTGGCATTCACCCAGGAAACCAAAGACATCATCCATTTCCATGGCAATGAAGGCATCTTTGGAAGCAGAGGTGGCTTCTGCACGAGTGAAAGAGAAAACATTGAATAAATATTCCATCCATCCATTTAATATACCATTCTGTTAATCAATATAGAGCATTGTTTAATCTACCTCCATTTACCATTCCTTCCATGCAATCATCCATCCAGCAATCAATCAATCAATTAATTAACTAATCCCCAAAATGTCTCAGTTTAGTTGCAAGCTTCTTAATGCTCTGTTCTCTTAATCTATTGGGCCATATCTTCTTCATCAGTTAAACATGCCATCTGCTAACAGATCTATCAATTTATCAATCAATCTATCAACCAATCTAACAATCTATCAATCTAACATTCAATCACTTAACCAATTAACAGTCAATCTATCCAACCTACCAGTCTGTTTACTTTCAGCCTTCATTTTGCTCTGTTTGCTATCAGCCTTCATTAAGCGATAACATTGGGATGATAGTATTATCAGCCTTCGTTTTGCTCTGTGACCAATACAGCCTCCCTTCATCCATCCATCCACCACCTACCCACCCATCCATTCTTCCATCCATCCGTCCATCCATCCATCCATCTATCCATCAACCCACCCATCCATCCACCCACCCATCCATCCATCCACCCATCCATTCATCCATCCATCCATTCATCCATCCATCCATCCATCCATCCATTCATCCATCCATCCATCCATCCACTCACCTACCCACACATCAATCAATCAATCAATCAATCAATCAACCGATCAATCCATCCATCTATTTATCCGCCCACACATACATCCACCCATCAATCAATCAATAAATCCAACCTCCCTGTCCATTTAGTTCCTGCCTTCTTCTTGCTCTGTTCACACAATCTTAAGGGGCCTACATCCACTTCATCAATTTACCATTCCATCCATCAGCCCATCAATCAATTTCTCAATCAACCAATCATTCAATCAATCTATCAATGAATTAATTGATCAATACATAAATCTGACCACTCAAGCCAACCTGTCCGTTTAGTTTCAGCCTTCTTCTTGCTCTGTTCCCCTGACCGGTAGAGCCTAATATCCTCCTCATCGTCACTGGTGACCAACAGGGTGGACGGGAGAAACTGCCTCAAGACCTCGGTGTAGTTGACCAATTCCTCCTCTTCCTTCTTCTTCACGGTGGTATTCCGCACCTGCAACAAGATATCAACAGAGCTTTTTAGAAGACTTAAAGACTTTTTGTTCCTTCTCTCTTTTGTTTTATTTCCTTTTATTAACTCTTAACCTGCCGCTGTCACATTTTTGTGACTAAGGGGCAACCAAACTGTAATAGAGAAAACTGTAATTGAGAAAGCCTCCGGCACAGAGTGGTTTTACCCCCGGCAAGTTTAGAGTTAACATTGTTTTATCTTCCTCTCTCTCCTGCTCTCTGGCTGTTTTGTAGAAGAGCTATTTTAAGATTGTTCGCTCCAAGCTTGTTTCATGCTCTCCCAAACTATAAGATTGCGCAAGTAATTCTGACCTGTGTGTCCATCAGCAAATGGCTGAAGAGTTCAGTACTTAATTTCATTTTCCCTTTAAAATACTGAAAATCAGTACCAGTTGGCAGCTCTGCAGAACAGCATTTTATTTTTTATTTTGTCCATCTAATTCTATTATGCTAATAAGCGAGTTTGTAGTTGCATTCTGCGCATGAGCAGATTGTTGCTGGTAGAAAATGACCATAGGTTAATTTCACTACCCACAGAGTAAAATGAAAATTAATTAGATGGTCGACCACATATCAACTTATTATTATGCAGATATGGCAACAGCTATTCAGCTCTGAGACGGTAGTAACATTCCACCATGTGCACTAGCTTCTATTGCTGTTCGGGGCACACTGTAAAATGTCTTTACAGTCATCATCCAACAAAGCTCCATGAACTAATCCCAGTCTGCAGTCTAGTAAAATTTATTCAGTGGATTGTCCGATCATGATGGATCTACAATCTGCTCTATAAGGCGTTTCGTAATTGCAATTTGCGCATGAGCAGATTATTGCTTTTAGTAAATGACCTCAGGTCAATTTCCAAACTCACAGAGTAAAAATGGGAATTCATTAGATAGTCGCCCACATTTCAATCTATTCTCATGCAAACATGGCAACAGCTATTCAGCTCTGAGAAGGTAGTGACAGAGCGTTCCACAATGTGCACTAGCTTCTATTGTTGTTCCGGGCACACTTTCAAATGTCTTTACATTCTTCATCCAACAAAGCTCCATGAACAAATCCCAGTCTGCAGTCTAGTAGAATTTATTCAGTGGATTGTCCGACCATGGTGGCTCTACAATCTGGTCTATTGCAAGAGTTCATGTGACAAGCCGAAGACATACCCTTGCCGATCGCCTCTTTCCAGGAACAGGGTCGTCCCTCAGCATACGGCGTCGCTTCTGACCCCGGCGACTCTTGTCTGACTGGTGATCATCCGCTTCCATGGCAAAGAAAATACACAAGATAATCAGATGTCTTTACTATCCAATCTAACCAGTCTGCCTAAATCCATCCTTGTATCAGGGTTTAATACTGTCTTACAAAAGGAAAGTCACCCTGCATAACAGAGCTAAACAGTGGAGTCAAAGGGTTAAGCAATGTCTTACAAGAGGAAAGTCACCCTGAATACCACAGCTAAACAGTGGAGTCAAAGGTTTAAGCAATGTCTTATAAGAGAAAAATCACCATGAATAACAGAGCTAAACAATGTATTATCAAGGCAGTCAAAGGTTTAAACAATGTTTCATAAGATAAAATACACCATGAATAAAAAGGCTGAACAATGTACTATCAATGCAGTCAAAGGGTTAAACAATGTCTTACAAGACGACAGTCACCCTGAATACCACAGCTAAACAGTGCAGTCAAAGGGTTAAACAATGTCTTACAAGAGGAAAGTCACCCTGAATATCGAAGGTAATCTGTGGAGTCAAAGGGTTAAACAATGTCTTATAATAGGAACGTCACCCTGAATACCAAGCTAATCTGTGGAGTCAAAGGGTTAAACAATGTCTCATAAGCGAAAGGTCAACATGAATTACAGAGCTCAACAATGTACTATCAATGCAGTCAAAGGGTTAAACAATGTAACAAAAGGAAAGTCACCCTGAATAACAGAGCTATATCAATACAGTCAAAGGGTTGATCAATATCTTACAAGACAAAAGTCACCCCGAATAACAGAGCTACACAATGTACTATCAATCCAGTCGAAAGAGGAAAGTCACCCTGAATATTACAGCTAATCAGTGGAGTCAAAGGGTTAAACAATGTCTTATAAGGGAAAGGTCACCATGAATTACAGAGGTAATCAATGTACAATCAATGCAGTCAAAGGGTTAAACAATGTTACAAGAGGAAAGTCACCCTCAATACCACAGCTAAACAGTGGGGTCAAAGGATTAAACAATGTCTTACAAGAGGAAAGTCACCCTGAATACCACAGCTAATCTGTGGAGTCAAAGGGTTAAACAATGTCTTACAATAGGAAAGTCAACCTGAATACCATAGCTAAACAGTGGAGTAAAAGGGTTAAATAATGTCTTACAATAGGAAAGTCAACCTGAATACCACAGCTATACAGTGGAGTCAAAGGATTAATCAATGTGTTACAAGAGGAAAGTCACCCTGAATACCACAGCTAATCTGTGGTCAAAGGGTTAAACAATGTCTTACAATAGGAAAGTCAACCTGAATACCACTGCTAAACAGTGGAGTCAAAGGGTTAAATAATGTCTTACAATAGGAAAGTCACCCTGAATACCATAGCACAACAGTGGAGTCAAAAGGTTAAACAATATCTTACAAGAGCAAAGTTACCCTGAATACCACAGCTTAACAGTGGAGTCAAAGGGTTAAACAGTGTCTTATAAGAGCTAAACAATGTACTATCCATGCATTTAAAGGGTTTAACAATGTCATTTTTTATATCTGTATCATGTTTTGCTGGAATTGAATCATTTGATTTCCATTAACTGTGAAAAATATCAATTGGGGTGGGGGGGGGGGGGGCAACTTTTAGCAAATTCTGGCAGAGTTCATTGACCTCTGACCCTAAACTGTCAGGGAATTTTACAAAAATAACATCAAAAAAACATTTAATTTTGTGTAAATTATGATTTATGCAAATTAGATGCTTATTTTACAAATTTCTATATATTTCATTGTAAACAGATGGCACAAAGTTCAAAATCATACATTTATCTAAGCTATATAGAAGCTATTTCATGTAAGACATTTCCCCTTCTTAGCTTACTCTCATTCTGTTTCGATTTCCCATCATCCTTTGTATCCTCCGCATCCTTGTCAAAGCTCAACTGTGAGGAGTCCATGTTAGACTCTGCCTCCAGCTGTTTCACGCTGTCCTGGCTGCTGCCTGCAGTGCTGTCCAGTAGTGTGTCAGACATCTGAATGTCGGCTGGGGCTGGGATAGAGTCTAGCGAGAGGGTGGTGCTGTCAGGTGGCAAAAGATGTTCTGCTTGTTTCTCCGTCTGCTGTTCAAGAAAAAAACATGACAACAAATTATCCCCTCTGGATAAAATCTTTATGCGCAATAGAGGTATTTTAGCACTGATAATAGAGCAGTATGGAGTCTGATACAGAAAGTTATAAGGGAATATCATGTAATGGGAAGACAAAAAAAAACCTTCAAAAGGTAATCGTGAGCAATCTTCTTGCCAATGGTATTATAGTCATGTACTGTCCATTTTAGAAACTTGCTAGAAAAGTATTTACATGAAATGGAAAAGCTCCTGGTTTTGTCCATAAGGGTTATTTTGCACAGTCATATAGAGAAATAGCAAAATTTCAGTTACATGTGTTCGGTAAACATAATCTGACAACCCGCATGGTAGGTCCGATCGCCATAAATTTGGTATATTACAAATATAAGGAGGGAATGCAATTGCGCACCTTCATTCACAAAATGTAAACTGCAACAAGTGAAAATCTTAATGTGCTACAAATATATGCAAGCAGCTAGACATAGACAGCCCAACAGATGATTCATGAAGTAACGTACCTCACATGTTGACATAGGGATGGAAGAATCTGCTTCCTCCGTCTTCCCCGCCTCGCTGTGCCTCTCCAAGAACTCCTCGGCGATTTGCTTGAGGGAGCGGGCCGACGCCCCTATCCCCTGGGTTGGGACACCCCCCTCCTGCTCCCTGTCCCCGAGGGCGCTTTCTCCCTGTCCTTCTTCACTCTCGCTGGCTGCCCCTTCACGTCTTAATGCTAAACCTGTGCAAAGAAATAGATGCATTCACACGTATTTGATAGTTTCATAATTTGTTTTATTAACCCTATTCTAACTGGATCTTTTCAGAACAAATTTTGACTTGGGAGAGGGGGGGGGGGGCATTTTGACACGCCCTCTTCTAAATATCACGGCCATGGAAGGTCTTTGATCTACAGTGGAGCATAACTAAAACTTGCAAAATATCAAGATTGTGCATTGCATGAATGTGTATGGTCTTCCTTTGATCTAGATCAGACAATACCTAGCTTGTACATTGCACAAATGTGTATGGCTTTCTTTGATCTAGATCAGACAAGTTTTAGTCGGGTTCCATTGTCCATGGAAACTCTTTATTAATGTTTTCCCCTGGAGTGGTGTTTGTAGTTCTGGCTGATTACCTTGCTGCAACTCGCCCCCCTCAGTTTCAGGCTGCTCTCCCTTCTGCATCCCTGTGTGTTCTGGGGTTCGTGGTGGGTTGTCTGTGGGGTTGTGGCTCCCATCCTGTCTGCTGCCCTCTGTAGTCTGAGTCATGTCAGGTTTGGGGATGGGAGAGACAGCAATGCCCATGGGGATTGGATCGTCGGGAGTCTTGACTTCTGATGAAGAAAAGGAAATAAAAGAAGGAAAGGGGAGAGGGAAGAGGGGAAGTATGTAGGAAACAAGGAAAAGAAAACATGGACATTCAGAAATTGCTCATGGTTAGATTTTCTGGCTTAATGAAACCGGGTCCAGTTAGGATGCCAAAATTTGCAATGGAACTGCAGTTACCAAAGGAGTATGGCTTAACTGAGCCCCATAAGGAATTTGAAGTGTATTCAGATACATATATTTTGAGAGTCGTGCTGCTCGGTACTGTATAAGCTGCCAACCTTTGAAAGTAAAAGTTAGTATTCTGCACCTCCAAAATTTGTATTTTTAAAAGAGGCCAGTCGTTTTTTTTGCGGTTCTGCAAAAGGCGCTCGGGTACACATATAATAATATAAAATAAAATGTTTGCTTTGCTAGCGATGTCGCGAGTGTGATCGAACGCCTGGGTGCGTTTCAATGTACCTTGTGCATTAATATTAGCTAGCTACGACACAACTTTTGTCCTCTCCTTTTTATTTCATTTTGCCGTGAATTCGTACTCTTTGGATGCGCTTTTGTACTCTCTTTCGATTTTCGTACCAAATACAAATTTATGGTAACGGTTGGCAGCTCTGCTGTATATGAGTGCAAAAAAATCTAGCCTGAAAAAATATGGTCTCAGTTAGGAACAAGTTCACAATGGAAGACAGAAAAAATAGAATGAATGAAAGACAGCATTTTCACTAAAGAATGTGACTGTTTTGTACATGATCTACCACTTGCTAGT
This sequence comes from Arbacia lixula, assembly GCA_963669155.1. NCBI lineage: Eukaryota > Metazoa > Echinodermata > Echinoidea > Arbacioida > Arbaciidae > Arbacia > Arbacia lixula. The sequence continues at coordinate 3,578,783 of OZ022596.1, read as the reverse complement.
GCTGATTCTAAAATTAATTCTGCCATGAATAAATGCCTGTGTTAATCTACAATCTACTGTTTAAGTGGTTTCTTTCTCGGGGGTTTTATTTTCGCGAATTTCGCGAATCGGAATGCGTCCGCGAATTTAGCATCACGCAAAAAGGTTTTGAGCATTACTGCGAATTTATCCACGCTAGAAATTGTGTTGAACTCCACATGCAGAGTTGCGTTTGCGGCACTATAAATAGCACACACAACGATACAGCGCACGCGATGCGTGGAAGAATGGCCAGAATGTAGGTCAAATGAATACGGTCACAGTACTGCAATTCGCACATGATCAGATGGATTACTTAGCCTAGCCTAGTTCTAGTTACTTTAGATTTTGCCGACCGCGAATTTAACATCGCGGGAAAATGTCGGGACCACCGCCTAGCGCAAAAATATCTGCACGCGAAAAAAAACACTTTTACAGTATGTGATTTATGAGATTTAGTCTGTTGAATGGAAACCTGGCCAAATTTCTATGACACTGCAATCATTGTCTCTAAATATGTTTGTTTCTTTACTTGTTGTTTATCTTAATACCATCTGTTTATATTTTATATACCACATGTCACTTGTTTTGATGTGATGGAAATAAAGTTCAATAAAATCTGACTGAGTAGTTTGATCCATGTAGATGCAAGTACAAAAATTGTAAAGATTAAACTTACTAGGGTGTCTCGTTTTGTAGTCCTCCAAGTCCAGTATTGTGATAAAACTCTGAAAAAAAAATACAAAGTTAAATGTGTGAACATAAGTAAAATATGTATACAACAAGTCCTCTATCTCTCTCTCTCTCTCTCTCTCTCTCTCTCTCTCTCTCAATCTCTCTGTCATTCTCTCTCTGCCAGTCTCTCTCTTTCTCTCTTTATCTCACTCTTTCTCTGTCTATCCATCCATCCATCTGTCTGTCTCCATGTATGTATATACATGTATGTATGTATGTATGTATGTATGTATGTATGTATGTATATACATGTATGTATGTATGTATGCGTGTCTGTCTGTATGTATGTATGTATATGTATGTGTGTATGTATGTATGTATATGTGTGTATGTATGTATGTATATACATGTATGTATGTATGCGTGTCTGTATGTATGTATGTCTGCCTGTATGTCTCTGTCTCTCTCCCTTTGTCTCTCTGTCTGTCTGGCTGGCTCTTCCTCTATCTCTCCTTATTAGGCTGTAAGGATTTCCCATCCTTAACAATAACATTAGCACAGAAATCTTCCTAACAACACATCATTGTTTTACAGAGTTAATGCAAAGGGACTCACCATCGGTGGGTTTCTGGAAGTCATGTGATCGTAGAGAGCAATTAGTCTCTCCCCAAGAAGTTTCCACCTTAACAAATGAAAGAAGAAACCATGCAATGAAAATACATAGTCTTACAAAAAAAAAACAGACATAAGACTCGAAATAAAAGAGAAGGCAGTCTTGTATCCTCAAATATTTATACGATTCTATTCGGAACCAATTAATGCATTTCCTTCATGAAAAGTATGTTGAAATAACTTCCATTACTTGTTGAGTATTCCAAATACTAATTGGTGCAAATTTATTTTTCAATGTAATCAATTGATTTGACAAGCCTAGTACTTTTACACCATTGAACAAAATAGATGAGATAATACATTTGTGCTTTTCTTCAGGAAAACCATAGATAAAACATAAACATTTATCTGTTGCTTAGGCTTTGTGAGCCTTGTTAGGATGTCGACATTCGCCATGGAGCTTCAGTAACCACAGGGATATGGTTTAAAGATTGTCTGTCCCTTTTGCAAGCTTAAAATTTGAAATCGTCTATCACGATCGTAAATTGAAGAAAGTGTGATTCAAGACCATTTCTAAGAATATAGCATCTTAAAGCTTTCTGTACATGTAAAAATTTCAGCCGTTAAATTTCAAATCGACTTTTTTCGTACTACGAAAAAAGTATTAGTCTTTGTTACAGTATCTATGTGGTTATTATGCACGTGTGAAATCCTAATTTTATGAGTAATTAACAAACTTTGGAGATGATTCCTTCTATAGAACATTTTTTTTTTCATAGTGCGTTTTATAATTTAATAAACAGATTAATCAATAAATCAGATATTTCAACACAAACTACTAAGAGCCTGAGGTAAAGACTATTAATCAGACATTGTTTACGTGCACTATTTGAATTTTACACTACGTATCAGTTTCAAATTATGAATATACAGCTTGCTAACATTTCTCTATATGTTTTGCCAATGTTTCGATGGTTTTGTCGTGATCTGAAAAAGGGACGGGCTGTCTTTAATAAGCCACTTCGTAATTGCAATCTGCCCATGAGTAGATTATTGCTGGTAGAAAATGACCTCAGGTCAATGGACCTACTCATAGAATGACATGGAAATTTATTAGATAGTCAACCACATTTCACCTGATCATCATGCACATATGGCAACAGCTATTCAGCACTGGGAAGAAAGTGAAAGAACATTCCACCATGTGCACCTGCTTCTGTTCGTGTTCTGGGCACACTGTAAAATGTCTTTACATCCCTCATCCAACACAGCTTCATGAGAAAATCCCAGTCAGCAGTCTAGTAGTATATATTCAGTGGATTGTCTGACCATGGTGAAATTATGAACTGGTCTAATTCGCCTCATAAGGAATTGAAGTTTACTCATTGCCTGCTGTCTAATGTTGATACAGCAGATTACGCGGTAGTCATGCTGCTCAGTTTCTCAGTGGAAAAAAAGCCAGCCCGAGAATATGCAGGCTCTGTAAAAGAACAGGTTAAAGAACAATACCACAATGTCTGTGGATAAGGAAAAATCAATTGCCTCTCCTTACCTGAATTCTGTGAGAGGCCGAAGAAACTTGATCTTGGGAATAGCGGGAGCCTTGGCCAGCTTTTGCCGCTCATGCCTCAATGAGAGAGCATGATCTATCACCTGATCAGAAAAAGAAAAATGATATCTAATCATTTAAACCTTTTGATTACCAAGCTCTATCAGTATACTATATATATCAAAGCTAATCGCAATAATATGAATGGAATTGAAACATCATCTATTACCAGAGTGATGTACATTGTACAGCTGACAGCTTTTGGTGTTCATGAATTGGTACAATAATCTTGTATAAATTTAAGTAACAATCACAAATAAACAAAGAACTTAATGAAGCCATAACACAACTTTAATACTGGTGGCTTAATTAGGAACGGTCTAAAATACATTTTGTTCGAAACACAATCTCAACATTTTCTATAATGAACATTTTCCTTTAGTCTTTATTTTGTAACCACTGATATTGTATTTCTGAAACTGCTAATGAATGCAATGAGATCACCTGACCTAAGTTTTTCCGAGAAATATACTGCAGAGAGGCAATTGAACAACTTTCTTACCTTTTTCTTCTTATCTTTTGGAGCTTCATAATACAGGACATCATCATCACTGGAACAAAAAGGTGGAAAATATTAATAGTCAGCATCAAACGTCACCATATTTGTCAAAGTATTTAGGTAATTACTTTATATACGGGAGAAGGAAGAAAGAAGAAATTAAGTGTTCATATTGGCACACTATGGTGTCCCCAATGATAAATTTCTTGCACTTCCCGCACCACTGCAGTTACCCCAAGGAAAGATTATTGCGTTGTGGACACTGCTGCGGTATTTGTAAAGATTTTACGTTGTTTACACCACTGGTGTTGCGCACTGATGAAGTTTCACTCCTTTTTTCGCGCACCACTGCAGTGACCCAAAGGAAAGATTCTTATGTTGTGGACACCGCTGCGGTGTTTCTAAAGAAAGATTTTACGTTGTTTACACCACTGGTGTTGCGCACTGATGAAGTTTCACTCCTTTTTAATGGGCTCCCCCAAATTTTGTGAAATGCTTTTTCTTTTTTCCATAATGCACAATGTTTGATGAAATACTTTTTGAGTTATCGCGTAAACATTATTCCATTTGGCAACTACTCTACAGCTCAAAGGAAATGGCATAGGGAAAGGGAAAGGGAAGAAAGGGAACGAGCCGCAGTTTTAATCTGTGGTATATTTTGTCTATTTCAGCATGAAACGTAATGCTTTTTAGGCTGATGCGTCATGTTTCATGCTGAACTGGACAAAATATACTACGGCTTAAAACTGCGGCTCCTTCCCTTTCTTCCCTTTCCCTTTCCCTATGCCTATTCCTTTGAGCTGAAGTGTACTTCTATTCGGCAACTAGCTTGCGAAGGCATATTGACAAGCAACGATGACAAGGCAATACACTGTCCTTGTACGCTCACTCACCAATGCTTGAAGAGATCCAAGCACTCTCTCTGCAGACTGGGCTGCTCAGCAAAGATCTGATCCCGCAGTGCAAAACCTAACATGAAAACAAACAGGTGGGACAGGCTCTCCTTTTTCTAATTTATTAAAATTGGACTATTCTTGGAAATGCTATTAGTCAAATACTGGTTAATAATTCAACAATCAATTTCTAGTTTATTATTACTGTCAAATAACTGCACATGTCTCTCTGTTTACATGTAACTTGTTTGATGTCACATTCCTTATTTGTATCAATGTATCGTCTTTGTAAACCAGTGAAACCACTTTCCAATTGGACAATAAATTGCAATATCAATATTAATTTCCATGCAGCAAAAGCAGATTTCAAAAAGTAGCTCAATTAACCAATGCTAATGCTAGTGTGATGCTCTTGATTTTTGCCTGTTTACTGACCCTTGCGTGGTCATTGGATGTGGATGGTGAATCCTGTTCATTTGGATATATGCAACATGTCATTGTGATCGTCAACTGACTCTAGAAGTTGAATATTTCTTTGTTCTAAAGAAATTGGAGTTTTGTCTTTCCCATGTGCTCTCCATGTGGTGCTTCAGTGTTGTCCCACATATAACTATCCGTGTTATATATTTTGTGCACAATAACTGGTCATTTCACATCCTTTATTTGTTGCTACCATCATGGCACCAAAAAGGAAGTCGAAATCTTCCATGCCTGGGAAGTTTTTGGTTCAAGGAGCAGTTGGTGAGGGTCAAGGTCAAAGCCAGATCCCCTCATCTCAGCGACCTTTCACGACCCACAAGGGTGTGGACAATGCTGTTCAGAAGGCTCGGGGAATGACATCCACTCGAGAGGCAAATGAGGAAGTGCTATTGGACATTGATGGTATCCGTGATGGTCTGGGTGTGGCTATGGGAGCGGCAAAGGGCAGCGACATTGGTGATATTGTCGCCACTGCTGTACAAGCAGCCGTGACGGCTGCAATTCCAGCAATTGTGCAGGCGGTGAAAGCCGCCTGTGAAGTCTCTATGCGAGAAAAGCTTAACCCCCACCTTCTGCGTTTGCAGTTTAAATTCGACGAGCTGGACCAAAAGATGCGCGCGGACAATCTGCGTATCAGCGGTCTTCCTGAGGCCCAGGGAGATGCTGACGAGTCTGAGCAGGTGCTGACTGGCAAGGTGTGCCAGTTAGCTGAGGTGGCTGGGGTTGCTCTACAACCTGCAGACATTTCATCCTGTCACCGCCTTGGGAAGCGTGCGGCATCTGGAGGCAAGGCCCGACAGACTATCGTCCGCTTTGCTGCGAAAAAGAAGCGTGATGCAGTTTATGATGCCCGCTTCAAGCTGAAGGGGAAGGATGACTTCAGAGGGGTCTACGTGAATGAAGATCTCACGCCTCTGAGATATTCCGTGCTGATGAGTGCAAAGAAGGCATCAGCAGTCAAGGGCGCAACTACAAAACATGGAGCCATTGTCTGCAAAATGAGTGATGACAGCCACACGGTCATCCGTACTCCGGATGACCTTTTCGACATCGGGCTGGACAATGTTGACTATCGACAGTTCAAACTTCCACTCATTGATTAAATTATATCTAGGTTTTTTTCACCGGATCTTCTCATTCCAGTAACACATAATGGATGACCATGATTCAGATTTTAAAGTTCAAAATTATAATTTAACTCCAGATTCATTTGATGAAATTTTACATCAACCGATATCAAATTCATTTTGTTTGACTCATGTAAACATTCGATCTTTGGAGAAGAATTTTGATGAATTGTCTTTTTTATATGAGCACACTTTGAAATCCAAATTTGACATTATCTGTTTATCAGAAGTATGGAATGTACGTAATACAACAATGCTAGGTATGACAGGATATACACTTGAGGTGAAATGTAGGAAAGATAACGCTAGAGGAGGTGGAGTGGGAGCTTACATTCGTTCATCTCTAAAGTATAATATTCTAGACTTTGAATTATTACATGCAGAAAGCCTCTGGCTTGAGATTAGTGTCAATAAGAAAAGAGTTGTTGTTGGCATAATATATCGGAAACCCAACACTGATGTTTCCGAATTTCAAGATAGCCTGTTAAATGTTTTAGCAGATCTAAAACTAGATAAATCAAATTGTTTTTTGTTGGGAGATTTTAATATTGATTTGTTGGATAAGGAGCACAAGGTTGAACAATTTGCAACAACGCTGAATTGTACAGGTTTACAACAATTAATTGCATCTCCGACAAGGGTAACAAATTCATCATCTTCTCTAATTGATCATGCCTACACCAATTTCAGTGCTTCTTCTATCCATGCGGGTGTTCTAGAAACTGATGTATCTGACCACTTTCCTATATTTGTGGTTTTTGAAAATTGCAAAACTGGAGACAAAGGTTACCTAAAGAAAGTAACAAATCGTACCTTTAAGAATTACAAAATTGAAAAGTTTCAAGAAGATCTGGCCAAAATCAGATGGGATCTTGTACTCAAGGAAAAAGATGTTCACAAGTGTTATGCTAATTTTTTTGATATGTTTACAAGTGTCTGTGATAAACATGCCCCTGTGTTCACACAAAACTCCATGAACAAGAAAAATGTAGCTAAAAAACCATGGATAACGAAAGGGATCCTTCAATCCATTGGGAAAAAGCACAAATTGTATTCAAAATATAAATCATCAAATTTTGATGTTCAGTATGAAGGAAATTATAAAAGATATAGAAATACCCTGACCTTAGTTCTTAAAAATGCTAAACGTAAATATTATAGTGACATTTTAGAACAAAACAAACACGATACCAATAAAACATGGAAGACTTTTAATGAGTTATTAAATCGAGTAAGTGCCTCTACAAAAACAAGTGATGTTCAGAAGTTAAGTATTGTACGAAATGGGGAAAGTACAACTGTATGTAATGATTCTGAAATTGCTTCTGAGTTTAATCAATTTTTTGTAAGCGTAGGACCAAATCTAGCAGATGACATACCAGTAATCGATACAGATTGTACATCGTATTTGGGGTCTAAGCAAAATAGGTCATTATTTTGGAAGCCAGTGACAGAACATGAAATGTTGAATCACCTACATGCTACCGATATGAGGAAAGCATGTGGGTATGATATGCTGCCTGCACGACTTATAAAAGATGCTGCAAATTATATAACGATACCATTGACTCACATTATCAATTTATCATTACAAGAAGGCAAATTCCCGGATGCTTTAAAGATAGCTAAAGTAATTCCTGTGTACAAAAAAGGTTCCAAAGAAGTTCCAGGAAATTACAGGCCAATCTCAATTTTGCCAGTTTTAGGGAAAATTTTTGAAAGGATTGTAAATAATAGGCTAATGGATTTTTTGGAAGTTAACAATATTTTGCAGCAACATCAATATGGCTTTCGTAAGAAATATAGTACAAAGTTATCGATTATCAATTTAACAAATACCCTTTTGAAATCACTGGATGATGGAAAAATCACACTAGGGCTATTTATTGACTTTCAGAAGGCATTCGACACCATAAACCACAAAATTCTCCTGAGAAAGTTATCCCACTATGGAATACGTGGTGTTGCTTTACAATGGTTCAGTGACTACCTTTGCAACAGACATCAGTTTGTGAAATATAAAGATACAATGTCATCTAATTTGAAAATATCATGTGGTGTCCCACAAGGATCAGTGTTGGGACCAACACTCTTTTTGATCTACATAAATGACTTGCCTAATGCCACTCAGTACTTTCATTTCAGATTATTTGCTGACGATTCAAATCTGTTCCACACTTTTGAGGTGGGCAAAACGGAGATTGATATGCACTTAGTAAATAAGCATTTGGAAAAGGTCCAGACATGGTGTCATGCTAACAAGGTCACAATTAACCTAAAGAAAACTAGTTATATGTTGATAAGAAGTAGAAGACGATCTGTGAAGGTTAACGGTGCTCTTAAAATATCTGGTTCAGAGATAACTGAGGTAAATATGGCATCATTTGTAGGACTTCAAATTGATAATCACCTTACATGGGGAGAACATATCAAAATGGTTACTAAAATTGTTCGTAAAAAGGTTGGTATCTTATTCAGACTCAGGCATTTTGTCCCACAACATGTATTATTGCTGTTGTATCAAGGGTTAATACAGCCACACCTTTCATATGGCATTGAAGTGTGGGGAAGTACCTACGAGACTAACTTAAAGTGCATTTTGTATGCCCAAAAGATGGCAATGAGAGCGATTACCTTCAGTTCATGGAGAACTCATTCAAGACCTTTGTTCCACAAGTTAAAGATTCTGGATGTTTACAATCTACACTTTTTATCAGTTTCAACTTTTGTCTATGATTTAGTTAATAACAACCTTCCACACACTCTAATAGAATATTGTCAACTAATAGATCACAGGTATGCCACTAGAGGAAGAGATCAGGGACAGCTATATATACCTAAGTGTAAAACAACACAAGGTCAATTCTCAGTATCTTTCATTGGTGTGAAATTATGGAATCGTATCCCAAAAGACATTCGAGAAATGAAAACTAGAGTTGCTTTCCGAAAGCTACTCATTAAGTATTTAATGGAGCTTTCAGTTTCCACAGGAAACTGCTAACCTGTCAGCATGTTGTGTATCTTGTTTGCGAGATAATCAAGATTGTATGTCTTTTTTTTTTTTTTTATTTATCATTCTTTGTTTTTGTTTACATCAGTATATTTAAAGTAGTTGTCAAAAGTATAGTTGATAAGATATTACTCTTATATCTAGGAGATAAGATTTATTGTAAATACATGTATTCATCTTCTAATATATATTCATCACTATCATTATAAGCAGTCACTTACCAAAGAAAATTTTGTTACTACCATACTAAAGAATTTAAGGAATCAGGCTCGACTAGCACTTGTGCTAACTTCTGATTCCTGTTAACAACTTCATTATCAACCATTTTCACTTTTGTACAAAATTGTTTAAAATGCTGCATCACAAGTAACATGCCTTCTTTCTCCATTCTTTGTAACATTCTTGCCAATTTTGTTTGTTTATTTTTTGGGGAAATACGTGTTTTCTTTCTTTCTTTGTTAATTCAGTCATGTACATACAATTGTTTTCTGTATTGCTATTGTTGATGTCGATGTTTGTTTGTTAATAAATTCAATTCAATTCAATTCAATTCAAAAAAAAAAAAAAAAAAAAAAAAAAAAAAAAAAAAAATGGGTCCACAAACTCCACAAAATAAAAATCAATATTGGCGCATAAATAAACAATACATGACATGTAATGAAACACGGTTTTGTAGAGTGAATCCTGCTGTAGCAAATCACCTGCAGAGAAAGACCACTTGCTCATGGAAACCACATTTCTTAGCAGTCTCTATGTACACTGCCGTACTCTGACAAAAGGAAGCAACAAAAGAGACTTTTCTTATAAATGGGCAAAAATGTGTCTGTCACTTGCATTGGCACCTGCAATACCACATCATGTTAGATTGAATATCTCGCAGCAAGATGAACATTTCTTGTCCAGATTTTGGCCACATGTAGGGAATGCTGAATACAATTAAAGAATACGAATAACCCAGATTTGAGTGATTTGTCACTTGCTTCCTTTTGTTAGAGTAGGGCAGTACAGGTCCCAATGTACCACAGGTTCTAATATAACCTATATAAATGATATACAATATTTCCAATCATGGAAATTATTACCAAACATATCACAGTAATTACTTGGAATGCTCACATTTTTAACAATATATTTCTCAGAAGAAAATTAGTCTTGTGACCCAGAGTAGGAATAATCATTACTGCTTCTACCTCTTTGAAGTCCACTTACCTTTGACATATCTCTTGTCTTTTTCCAGGGCCTGTGCAACGTAGTACAAGCACGCTGTGAATAGCAAATATGAACGCAATTGATACAGAAATAAAGAAATGAGAGCAAGTTAAACCAAAACTTAAACATTTTTATAACAGACTAACCTCATTTGACTTTTTGATCCCTAGATGACTTCGGACCTCATCATCCTCATCAATACAAATGTGGTATAACCCAAGGCTCATTTGTATGAACACAATTGATGCAGATATGAAGAAATGAGAGCAAGTTAAACCAACATTTTAACACTTTTGCATTACTCTATACACCATACATTTCGCGAGTCTGACTTTTTGGGAATCAGGACTTCTCGACAATTCTGTGAGTGGTTAAACTCGCGACCGTGGAGTACTAGTACTATAAGTATATGTGCCAATGCACGTCGTATTCATGTTTTCATGTGTTGTTAAATTTGCGAAATTCGTGAAATATATACAGTATACAGTAGACTATCAGGAAAAGTGATAACTACGTCTCAGCCGAGCTTTGTAAATGACTTTACACTTACTGACATAGTCATTGATGGCATACAAGACTGTACACAAGAAGTCTAGACATGGCCAGTGGTGTTTTGAGCATCTCAGACCCTGCTCAAATGCCACCCTAGCTAGGGCGAGCTCATGAAGCTTCACAGCCGATGTGCCTATCTTGTACCACAGGGTGACGTCAGTGGAATCCAGAGCGACCGCCTAGAGAAGCGGAGAAAGGGAAGAACATGTGAATTTAGAGACCTGCGTAGTTCTGTTTTTCTGTATTCTATTTTTATGTGTAGATTTGCTGTTTTCTGTATTTTAGGTACTACAGTACTTCTCTAGGGAATTGGCATCAGGTAAAGGGAAAGGGAAGAAAGGAAAGTAACCACGGCTTTGAAGCAGTATATTTTGTCCGGTACAGCATAAAACACAATGTTTAGCCTAAAAAGCATTGTGTTTTATGCTGAACCAGAGAAAATATACCAGGGCTCAAAACCATGGTTTCTTCCTTTTCCCTTTACCTGATGCCCTTTTCCTTTACCTGATGCCATTTCCCTAGAGCGATAGTGTAGTTCTTTATCACTGTGTATTTCTTTTTTTTATTCAATTCTATATCACCTCTTAATGTGTTATTGAATTTTTGCGCAATACACACAAAACCCAAAGAGAACCAGTTCATTTGGCAGACGAAGGGTAGATATTCTTTCTCTTCTGTTTCTTGTTTGATACAAATGTATCAATTTCTCTTTTGGTATAAATGCATTTTCTTTTTCTTTTCAATATTTTCTTCTCCTCCTCTTCCTCTTCTATCATTCTTACTTCCTCTTCTCTCCTCTTCTCTCACTTCTTCTCCCTTTCCTCTATTGTAATTCCATCCTCTATCTCCTCCTACATGTATTATCTCTCTCTCTCATCTCTCTCATCTCTCTCTCCTCCTCTCTCACCTACCTCAAGATAATTCTCCATGGCGGTGTGTAGATCATCTCTCTCAGCAGCCAGTTTACCCAGGTTCTTGTATGTGGAATACTTCAGACTGATTGCAGTGTTTGTAACTCCCCCTCTCCTATCAACATCTGTCGCTTTCACCTTGAAAAGAAAGAGGTAGTCAAGAGGACTTAAAACCCACTTAGTGGGTCCACATACCCTTGGGCAATAGTGAATGACTTCACTTTTGTGCACCCTGACCCACACCCCATCTCTTTCTGTCATCTATAGTCTATTGTATTATGTTTTTTCTTCTGTTATCTGTGTATTTTCTTCATATGATTTTGTTATGTAATGCTATTTGACAGTTAAATAAACTGTAATAATAATAATAATAATACAAACATCTGCAAGTTGAATCATATTGCACATGCACAGGACTCCCAGACAGAACAGTACAAGCTTACTGATGGGGCTATCCTATATACAAATGACTGACTAAATACAGAAATACATACATAAATACATACATACATACATACATACATACATACAGAGCATGTGCAATCCTCCCCATGAAAAAATAGTGAAAAATATCCGGAGCTGAGGCAAATATAGTCAAATTATTTTGTAGTCTGCGAGCATCAATTGACCAATCACGCTCCCAGAATACTCATGAATATTCATAGAAGGGATATAAACATAAATAAATTAATCTATATCTGTGACTGATCGCAAATTCACTTGCCAAGGATACCAATTTTAAAGGGGAAGTTCACCCTGAAATTATTTTGGTTTCAATAAAAAGAGACAAATGAAAGAAACATATGAGTGAAGGTTTGACGAAAATCGGTCTAGGTTTTGATTTTGTGACGTCACATGCGAGGTGCTCTCCCATATGTTGTGTACAATTTTTTTCGAAAATGTGCATTTTCTCACAAAGATATGCATCCTTTTACTTGTGCATTTGATACATTATCAGACATACGTTTTTACACACATACCTGTACGAAAAAAAATCATTCCATTGTCAAAAACAGAAAACAAGCAATTTATTGACTTATTTTGTACACAACATATGGGAGAGCACCTCGCACGTGACGTCACAAAATCAAAACCTTGACCGATTTTCGTCAAACCTTCACTCATATGTTTCTTTCATTTGTCTCTTTTTATTGAAACCAAAATAATTTCAGGGTGAACTTCCCCTTTAATTCCCTATATTGGAGATCAACGTTGCACCCACCTTGGATAGGAACCTCGTCTGGATAAGCTCTGTATACTGCTGCTGAGCCTTAAGTAGCTCTCCAGTGTGCTGGAACTCTAGAGCCTTCTTGTACAGTGAGAAAGCCTCCTCTTCCTACACAGATATAAGATAGAAGACCACCTGGTATCAATAATAATAAAAATAATTTTGGCTACTGATAATCGTTTGTCTCGCAATGTAAGGTAAACGGTATCGAAAAGATCACGACGTTTCGTGTGCCGCTGCAACACTTCGTCAGATGTGATACAAAATTGTAGTAAGCAGGGGTTTAAAGGTTCCCGGCAATGAAAATATTATGTGACGTATTCTTATGTAATTTTTCATCGCGATCACGAATATAGCGGTGAAATCTAATGATTTTCATTCAATCAGAAGTAATTTGACATTAACCATCTCACTTGGGAACGCCCCCTGAAATTCTCTCTCCGTACCGGTTACCGATGACGTAATGCCTCTGACGTCATCACCAGAACGACTCGTAGCTTCCATCCATAGCTTTGCGTGCGTTTGTATTTGCCTTCTTTCACCCGTCCTACTTTAGCTCGATTTTTCGAACGATGGCTAATTTATCTGGCGCCGAGAGTGATGATGATATGTTCGATCATATGTTGCCTGATGTAGAGGAGTCATTTGTTGAAGGAGAAGATGAAGTTGACGAGGAGGAAATTGGTGCAGTTGGAGGACGGCGGCCTGAGCTTGGCGTTCAGCCGTACCAATTCGAGCCCCTTCGCCCTGCCGAGCGAGCCGGTGCGATTGAGGAGGGAGACGCCCGCGTTGTCGTGGACAGGGAGGGAAGACTCGGAAACAGTGACTGGTAAGCAAAGTTTTGGGGTATTATGCACTTTACCGCAGAAACATTTTTGGCAGATTTTTTCTACTGGCTTCTTACATTCCCGACAACAATGGCATTGCCATTGGTATTGTCACTGCATGCTGCAATTCATTAGTACATGTAATGGTACTTTGTAGGCCAGGTCAACTCGGCACTTCGGACAAGCCCCGCTGAAAATTAGATGCAGCCATTAATTGGGCTGCAATTTTGAGGCCATTGCATGAAATGCCTGAAATTCAATATTATTTTACTATTTTGATTTATAATTTATTATTGAATATCTGTCTATATTATTCAGAAATCGATGCATAGTTTGTGGATGTTGCATCGTTTTTATATCGAAATGGTATGTGCAAATATGGGGCAACTATACCACACCATAAAGGCATAAGGCATAACAAGGTGAGTTCGCAACATTGACAAGACTAGAATTTTATCTGTGTGATTTAAATCAATAAAGACAAAGTTACAAATATGACTTTCTATATTTTCCCTTTTATACAGGTGTTCTTGTAGCGGGGACTGCGCACCGATGCCGACGGTTGCCGAATCTGTGTGCTGTAAGGAAATTGACATGGTGGTGGCCAAGATGGACCAGTATGAGGAGGCAGAATTAGACTGTATCACGGCGCATCCAGGTTTTGCCTCCGTTTGCCTCGATCGTTGGGTTCTGGACACTGCTTGGATGCAGTACAAACAACAGTACCGCCATCAAGTTCGACATGATGCCACGGTCAATGAGTGAGTATGTCTTTAATAACATATTTTCCTGAAGCCGTAAAAAAAAAATGACGAAAAGAAAACATTACACATGTTTCTGTGCTTCCCTAGATGCAGATGTTTTTCTTTGTCTTTTTCTTTTACTACATGTAAGATGTGAACATAAACATTGAAACAAAATATTTTACATGTAAATACAAATGTACATGTATATCAGTGGTATAATATTTTTATTTTGTTTTGAAAGTTTGTGCCTTTCCTAGTCAACACTAAAATCATTCATTGGTGCTGTGCTATGTAGTGATACATCTAATAATCACCACTATTTTGAAATATTATCCATTATCATATTCATTTTTTTTTTCTTCTCTTCTTCCATAAACCTGCAGGAAGCACAGACATGTTGCATACAGGCAACTCGCCAGGTTTTGCTGGGGGTATTTGGGGAGAATGGTGAGGGTGCCATTGCCTTCCTGTGCAGTCACTGTCATCAGGACACGGTTTCCCTCAGATGCATACAGAGGCTTTGAAGAAGCGTAGTTGTAGCAGCACTAAATTGCATATTGTATAATTATTTTGGAACGTAGATGACGTCGTACGTTGTTTATATATTGTTTGTATATCACCATGGTTGCTGGTATCTACTTTCGCTCACCGCTGCTCATTCTTCGTCGCCGGCGATCGTCGTCATTCACGAGTGGCACGACTTACCGCTCCTCGTTCATCGTCGTCATCGCCGATCGTCATCATTCACGAGTGGCACGACTTACCGCTGCTCGTTCATCGTCGTCATCGTCGACCGTCGTCATCCACCGAGTGGTAGGACTTACCGCTGCTCGTTCATCGTCGTCATCGTCGACCGTCGCCATCCACGAGTGGCACGACTTACCGCTGCTCGTTCATCGTCGTCATCGTCAACCGTCGTCATCCACCGAGTGGTACGACTTACCGCTGCTCGTTCATCGTCGTCATCGTTGATCGTCATCATTCACAAATGGCACGACTTACCGCTGCTCGTTCATCGTCGTCATCGTCGACCGTCGTCATCCACCTAGTGGTACGACTTACCGCTGCTCGTTCATCGTCGTCATCGCCGACCGTCGTCATTCACGAATGGCACGACTTACCGCTGCTCGTTCATCGTCGTCATCGTCGACCGTCGCCATCCACGAGTGGCACGACTTACCGCTGCTCGTTCATCGTCGTCATCGTCGACCGTCGTCATTCACGAATGGCACGACTTACCGCTGCTCGTTCATCGTCGTCATCGTCAACCGTCGCCATCCACGAGTGGCACGACTTACCGCTGCTCGTTCATCGTCGTCATCGTCGACCGTCGTCATCCACCGAGTGGTACGACTTACCGCCGCTCGTACACCGTCGTCATAATCAGCATCGATCGTTACGAACATTTCCAGCTTCATGGCCGTCATCGTCACCCGTCATCGACGTCGCCAGCAACGCAAGCTTCCGCCGCCATCTTCATACGATCGTGAGCATTCTTAATTTATGTGTGATTATTGTTCCGTTATCATATGAACATACATCCTGCGTGATGTAACCTTTTGTTTATTTTGAATTGAACCACAAGAAATCTACTTCTTTGAGTGATTGTCTAATTTCTGTCCTATCTTTCCACAAGAATATAAAAAAAAGGTAATTTGATCGTTTGTACATAACCACAGCTAATAACACCCCGACGCATCGAATTACTGAATAGTGATAGACTGTCAGTAGTTGTAGCAATTAGGTACTAGGCGAGCTGGAGATACAGCTCGCGGAAATTCTTTCTACCAGCCTCGAAGCTGGTACTAGTGGCTGCTCTCAACAATATGATGCATATGCGATTGCGTCACATCAACCTAGATTTTATAATAGGTCATACACATTCCTATACATGCATACATTTTCAGCTTTCACTCCTGAACTTTTAATGTTGCTTGTTATGTAGCTTATGAGAACAAGTGAGCACGAAGTTTGATCCTTTTCGAAATAAAAATAATAGCTTGGGTGCAGATGGGTACGTTTTTCATGTTGCTTGTCTGAAAAGAAAATATCTGAAAGGAATGTTTCATGCAATTTTTTAATAGAATATCATGCAAAACATTGTGAGATTGCGGCTTGATACATAGAACGTTTTGAACCTTTTTGCCATATGATGTTGTAACAATATTCCTTGATTGAATCTTTATAGATGCATCATAGGTATTACATATCACAACTGCGCAAGCATATGGGGTGAGGATATTTCCCCAAATTCTTCTATGCATCTGATTTTGTTTATACATGTAGGCCTACATCAAATCCAGGCAAAAATCATCCAGAAAATCTTCAGCATTGGACATTTTTTATTGGGTATTTTTTAACAAGTTACAAAGATTTTATACTTCACCCTGGCCTTGTGGAATTTTTCCATCCCACAGATAAGAAAGCTTTTTCTTTTTTTTTTCTTTTTTTTTGGGGGGGGGGGATTTAATCAAATGACTGTCAATAGTTGTATGGAGTTAATTGAATATTTCATGCTTTGGAAATCTTTCTATAACCCAGAGAATGAAAAAGTTAGTTCAGGTATTAATGGGGAGGCTACTTTTTTGTTGTTGTTACACAATTTCTATCAATGAAGTACACACATTGATGTGTGAATTCCTACATGCCATACATTTATGTCATCTTTAACTGAATTAATGGTTTTAACAAAGGGTTTGCATTTTGCGATATGCCTGCTTTTAAGTTTTTTTTTTTTGTTTTTAGATGGGCTGCTTTTTATCATCCGTTTGCATGTATATTGGTTTAATAAAGAAACAAAACCTTAAAAAAATTCTGCATTTTCCCATAGTGTGATTAAATTGTATTGTAAATTCAGTGACAGTGGTGTATCTAGGTGTACCTCACAGGGAGACAGCTGAATTTGTCCAATGTCATAAAAACTTCTCTTGACATTACACATAGTTCATTTTTTTTTGGCTGCTTTTATTATTCTCTTTATTCAGCATATCTTTTGCTTTTTGAGCACCATCTTTGTACAAAGTCTCTTGCATTTTCTGCTATTTTGAGCTCTTTGCAGATATGGTCCCTTGTGGACTCTCTGAATCCACCACTGAATCATGAATAGCTGGTCCATCACTAGCTCCAGGTGTTAAATGGAGAGTTATTACATGTACCACTGAACTTGTTCTCTTGTGTTATTCAAATCACTTCACAACTAGGGCCAGTTTTATAAAGGACTTACAATTTTAACTCTGCAATTCTGGCAACTACCATGGGAACATGGCTCAGCAGTCAATGACAACCAAGGTTTCCATTGTAGTTACCATAGGTTTAAAGCTTTAAGAAATAGGCCCGAGATCTCTGAAAGCCTCATATCAAAATAAAAAATCCCAAAGCACATTATGATTAATATTGTACAGATGGTAAATAAAAAGTCAGGATATAGAGTTGATTTATAGAAGAAACTATAATGATGTTCCAGTCCCAGCTATTTAATTCTGTTTGTCATTTGATCCATGTCATACCATAGAAATTAAAATGATCTTTTCAACCTAACTACACTGAATTTGCACTTACACCTACATGTAACATCAACAGTAAAACATACAGAATCTTGCCAGTTTTGGTACCAAAAAAAAAATGTTCTTTAATTCCATGCATCCGAAAGATCATGACATGATGTTCATTCATTTTTTTTTTTTTTGAGCAATGAAGCGCAATAATCCACAGCAAAATGATAAGAACAATAATATTCCTATACATTTATAATGTTATCAAATACATTTTGATCAGGCGGGTGTTTCACCAAGCTGCTCGTAAGTTACGAACGACTGGTTATCCATTCTTGTGCTAAATGCGATACCAAACTTTGTTCATTGAGAAGCTGATTTAGCACAAGAAGGGATCACCAGTCGTTCGTAACTTACGAACAGCTTGGTGAAACACCCCACAGGTACATGTACCTCACACAAGTTGTGTGCAGTGCTCACTGTGTCATGAGAATGATTTTGTTACCATATAATACTGTAGATACCAATTCCACAACAGTATCCCACCACTAGCTAGTATTTGTCTCTTTGATGTCTAAAACTAGAATCATCACTGGAGGTGAATAATACAGCCCCCACCGTATCAGAACAGCTTTATATTAAGAAAATATACATGAAAATGTGCATCATATAATGTCATTACATACACAGTAACAGAAGAGTATTTGCAATGACATGCAAACCAAGTACAATATTAAACAAAATATTAATAAAATCTCTTCCAAATTAGAAGAGCAATAAAAAAAAAATGTGTTCTTAACATCCACTTGAGTACATGTACAATGCAAATTTAAAGTCTGAATATAATAAGTACGATAGAGAACATCATGCACATAAAACAGCCTGTTTTGCCAAAATGCTTTTACTCTCTATGAAAAATAGCACAATCATTCTACAATTGTGTGTGCATGTGGATGATGTGTGATAAACAAGCATTCTTGAGTTTTGTGTTCATGTAGACACCTCAAAATGTACAGGTACAGCAAATGACAAACCAGAAGGTAAGAATGGGTAATTCTGTTACTGACACTGCTAATTGGGAGGCATGGTCTATTGGTCAAATCATCTCCATGTGTCCTCTGGGGGCAAAAGAATTTTGGCATGAATTGTGCTATGAAATTTGTTTTAAAATAAGTTGGGTCAACAGCCAAGAAGTGCACATTCCTTTCAACAAAAAAAACTGCAAATAACAGTACATGTATTCATGAATTATGTCAAATTGTTTTGGATTATGCTAAATTCTTGAGTTTTGGATGGTTTATTTTGCTCAGAAACCTACAATACGTACCAATGAAGATGCAGATAATTTGAATGGTGTTATAATACACAAATAAATAACAAGGTGGTACGCGAGCAACAAGTCTCGCATGATTATGCAATCAGTAAACATGCAGAAATAAAAAAAAAAATGAGAGGAAGTTAAACCAAAACTTTCAGAACAAGCCCCTTCACATCTGTGCCAAGTTTGATGACCTTTGACTCCATCATTCTAATGAAGACACATGTGGTACATGTATTACCCAAGGATCATTTGTACCTACTGTGATCACAATTAATGCAGAAATAAAGAAATCAGAGCAAGTCACATGAAAACTGAGAAAAATGATGCACACAGCCTCTTATCATTTGACCTTTTGACCCCTACATGACCTTTGACCCCATCATGAAGACACAAGTAGTATTACCCAAGGATTATTTGTACCAAACGTGCTCACAATTGATGCACAAATGAAGAAATGAGAGCAAGTTAAACAAAACTTTCACATTTTTGTTACAGACCAACAGACAAACAGGAAAAGTAATTACTAGGTCTCTGCCAAGCTCTCTTCCTCCAAGTAGTTCATTTATTTGTGGTCATGTGACAATTCTCCAACGAATCAACGAGCTGAAATATATTAATGAGGGATATAAATTAACATATGCCCTCATGGCAACACCATTACATGTCAAATTTGCCAATTCCATGGCAAAGCAGTCATTTAATGTAGCTTGCATTGAATTTCCAGATTGTGTCTACCAAGTCACATGAGCACTGAGGGAGTGGTTTGATCTGAACCTTTTTTTATTTATATTTTGGCCATAATATTGTTACCATGGCAACACTAATGTTTTTACAAAGTCTCATAGGTGGTTTGAAACTGATGAAGTACTTTGAACTGCAAGTTTTTCGCCATATAATGTTATTGCCAAGGCAACCTCATTTCGGGAGAATTTAATGAGATGTGTGCTAATGTAAGTATTCAGTGTTAACTTCCCTACTGAATGACTGAGCGAGAAATTTGTACTGTATTGGAATATTCAGCTTTGGTCTGGCCTCGACCCTTCCAGCCTTGGCCTCGTCCTTGTCCTCGGTGGATCCGGCCTTGGCCTCAGACAAGCCAGCCTCACACACAACACTGCTAAGGATTAGAGGAACTGCAAAGAAAAGGTATAAAGATTGTCATGAAACAAATATTCACTAGTCTGCTGTCTGCACTCATCCAGCAACAGTGCAATCCACTCAATCTGTATTAAATCGACTGCGGTGTTGCTCGATGAGTTCTTCCTTAGGAGGATACTCGTGCTGACTGGTCAGAGATGGTGGGGCAGTCTTGGAGGGTGGCTCATCGCTGAAGTCCGCACTGCGGCTGGTAATTTCTCCCATGAGCTCATCAACGAATCCTGTATAAATAACACAAAACAGTTGGAAAGTAAAGGATGAAAAGAAAATTATGATTTTATTTCAGCAATGAAACAATTTTCATGTTTGCAATGAAAAGGAGAATTTGTACCTAGTGTACTTGTCAAGGACAGTCTGGTCTTAATTTCATTAAAGGGATGATTTAATGACATACATTACTGGAAAGACTTCAAGAAGTATATGAATTGCAATATCATAATCCAAGCAATCTTTTACAGAAAAATTACAGCTACGAGAGTATAATTATCCATACACTAGCTCCATCATAAAATTGAATTAATTTTAACACAGAACTTACTGAAGGTCTTTCCTTCTTTCAGAGGTTTCACAGTTGCCTTCCCAAGCTTGTACTTGGGTTTTACAACCTTGTAGACCTTGTCCCCTTTCTCGGTTGTTGCCTGGCTTCGGTTGCTATTCTCATTGAAGTCCATGGCTGCCAGTTGAAGCCTGTATAGAAAACAAAATAACAGAAGTAAACTTTTAAGAACATCTTTAATTTTAGTATTGCAGTGCATCTCAAAAACAAAGTAATCACAATACAAATCTCCAAGGCAGACATGTACCTTCGACATGATCTTGATCTGATCTAAACATGATCTAAACAAACCAATAAAATTCAAAAAGGAATGTTGATTCAATAATGCATTGCTAATTAACATTAAAGTTATTAAAACAGGATTGTTCAAGGGCCTTCCCCTCCCTCGCTGAAAAATATTTCGAAAAGAAAAAAATGATCATATACATATAAAATTTCTACATGATATGGTTGAAAACAAATAAGACATTATCTCCTCGGTTTGGGTTTCTTAATACATGTAACAGAACATGTCGAAAAAAAGTTATGTATTTAGCTCCAACACAGTTTACATGAACATTATTTGTGTAGCCCTGAAGATATGCTCCGTAGAAAATTTGGCTTTCATTTTTTTAACAAATTTTGTTGGAGCTAAATTCATTACTTTGCCTACATCTACTTATTGTTTCTTAGATCAGAATGAACACAAACAATTATGTGGTACACATACCGACATGTCATGCCTTCATAGGAGTATGCCTTTAGCTTTGGTGCATAACGATTGACCAGGCTGTGGTAGGATTCTAGTGATGACGTCTGTTTATCTGAAGACAGCTTCTTCACATCATTCAGCAACAATTTGTTCGTCAAGATGTCATCAAGCTTCTCACATGCCTTTGAGCCTTGAAAAATAACAAACATGTAGACAAGAGAAATCAATATCACCTTCTTAATTCATCTTTACTCAGCACAGCTTCTGAATTTTCATCATTCCCATTTAACAAAATACGAGTCACAAGAGAAAGACAAATAAAAAAAGTATCCTCATGAATGCACGATGAAGTGAAATTACTTCAATATATAGTTTACTTTAATCCAATAATGATTAATGAATATCCCGTGTCAATAAAACTGAACTTTATCAAGTGTTTGCAGGTGAAATATGCACATAATGATAACAATAAATGACCAAAATGACATGTTTCACATACTTCATTCTTTGGCATTAATGTTCATCAAATATCAAAATTGTTCCATTTGGGGGCTATTTAATTAATATAATACTTTTCTTTCTTATGGGACATCTCACATCCATCCCTTCCATCAATAACTTTTCAAATTATGAAACACAAAAATACAAAACTTTTCCAAATTATTATATGTAGTTTTTCATCAAGACGAAATGTCTCTATTCATAATTTAAAGTGTGATCTATGTCGAAAGTGGATGAGGAAAATCAATAGCAATTACCTATTTAATAGATGCATCCATATATTCCATATTATCCTTAGCAACATTAGAGGTAAATTTTACCTGATGTCAGCCAGTACTTGTCTCGCCCTTCAATTGACAGATCCCCATGGAGGCATCTTGGGAATATCTCGGAGTGGCCTTCATGAACATTTCTGATGTGGTTCATCAATGATATCCACTTGGCCACTCGGAGATCTGGCTCATCCTCCCCAGTAGATGCTGCTACCCAGTACACATGATTATTGATGCTCTGCTCCCAGCACATCACCACCTCGCACTCCTTCTGCTTTGACAGAGCATTGACCTTCTTTCGGATACCTAATGAGAATAAAATAAAGTTTTCACATTTAATTTAATATATTAATTTATTATATATACAAAGGAAGAATAATCATGTCACTAATATTATAACCCCCTTAAAGTGGAATACAGGCCATACGTTCCAAAAGCAAAAGTACTTAAACATTATTTTCATAAAGGATGTGACTTAAAAACAGTATCTTTGAGAACACTCAAGTAATTTTACTTCATTTGAAAGCAAAATACACACAAAAAAGTAATATACAAAAAAAAATACTTTCTAAGGAAGAATAATCATATCACTAATATCATAACCCCCTAAAAGTGGGTTACAGGCCATACCTTCCAAAAGTAATTAAGCATTATTTTCATAAAGGATATGAATTAAAAACAGTATCTTTGAGAACAGTCCAGTAATTTTACTTCATTTGAAAGTGTATCAAATGCAAAAATATTCCACATGTTGCTCACCTTTGGAAACGTGCCACACATCATAGACATGGATCACACCTGGTTGTGATTCCCTGATGTACTTCGCTAGCTGCCGGTGTCTATCGGTGACTACCTTCCGAATCTCTAGCCCGCTTTCCGTCAAGAACTGTGTCACTCTCTTGTATCCCTCTAGCTCCATCCAGTAGCTGCTTTTCACTTCATTGCTCTAAGGGGGAAATGCAATAACAATGCAAGTTTGTAAATTCTGAAATAAAGAAAATATGCTTTTTGTAACATTTTGCAAGTTCCATTTTCCCCCTTTTTAGAAGAAACAGGCTTTTGAAATTAAAATTTCAACTGAAAACAAGAAGAAGAAACAAGGTTATGAAGTAAAATTTCATGTACATCATTATACCCACCTGCACTAGCTTGAAATCCACAATCTTGTTGTGGTTGAGCTCCAAGGCAGTGTACACTCCGTACTTCGCTGAGTGGCCTGGACTGTCAGCTCTTCCATCTCCACCGATTGTTAAAGGTGACCCATCAGCCAGTAGTTCTTGCATGAACTTCTCCTGCTGTCTATGCCACTGATGCTGGATGGCTGGGAATAGGATCCTCTGTTGGTGGTCATAGAAGGTCCGCTCGGATATGGCTGCCACTTTCATGTGTTCCAGTATCCGGAGGGTTGCCCTGCTGCTTCCACCACCAAACAGAATTGATGCAGACAACTGAATGTTGCCTGCAGGCAGATTCCCATACAAGGGCTGGCTCTCCCACTTTGTTGTTGCAGAGCACAGCTCACATGCTCTGGTGACAATTAACAATGTCCCAACTTCCCTCTTGAATAATGACGTTGCTGAATGGCAAGAGGGGCATGTCTCCATCAGCTCCATCAACTTGGATTCAAACACAATGAATTTTTTTTCTTCATGTGGTTGCTGGTGGCGATTCCCCCACGGAGTTTTAGGTGTCTGACCTCTCTTTCTGTATGCGGAAGAAAGACAATTAAGTTGCCAATTATTTCAGTACACAATTCTGCATACCCCTTATAATGATCACATTCAAGTATTTTTTAGAACATCTGACAAAAATATTTTGTTTTCTTTGGTCAGGTATATGAAGGATGTGGATAAGAGGCAATTTGTGTCACTAAATCAGAATTGATGGGGGGCATGTATTTTTTTTTTTATTAATGTATTCATTTTTGTACTTAATGATTTTCTTTTCCTAAAATCATCACTGACACTTTTCAGTCATTACACTAACATGCAACCAATTTTCTTAAATCAGTCAATGTAAAAAGTAATGAGACATTTATGAATATTTGCTACGCACCAAATTTGCATTGGATTTGTTCATGAGATCCTTCTATTCAGAGAACTGACATATGCACTTACAAAATGTCGCATAATTTCCAACTATGTATCCGAGGGTTGCAAATTTAGACTTTTAAGTTGCACATGAGACTTGATAGAAAAACGTTGTCAGCGTGGTTTGATGGGGGAGGAGGGTTTCCACAGGGGCTAGATAGGGCTAAAATATTTGAAATAAAAATGCAATTACCGTTTACTGACTCGTTTCCTTGGTTTTTCGGGAGTGTCCATGATGTGCTCATCTGATGACGATGATGACGAAGGTGGTTGATAACCCGGTGATGACGGTTCCTTGGGTCCATCACTGTCTTCATCCATTTCTTCCTCCTTTTCATCATCCTCCTCTTTGGTATCTGAGAGCAACCACATTGTTCCTGTAGTTTTCGTGATGGGTGACTCTGGCAAGTCTGGCGTAGCCTGCATACCTATTGAACGCATCTGGACAGACACCTGGGTGCCTGAAAAGAAAAGTATGCAACATTATTAAAGGTAAATCAAGGAAAAATTGTTTGGAGCACTTATCTTCTTAAAATACTATCCAGGGAATAATATGAGAAATTGTGAATATCCTTTGCCTGACTCCCTAAATTTACTTGTTGTTTAATCTTTATATGAGATAAGAAATATGATCTTACGTTTTACTCTCGTTGCTACTGCCGCATGATTGATCGAAGCCTGGGTCCCAACCGAGTGTGAAGATCTTCCTGAACAATGCACGACCTGTCAGTGAAAAGTTAAAAAATAAATTATCTACCAGCAGTTAGACAATCAATATATGTACACAAGTTCTAGAGGAATGTATCTTTTAGCTCCAAATAATCAAGCTGTTAATGCTGAAGGATGATAATGGGCAGGCAAATTATTATTTTTTTACAAAATACATGTGGAAACATAGTACATAGTGCCAAGTTTCAGGCTTGCTTAAAAAAGAAGAAAGAGGTTGGATCTAGTATATAAATAATAAATGAATAAATACACGTAAATAAATAATAAATAAATAAACAAAAAAATATAAAAAAGTAAATTAAAAAAATGAAAATGTATATATTTTCCATCCTGCATGAATTATTTGATGTACTTTTTGTACCAGACCAGACCCTCTCAATAACAAATCGAGAATAGGATAACATACCAGTTCACTTACATCATCTGAGGGTTCAGGCCCAGGTTCAGGTTGACCACTGACATCTGGCCATGTACTGCATCCGGGCTCATCCGATGGATATGTTGACGGCACTCTGGAATCATCGACTTGGGCTTGTGGATTCTGGGGACACTCCGCCAATAAGCTTTCAAGCATCTGTGATATAATAATTAAAAATGAAATGTTAAGTTACATGGACTACAACATGTTGAAGTAAAAAAAAAAAGTAGATGAGGCCTAACGGAGACCCCTACCTCAAAATTAATAAGTGTAACCAGATTTTTCCTCCATTCAACTCAATGCAGCTGACTCGCTTTGCATCAGTAGCAAATTAGTGCTGGGCGATATTTTTATATTATACAAATTATATGAAATTGAAATAGTATTGAATATTCAATAATGGTTTTATGATTATGTTGATGTATCATGTAACACAATATGCCCCAAACATTGTTGATTGTAAAAAGTTAATCACTGTTTATAGACCACAAATGCTGCTCTGTATTGCTTTAAACCAACTCTGTTGGTACCCAAATGCTTGCTCTTTACAGCAGCAATGAAAGTCTCACTTTAGTTTCATCCACATGCTGTGTCTAACAAGTCACATGTCAGGATATAGATGATTGATTTACTTGATCAAGTAATGGATTCAGCTCCAATAGTTTCTCAGTTTTGATCTGGACCCTTGTTTGCGACTTATGTGACATGGAACATGTGTGACTTGAGCTACATTTATGTGGAATGGAATATATGACCTTTGCAATGGCTACAAATTTAAAAGGAAAGGCAAATGTCTTCAGGAAATAAAAACAGTCTGTATGAAGGGGTGGGGGGTGCGCATTTCTGCACATCTAAAAAATGAACTGTAGATTTAACATAAATTTCATAAGAATTCCAGAAAATTTTCCAGAGAAGATGCTCCCATTATTCTTGCAAAGATTAGTGTGCTAAAACTCTCATAAAATTGTTTACAAAATAAATCTCTAGAGCATGATTTTGCACTGCACGCACTGGCACTTGGGGCATGTTGCTACACACAAGAATGGATAAATTAATAAATATCTTATTTTTTTAGATCTTTAGTTGGGAATCGGGATAACAACATACCAGTTCACTTACATCATCTGAGGGTTCAGGCCCAGGTTCAGGTTGACCACTGACATCTGGCCATGTACTGCATCCGGGCTCAACCGATGGATGTGTTGATGGCACTCTGGAATCATCGACTTGGGCTTGTGGATTCTGGGGACACTCCGCCAATAAGCTTTCAAGCATCTGTGATATAATAATTAAAAATGAAATGTAGTAACATTACATGGAAGATGTTGAGGTAAAATAGAGTAGAAGAGGCCTAACTTAGACCCCTCCTTCAAAATTAGAAAGTGTAACTCGAGAGCTGATTCCTCCTGAGTCTGATTCTGAGACATTGTTCAAATCCAAAGCCAACTAACATAGAATTTAGAAATCTAAAATTTTAAGCCAGATTGAAAAGTTTGAGATTCTCAATTGGGAATACGTTAGAAATTAATATAAAATAGTTTCACACGACTAACAATTATAGTAGACCTATTACTAGATTATATATCTAAATGTTGATCTAACAGTCAATTAGCAAGCTTGCTGCACAGGCTCTTTTTTCCCAACAAACAACAGCCAACACAGTGCAAGTGCAACAGACACAAAATCACACACACCGAAACAGACGGAATGACTGCATCATGCATGGCCCTGAGGCTGAGCCGCGCCGGCCAGCCAGCAGAGTTCGACTTGGATAGATCTACTTACCCTCGTCCTCTCTCTTTTCTCGGCCACCGATTGTCTCTTTGCTTTTTTCTCCTCCTTCCAGCTTCTGCTTCTGATCTTCGGAACTGCATCCGGCTTCAATTTTCTCACGCGCTTCATATTAAAAAGTGAATGTAGCCCTTCATCAAAATCATCGTCGTCAAAATGTGCACTGCACACTAGACTGCTCTCACTGGGGCCATGCCAGTTTGCCCGAGTAAGTCGGACTTTTGCAACCCACAATTTCTTTTGATTTGGGTCTCTTGGGAAAAGATGCAGGCTAACACCATCCTCTTTAGTGTTGCTGCATCCTCCTACTATGCATCTTGATGGCATTCTTGCGAAAAATCGATAAAACACCCGCTGAAGTTTACAAAACAAAACAAGAACAAACAACGAGAACGCGGCTCCACGCAATGTTACGTAAACACAATGGCAAGAAACTTTCGCGCACTCGGATTCGCGATACCGACGTTCTGGAGATGACGTCAGGTCACGTGATTTGCAAGTCGAGCTTCGTTTGACAAATTTTAGGGGGCGGGGCTTAATAGCGTGGGAAATCCCTTAATTAATGAAGGAAAATCATTGTAACTCATTAACCATTCATTTAAAAAAAATAGGAAAAACGGGAAAAGTGTTCTTTGAATATTTTCTACACGATGGGAAGCATACATATTTCGATTGCATGGAACCTTTAAATACCCTATGGTCAGTGCAGCGCACTAACTATAAATGGTCCAATATAGTTATAGTTATAGTTAGTGCGCTGCACTGACCATAGGGTATTTAAACCCCTGCTTAGTACAATTTTGTATCACACCTGACGAAGTGTTGCAGCGGCACACCAAACGTCGTGATCTTTTCGATACCGTTTACCTTACATTGCGAGACAAACGATTATCAGTAGCCATCTATCCGCAATGAGTAAGATATTTAGCAAAAATAATAATAATAAACCATTTTTATATAGCGCATAACACATATACATTAGAAAGTCTCTATGCGCTTCAAGGAGAGAAAAAGAAAAATTAGGTTACTGAGTTCCTTAAATCATTTTGACATTTGGAATAAGTGTGTTTTAAGAGCAGACTTAAACCTAACTAGGGTGTTAATATTCCCAAGACTGTCAGGGAGGCTATTCCATAAAACTGGAGCAGCATAGGCAAATGAATGTTCACCATATGTCCGTGTAAGTATAGGAGGAGCAATAAACAAATTCTTTTTACATGATCGAAGATTTCGTGTTGGTTTCAATACGCCATAGCAGCTCGTTGATTGATTGTAGCTTGCCATTGTTACCGCCCAACGATGTGAACCGTACCAGCGGCCCTTTGACTGGTCAGTCACCTGTTTGTGCCGGGCAGAGGGCTTTGTCCTTTGTCAGTACCATGTTACCGCCAGACGATGTGAGCCGTATCAGCGGCTGGGTTTGATTGAGTATCCGGGTGCGCCGGCCAAATAGTATTGGGCTTCGTCCTTTGACCATTTAGGAGCGGATTTTTGGTTAGTGCGCTGCACTGATCAAAGGGTATTTAAACCCTACTCATTTCAATTTTGTATCACACCTGACGAAGTGTTGCAGTGGTGCATGGAACGTTTTGGTCTGTCTTAAATTTAATAACATTTATTAATACTATATCACATTACCACATGACAAGAGATCACATGACATATCACATGACTTACCTGGGCTTCCCGTGTGAGCTCTACCTCTGATTCCTCATCGCTGTCGGGCTCCTCACTGCTCTCGTTCAGCGCGGAGATCATGGCCTGAGAAACAAGGATGTTAAAGGGCTACTAAATTAGAAAAATAAGTCCCCACTAATCTATGTAAAATTATCCACTAAAAACGAATTTTCCATTCGTTTGCCACAATAAACTCTCATTTTGACGAAAATTTGAAAAAAACGCACGCCTCCAGTGACGTATGAGAAGTCAAAATGCCATGAATGCCAACGGCATAAATAAAATATTTTATTCACGCCATTCAAACAATACGTTGCAAATGGGAACCCCAAAGCTTGTCCGAGGTTTGTCTGAGTAGCAACAACTAATAGATTCAAAGTGCATTCCATCCATTGAATCTGAATGACAAGATACAGGTGAATACAATAACGCGTTGCTACGCAGTTAGGGTGAAAGTTGTGAATACATTATGAAAATGGTCTATTGTTGACATCCGTACAATCTATGGAATTTTGACTTCTCACACATCACTGGAGGCGTGCGTTTTTTTCAAATTTTCGTCAAAATTAGACTTTATTGCGGTAAGCGAATGTGAAATTTGTTTTTAGTGGATAATTTTACATAGAATAGTGGGAACTTACTTTTCTAATTTAGTAACCCTTTAAGCCAATTTGGGCTTCTTTCAGAATTTTGAACAAGGAGCAAACAATCAATCGAAAGATAATGTTCCTGTTAATCCTCTTAAATCCAGCAGGAACAGACAAAATGGATTCATATAAAATTAATATCTACTATGTTTAGTTCACTGGATTATAAAAGAATTGCCCTAACTTGTTTTTTCTTGTTTCTAAGGTGGCCAGCCAAGCTACTTAAGCTACTTGAGATCCAGGTGGCCCAAATTTGTATTTGTATCTTACAGTACTATGTGTTAAGGTGAACTGTTTTATATTTTCTGTGGCCATTGATTGAAGAGTTCAAATGACCCAATGCTGTTTCAGGTGAACCCCATTTCAATGTTGATCAATGAATCAATGATATACCTATAACTATAGGAAGTATTTGAGCTGGAAAAGCTCATTTTCTTTTTAACACGAGACAGAAGGTAGTTGCGGATGTTCACCACCACAGACTTTTGGCTTCTTGGTCTTCGGCTTGGCTGGTGTGACAGATACAAAAATCAATGTATTGATCTAAAGATGTAAATAACAGCTACATGCTGAACATAACCATATCTTGAAACCCATTTACAGGATCAATGACAGAGCAACTATAGTAAGCATTAAAGCTAAAAAAGCTAATTTTCCTCCAAAATAGACAGAAGACAGGGGTGTTCATACCATCGCAGACTTTGGCTTCTTGGTCTTTGGCTTGGCTGGTGTGAAGGAGTGCATCTCTGTCCTTTTGTACGAGGACGGCCGGCTGATGGATACCACGTTCCTCTTCCGCTTCATCTCCTGAGAAAAGAGAAAGAGTGAGCGAATTGGTAATTACGGAAAATGTCCTGCTATTTCTCAACCTCACACCTACAATTTGGGAGCTTTTGCCCTAGGCCATCACTTTAAACAAAATCGAAGACATTTCTGGTCATGTTGGTGATACAGAGCGATTTCATGATTTAGGAACACATTTCATCAACCTTCTTTTTAGTTTTAGCCAGATAATGCTCAAGGCAATGTAGTATTTACTAGGAATATACATGTATGTCCAGGCTAATAATTAATGGTCCAACTGTAATGACGGAGTATAGATGTAACTCAATTCATCCCTTAACCACGGTTTATTTTCCTGCTTTGTAAACCCTGGTCCAGTAAGAAGTCAAAATTTCCCATGGGAACTGCAGTAACCACAGGGGTGGAGCTTAATTACGCCCCAAGAGGCATTTGAAGTTTAGTCATTACCCACTGTCTATTCTTTGTACAGCAGATTATTCGGAAGTCGCGCTGCTCGGTTGAAGAGTGGAGAACAGCCAGTAAAGACTAGGTTAAGGGCTCACCTTTTCTAAATGTTTCAAAAGCTTCTTTTCCCGGCGTTTGTGAATCGCAGCTCTTTCTCGTTTCTTTTCCTCCTCATCTTCCTCATCGTTGTCGTCGTCATCATCGTCACCATCGCCATCATCATCGTCATCGTTACCATTGGATGAGGAGGAGGACGAGGAGGAGGATGAATCACTGATAATGCGTCTGCGCTTCGGAAAAGTGTGGGCCTTCTGTCTTGGTCCTGAAATGCACATAGGAGAAATTTCTAAAAGGATGAGCTCGCTCATGTAAGCATCAATAGTTTTACATGAACATGGGGTGTTTCACCAAGCATTCCTTCAGCTACAGAACAACTTTACGCACGACTGGTGACCCTTTCTTCAGCTAAATCAGATACTCCTATTTGTTTCTGTTTTTACATATTGGGAGTTTATTTCCAACAATCCTAATCAAATTTGACAAAACATAAATTTTGTATTCAGACACTTAACAACAAGAATTTTGATTATTTAAGATCAGGTTTCTGATAGAAGTCAAAATCATTGAGAATCTGATTTAGCACAAGAAATGATCACCAGTTGTGTGTAAAGTTGTTCTTAGCACCCCCAGACACATATTTGTTAGATTCTCCCACAAAGTTTTAGAACATTTCTCTGAATGACTGGAAAGTGATTATTTAGTTTTTCCTGACACTACAACGACTGCTAGTAGTTCTTGTATTCTAGTGAAAGAACACCCACTAGTAATTCCTGATTTACGAAAAATTAGACTCGCTAAATATATGGCGTGTACAGCATAACTTTTTTTACTGCGCTAGTAGTGTTTTCACAGATGTTCTGCAGTGAAGAAGTTGATGTTGTGGGAGCTCACCAGCCACCTGGAAGTCATCGTCGTCATCGTCGTCTAGATGAGCTGTGGCCTCCAGAAGCCTCTGCTTCGCTGCTTCCTGAGAGAGGGCAAAGAAATAACTAAAGGGATAGCTCACCCTGAAAGTTGGTTTCAATAAATGTAGACACATGAAAGTAGCATATTGGTGGAGGGTTGATGAAAATCCACCAAAAGATAAGAAAATTTGTATTTTCTCAAAAAGATATGCATCCTGTTACCTGTGTATTTGATACATCAACAGAATTTGTTTTTACATACATACATACATACATCTACTTCGTAGAGCTATTGAAAAAAGAATAATTTTGGTTTGGTAAACTGTTTGGAAAAAAAATATCCTGACCAAGTTAGTATAATCCTTTAACGGTAATTTTTTATGTCTTGTTGAGGTTGCTTTCAGTGCCAAATTCAGTGATTCAGACCAATAGGAAGGGTATATTTTCGCATGCAAACTTTTGCCGGTTCCACAACAATTTCATCCGCTATCGATATGGAGCCTGTTGCTACCGTTATTAAGGCCTATTGCTAATGATATCAAGCCCCACAAAAAAAAACGGATATGGGTGCCTGATATCAATGGCAGCAGGTGCAATGTTTAAAACAATTGCATCTGCCAACGATATCAAGCCACTGACGAAAACTTAAGCAGGGTGCCTGAAATCAGTTGAGGAAGCAATGTTTTGAAATCGGTGTTTTTCAATAGCTCAACATCGGTCCCCATGCCATAGCAGGGGGGAAATAAATGCAAAATTTCAGGGGCTCCTTTTTGAGGACATTGACCAATCTGGCTACAATTTTACATCGTGTCAATGGGCATTTGGGGGACTCTTTTAGCATTTTCCCGGGCTCTTTTAAGCATTTTCAACAGTGAAATTGCCCTGAGCTCCAGTGTATTTTTTCCCTGCACCAATGGGGTTCCTCGTAGCTATTCTGGCACAGTCAAGTTACTCACATAACTGATTCCAGTTTCTTTCAAGGTCCGAATGATTGGCATCTTGGAAGCAACATGCTAGGCCAGGGATCCAACTGAAAAGAAGAATAGAAAGACATCTACAAACATTAGACTTCTATTGTTTCAAAACAGGGGTTTACTTCAAATTCATAACATTTGTATGAACATTGACTGTAGAAAATGAAAAATGGAAGCTGCAAAAAACCTAGGAGGATTGAGAGTGCAGCTCTCATAGTGACTTTAGTCCAGTAAATGGAAAGACTGCTTCGACGAAGGAGTTTCAAACTGTAAACTGGACCATTGACTACATCATTACATGTATCTTTCTCACAGTTTGATACGTGAATGACCTCTCCCAGAAGAAAGATTATCCAACCTAATGTGTCCAGAAATGTGTGATTTTTAAAAATACCTTTTAACTTCAATGGTTATCTACCAGGGGGCTGAAAGAATCTCCTTGTTTTATAAGAATACTCATTCACGGTCATTGCACATTAAAATTAGTTAACTGTCTAGAGTCTATAACTCTAGATTTAGTCAATTAGTGTCAGAAAAATTGCAGAACACAGTTCTGCAACTTAGACTCCATAAACCACAACGAACTGTTGTCCATAGACTGTGTACAACGGATAGATCGTCTGCGCACAGCGATTCGGAGACCGCTGATTGGGCAATCGCGCAGATCACGTCATGACCACGTGGTTGCCTTTGGACTACGTGTGGAAGTATCAATAGCGATAACAATATCCGGTCACGTTGTGTACGCAGGAAATGGTCTTGGTTCGTGATCAGATCGCTCCGGTATCGATCGAAAATTATCAAAACTCTGCAATTTCATGCATAGTGACGCGACGCTCCGAAACCCGGAAGCCAATTGACTTTGTGCACGTTGCGATAGACTCTACAAATTCCAACAAACACGATGCGGGGGTGGTGCTAATTCGTAAGATTTTGACGGAAAAGCAAAAAGCAATCGAAATTCGCTTACCTGTGCGGTATCAGTGAGAAAATAGATCCTCTCAGAATACCTTTCAAAATTCATATAAAATATAGGAAAGTGAAATTCTAGGTCGATTTTGATACGAGGTGATAGAGAATTTCACACTTGTTTTGGTGGAATGATGTGTGGGGACATAGAAGGCTTGCACTGCGCATGCTTACTATATTTTCATTCATAAATTGGCTCTCGGCAGTGGCTGGATGACGTCATGTAATAGGCAAAAATGTACACGACCGCTAGCGACCACGCTCCACTATCTGTTGTACACAACTTGTCGATGTGTAAACTGAGCTGAAAGCACAAAATGTGAGAAGCAGAGCAAATCAAGAGAAATCGTACAACTAGTAAGAAATTGTTAAACGGTACAAATGTTGACTTGGGCTGGCTTGGCCTTGGCTTGTAGTGTACTTGTGTTGTGTATGTACGTTTGGCTGGCAGAACCATGGCATAACTGTAGACACCGCTTGCTTGCAGGCCCCACCGCTGCGGGGACGGCAGGCAGATATAAGAAATTACGCTCCAGAAATACAATGACAGTCGGAGCTGACCCAGCTCAGCCTCGGACTCGCAGTAAAAATTGCGCTATTTTTTGTGAATTTAACCCTCCTGTTTGATAAAAGTGTGTTCAATTAAATGTCTAAATACAAAATTGTACACAAGCCCGTAATAAATCAGCTTAAAACTTGACATCACTTGCCTGTCCGGTTCCGACTTTGTCCCTGGATTCAGCGCGCGTTGAGTTTGACGCACATTTTTATATTTGACGAGAGAAATTAAATCAGTATGGTATCTTTAAGTAGTCATTTGGAAATTATATGAGAAGACACATTGTATGTATACGTGTCTATATTTGCCCCATTTGAAAGAGATGATATATTCATTTATGGGTTTATGGGTTAATGTTGTGATATACAGCCTGATCGATTGATATGCAGCTATCTTTAATCGGTGCAAATAGCGAATATGCGTACCCTGGTACCTTTGTAAATACTTGAATACCTGTATTTACAAGTTCCTATCATAATGGCTACTTTTTTGCTTGATAACATATATTAAAGCTAACATTGTTCTCAGAAGATTAGTACGTACAAGCTCGATACAAATTGAATGGGTCGGAATTATGTGGAAACTTGTTTGAATGTGTGTGCTTTTTTGCTGCAGCATATAAAATCAAATGCCGATCAGCATTTCTCGATTAAAATTATCATTATGCAGTACGTAAGCCATACATTGCATCATCCCTTCGTTAGCTCTCCAGTTGAGATGCATCTTTTTACTGGCACTATAGTTTAAAATTGTGTTCAACTGCACCAAATGTCATGTGTTTTTGTGATTGCGGCCTCAGTCAAGTACGACTACACTCTGTAAAGAGGACTGTACTCAACGGAAGAAGAAGAAGAAGAAGATCATTATTATAATCGTGCACGCTTCTCGTAAACCCATCTTTCCCTAAAAGCTATATTGCTTTTTGGTCTAAATCCGTAAAATCCTTGCAAAACCCTTAAGAAATTTAGAGTACCAACTAGCATATGGGATAAAAGAAAAAAAAAACATGTGTTGAGCATTCTTTTGTGTCTTCGAGAAGATTGCAGCAGTTTCAATGAGAGTGCATGGATAAGCGGCATCGATGGTATAGTTAAATATCCTTAACACTTTTTTTTTGCCAGAGAAACTACTGCTCTATGGGCACCGTGTGTATCACTGTAAAAAAAAAAGAAAAAAAAGGGGGGGGCACATTTTTAAGAGGCACACAACGGGCTAAAGACAGGGTGTCCATTTGCAAAAGTCATAAAACTCGGCAGAAATAGGCAATGTTGAAATGTCAAAGTCATAGCTTCATGAATATTTTTAGAAAAAGTGATCCCTCTTTTACGTTTGAACTGCGCGCAGCTAGCATAGTCTCCATTCATAATCGAATTGTCTCTCTCAGGGCACGATGCGGGAATTAATTACTCTTACGTGCACTGTAAATATCGGACAGATGCGGACAGCGGGCCCGGACAGCGGGTCTACGGTCTGTAGGCGAGGTTTCGGACGCCCCTCCCCAATCCTCCTCAATATCTACTTGTTACTGTAATTTTGCTTAAAGTCAGGATCAAGTTTCAGTATTGGGAGGGAAGTTCGAATACAATATGTTCCATTTCACATGGTCTGAAATTGTGTAAATTTGTTGTTTGACCTGCAAAAGGGACACACTGTCTTTAATATTCGTAAATAGCTAGACTCTCTAAAAGGACCATTTGTTACAAAAATATTATAACTCGGTTTTTTTTTTTTCATCTTTGAATGTAACCATTATTGACAGCCAACAAAATGGACGTATAATTATAAAATATTTGTTTCTTACTTTGGTACGATACGAGTCATCTCTCTCCCCTCATCTCTCTAACACACACACACGATTATTTTACTCTCTCTCTCTCTCTCTCCCTTTGTCACTCTGCCTCTATCTCCCCTCACCCCTCTCTCTAACACACAACCAAATACACACACACTCATCATTTCATTTTCTGTGTCTGTCAAGCTCTTAATATCTCCCCTATATCTTTAACACACACACACACACACACACACTTATTTCACTCTTTTTCAGTCACTCCCCTCATCTCTCTAACATATAAATATAACTTTATTCTCTGTCTCTCTCTCTGTATTATTTTTCCTCACCCCTCACCTTCACACACACACACACACACACGCACACACACACGCACACACACAAAAGTCTTATCCTCTCTCTCTCTCTCTCTCTCTCTCCTGTCCGTCCTATTCTCTCAATGGCAGTGTGTTAATGGACGGGACGAACTCCTCTGCGTTATTGTGGTTCTAGCATTGTGCTGTTTTTTTTCCAAAACCAATATGTTTAATTTATGGTGTGATGGTGTGTTTTCTGTGTAATTGTAATTCCATCGTATGGTTAAAACAACAAAAAAATCCGTGTGTTAACACATGCGATTAAGCATCAACGTTTAAAATATGTTTTTCACACCTTGTGGGGTTGGACAGTCCATTACCTTGATGGCTCTCCTCCATACTGTCCTATCATTTGGGTCAATGTGGGTAATGTTCAACGCTTTTCTCTCTTCTGTGAACTGTGAAATATAGCATTCTCTAGAGCCAGTGAGTCTCTTCTCTCCCAGCCACATAACCATACCATCTCAGCCTGCTCTTTCTCATCACCCGTCCTATCCTTGCCAGGCCCATTGACTGGAGGAGATCTCTCTCACATGCGTTACACACCTCTTTACAAACACCACAATCCAACAAAGAAGGTCAAAATCAGTCGAGTTATAGAGACACAGGGATTGCCATAAAAATATATGAATGACTTTATCAAGAATAATATTTGTAGTAAGCATACATGCATTAAAATTCTGAGTAAATAATTTCATTATTTAAAGAAAACAAAATAAGAAAATGATGTAAGCCTGACCTACCATATACTCTAAACGAGGGCTGTTCATTTGCAGTGTCTTTAAAAGTAGGCAATGATTGACTTTTGACTTGGTTTTCGTCGGAAAGCTTATTTGCATATTATATTTATTTCAATTTCCTTTTCAAAAACAAAGGAAAATAAAATAATCTAAATAGAGTAGGCGACGCCCACCTTCCCGAAAGAGAATCAGCAGGCCGAAGGACAATTTTAAACATTCTTTCGAGACCACCGCAGGCATATAGACCGTGTCCTGAATATCAGAGCAGTATAAAATTATGTTTTTTTTTAAGGTAATGATATATAACCGAGATATTTTGAGCAGATTTAGACTATTTTCATCAATGAAAAGCGCGCCTGGTTGACGTTACATTATATCGCGTATGTGTACCAATGGCAATGTTTTTATCATCTCAAGTTACCAGTGAAAGGTATTGGAGAAATATGACGTATGATTAGTTATACAATGTGTCATATAAACACATTAAGCATAAACCCAAAGAGAAAAAAAAAAACATCATCCATTTAATAAGATTAAAGCTTACACGCAAATATAATTAGCTGGCATGATATATTTATATTTAACAACATACAAGTAAATATCAGCTTTATCTAGAAAGTGTATGTCTCCATGACAGCTGGAATGAAATGTAATCGACAACTACTATTCATACAAAATGACGGCTATAAAACGAAAACGTGTTGACTTTCCAAGGTATAAGCCATGCCTTTTAGCTTTCAGAGAAAAGATAGCACATCACCCTGGAATGAATCGTTTCTCCCTCCCCTTTCTCAGTACAGGGCAGAATAGAATGCTACATTTTAGATAATAGTTAGAAATCAATTACCGCTTGATCACCATCGCAATCGAAGATTATACAACTGTTTAACTACATTACGTTAGATGATTATTACACAACCACATTTGTATTACAACAACATAAGAATGTGATTCAAACTGAGTATTAGATGTAGTTTATACGTAATTCCCATCACCGTAGTATATAAAGTGAACAAGGCCATTAAAAAATATGCCTTAATACACAAGTAATAATTATATCATAATTTCCAGTTATATTCACTAAGCGCAGGCTCTTTTCCTGAAATAATTGTACATTTAATATATTCAATACAGTATTGATTTCAATATGAATATACTGTACTGTATACATGTACCTGATATGTTACAATAGATGTACATAGTGCTTTTAATAATCACATTTAGAATTCTGCTTTAATCACTTCTACAACAAAAGTAGTCCATTATGATGTTTTATTCAATATGTTGATTGATCTCAATATGAATATAAATACACCTAATATACACCTTACAGATGTAACCTGTACCTTTCATAATCACATCAGAATTCTGTTTTAATCACTTCTACAAGCAATATAGTTCACCATGATATACCTCCACCAATATGTGATTGTCTACTGTTGTAATCATTATTCTTCTTTTTATATCACCAAAACACCACTGTTTTCTGAAAACACCACTTCAATCGAAAGTGGCTCCCACTTATACATCATGATATACAAATATTTCATGACCATGAGGGATCTTGTGGAATCTATTTGCACCGAGGTTAAGTGGAGGGCGAGCGGTACTATTTTCCCGAGACCGCAGGTCGAGGGAAATGGTACCGCACGCCCTCCACTTCACCGAGGGGACCAATAGATTCAACAAAGATTCCCGAATAAAGATCATGAAATATTTGTTTTATATCCTTCATTGATATATTCTTTGTTCATTAATTTAATCCTTACCATGGACCTTGTAGTAGTGCCCATGCTCTAAGCTCCGAACGCAGGAGCCCGATTCAGGTGTTATGTTATTTCCTGCGGCTTGAGCAAACCAACGGAAATTCAAGTAGCACCTCGGCCGCAACACCGCAGGAGTTCCGGCAGCGCGCATAATAATTTTCCGCTGTGTTGCCAAAAAGCAGCTGGAAAGAAATGTATCGCGTAGATTTTGCGTGTCGCGCATTTACCTGGGATGAATCGATGAAAATTGTATCGATCACCAATAACCCGGATATCGATAGTTCAGAGGGAAAGAAAAGACTATTTTTGACATGACGTCACGAAATAGTACTTTTTTCCCTCTGACGTCACGAAATAGTACTTTTCTTCCTTCTGAGCTCTCTTCCTTGAAATAGTTAATCTATTTGTGGTCATGTGACACCCTTTCAACCAATCAACGAACCGGAATATATTAATGAGGGATATAATAACTAATTTACACCAAAAGTTTCCCTGAACAATGCCATCAAGATATGAATAGTAAATAGAGTTTGACAACAGCAGAAGTTCCCTCAAAATATTTGTATATTGTACATACATATTTAATAACTGGCACATATTTTCAGTTCCATTTTACTCTGCTAAAATAATTATAATGTTGTATTTTCATTTTCACTGTTGTGGATGGTAGTGTAGATAAAGTCTAAGAAGCTGGACACACGTGTCTTCACAGAAGCTAGATATGGACTTGCGCATCTTGACGCACCCCAACTGGTGACGCCAAACACAGTCCACTTTCCATCGACTTCCTGTACATATGGCCCTCCACTATCTCCCTGTTTGAGAGGAAAAGAAGCACCAGAATTATTTGAACACTTATCATTTTTCTGGACATGTCATTGCAAACAAATGTGACAAAACATAATGCCTCAGTCATAACTGGCCGTGCACCTCTCGGTGTCTGGTCTGTGTCGGGTTTCACAGGAAAATCCTTGAGGTGGACGTAAAAAGGTCACGTAGTAGTAGTAGTAGTCGTCATCGTTGTCACTGTTGTCACGTCATCGTTGTCGTCATCGTTGTCCTTCTCCCTTCTTACCAAGGACGTATGTTGCCTGCAAGGTCGCCATACTATTGCTACAGTCCTGTTATCGTGGAAGGAATCGCAGAAGTTGGGACACAAGCTGCGGACACACAGGCGCAAGAACACTCACAGCTGGTTGTGACCAAGGCGGAAGCAATATAAAATAAAAAGGGCTAGCGGTATTTACTATTCGGCGCATGCGGTACAGCTGTAAAAGATCAGCTTTGTCCAATTTTACAGGGATAGTTCACCTTGAAATTAGATTGGTATTAATAAGGACATAATCATGAAAGGAACATTTTATTATATAAAGGTATGATGAAAATCTGTCAAAGGGTAAAAAAGTTACGATTGTTTAAAAAATTTATTTTGTGACTTATCGTGAAAGATGGTCTGTTGTGTGTTATTTTTTTGAAAATGTTGATTTTCTGATAAGGATATGCATCAATATACTTGTGCATTTGATGCATCATTAGAAAGTTGTTTTTACAGGAATACCTCTACAAAAACAATTTGCTCCTTCATCAAAAACAGAAAAAAAGCAATTCATGGAAATGACACAGCATACCACATATGGGAGAGCATGTTGCATATGACGTCACAACATTAGAATTTTAAAATATCATAGCTTTTTAATTATCCTTTGACGGATTTTTGTCAAACCCTCACTAATTTATTTCTGTTTTGGTAAAAAACAGAACTTCATGGTCAAATATCCCTTTAATCAACTTATAATTTCTGAGGGTCACCATTTGAGCCCAAAACAAATATGTAAAAGAAAAGAAATGAACTGGACTGTCTAAACATTTGTTGGCAAAACCCCATATTCAAGATTTACCAGATATGTGGGCTGTTGTAAAAAGTTGCCTGTTGTACATGTATTTGGTACGCAACTCTGCATTCTAGGTAGACGTCTTTTGTAATCTTCTAAAAACTATCAAACACAAATAAAGCTATAAATATTATAAAATAAAAACAAATTGTTTAATTTCTGAACTGCATTTCTTCACAAAGATGTCAAAATCTATGACAAATACTATGTCAAGTTTTAAGTTAATTACTTGAAAATAGTGATAGAAGTCAAAATGTCATGCTCTTGAAAGCAGCTAAAGCAACATTTGTACATGATTGTCTCTTGCCATAATTATATGTAACAAAAGTTTGCAAATCCGTAATGTGCTGTAAATGTCTATTGTCACTAATATTGATTAACACGGTGCTCGGAACATCAGCATCTTGATTTTCCGATCGTCTGTTTGTTCTGCACATCCGCTAGATCAATAGGCGTACGTTACACAAGTACAGTAAAAAGTATTGCCGCTATCATTGAAAGTTACTCGCAATAGATATTGTTTCCGAATTCGATTTTTTTTTTCGCTGCTTGTGCAGCTGAATTCCTTTCGTTTAGCACACATATTACAGAGCAGTGCCGTCACCAGCTTTTTTCAAGGGGGGGGGGGGGGTGCGTTTGGGGGGAAAAGACACAAACATTACCAATTCTGATGTGAGGCAGTGCTCGCCCATCTAAAAGACCTATAGCCCCCCCCCCCTCCCCCTCGGCGACTTCCCCCCCCCCCTCCCCCGGCCCCCCCCCCCCCCAAAAAAAAAAAAATAAAAAAAATTGTGGTCTGGAGGGTGGTGCGTTCTCACCCTCCGCACTCTCCCTGGTGACGGCCATGTATTTCGCCTAGCTTTCCAGAAGGCCTGCATGGTGTGCAGCCCACCTTTGTGAATTAATTCACCCAGCTGTATCGCTATTCAAGTCTTCCAGCTCAGATCGGCAACCTCGCATTTACGAAGAGTTGAGTGACAGCTTTGTCGAGTGTGTACGATGCGACTGGGTTCTCCCCCTGATAAAATCTCTTCAGCTCTCTCTAGCTTGGCTGTCCGTGTACTGTACGTGCTGAGCGGCGCGCGCACACAAACAATTAAAGCCTTCCGTATGATTTCATATCAAAATAATTGACGCGCCGAGAGTACACAACCTCTTCACGATGCCACCCCAAAAATACACCCACTATCCATGAAACCCAAGAAGAAGACACCGCTTGCTCCTGTCGTTGTTTGCCGCGCTCGTAGAGGCAAGGGCAAACAAAAAGAGATTCCCAGCCTGAACCCTGAGATACAGAGACAGGATCCTGAGGAGCCCAGCCTGAACCCTGAGATACAGAGACAGGATCCTGAGGAGCCCAGCATGAACCCTGAGATACAGAGACAGGATCCTGAGGAGCCCAGCCTGAACCCTGAGATACAGGGACAGGATCCTGAGGAGCCCAGCCTGAACCCTGAGATACAGAGACAGGATCCTGAGGAGCCCAGCATGAACCCTGAGATACAGAGACAGGATCCTGAGGAGCCCAGCCTGAACCCTGAGATGCAGAGACAGGATCCCAAGGAGCCCAGCATGAACTCTGAGCCGCCTAGCCTGGAGCCTGAGCTACACAGCCTGGGCTCTGTTGTTTCCGTTGAGGATGCTATCGAGGATGCTGCATCCCTTCCACCCTTATCCCCTACTCACTCGTATGCTGAGTCAGTAGACAGCCATGTATCCCTGGCTTCGCAGGCATCGTCTGTCATAAAGATCAAGAAGAGTACCAAGAAGGCCAAAAAGGGCAACAAATTATCTGAGGAGGAGGAGGAACTCATGGTAACTTTTCTAGAAGAAAACGAAATGATCTGGAATAAAAAAAATCCAGTGATTACAGAAGGCCAGACAAGAAAAACGCAGCCTGGCAGAGACAAGCGGACATCATGTTCAAAGACGTTGCACACCTGCAAGGATGGTTTAAGGGAATTAGGGACAATTTCACGCGCCTTGAAAAGCTGCCCAAGTCCGGGTCCGGCCAACGATGTTTTACAGAGAGGGAGCTATGGACGCTGAAAAAACTGCACTTCCTGCAAAAGATCACCTATCATCGATCTGAGCCAGTACGCAGCGTAAGTACAATCAGAAAATGATACTTTTGATCAATGGCGTAGCGTGTTTTTTATTTTTTATTTAGTTTTATGATTGTATTTTCTGTGTTTTTCCTTCAAAATTATTTGGTGGCAAGTGCACCTCCCCCCCCCCCCCTCGCCCGTGCCGCTCGTAGGTACGCAACCAATTTAGATACACATTGAAATATTGCAAATATACATTATCAATTCCTGATGGTTCAACATATACTTCCATGAGTATGTCTAGGTGTAATTACGTATTTAAAATTTGCAGTCAGTTTCGCAAAGTATGAATCGTATATATGTCTTGTTTGTTTGTACTTGCAGGTGAGGGATACAATTTCAGCTAACAAAGGAGACCTTGCGGCTGCTGAAGCCGA
Source organism: Arbacia lixula (assembly GCA_963669155.1). Lineage (NCBI taxonomy): Eukaryota > Metazoa > Echinodermata > Echinoidea > Arbacioida > Arbaciidae > Arbacia > Arbacia lixula. The sequence goes on along the minus strand of OZ022596.1, from coordinate 3,535,299 downwards.
GTGCGCCAAGGTCGGCAGTGAGGCGTGTGATGAGGAAGAGCCTCACTGTTCACATCATGTTGGCAGAAAGAGACGGAGCAAGGAATTGGACGACGAGGTGCTACATACATTGCAGAAGCGGCTGCAGGAGTCGGGTGACAAAATGGCCCAGTTGGAGCAGGCCATGAGGCCCAAAACACATGCAGAGGTATTTGGGGCCTACGTGCAAGGGACTCTGGCAAACCTGTCTGAACGAAAGTTCAAAAAGGCGCGCACGCCCATCAACAAGATCTTGGAAGGGGCCATGGAGGACAGCGATGAGGATGAGCCTCCACACGTCGCACCACCAACCCTCTCATCCACAACAAGCTATGCACCCACGTTCTCTTCCTCATCTCCTAAGCCCGGCGAGCAGTGGCAGCCAGCTCCTGACATGTGGAAGACTGCCAGGCCACCGACCGCGTCCCCATGGCAATCCCAGGACTACGGTTACATGGAGAGGTACAAAGCCAGCATGATCAACCAAATGCTACCTCCTCATCCTCCTCCTCCGGGTCCATCCCAGATCTCCCATCAATACCACCAGCAGCAGAACCAGCAGTACCAGTTCCACAAGCAGTATCAACATCAGAACCAGCAGCAGCACAACCATCCCAAGCAACAGCAGAGCGTGTCAGCAGTCATCGGCAGATCTCACCAGGTGCTCTCCACAAGCTTAGAGCGTGACCTTGCAGATATGTCTTTCATCTCTGGACTCTCTGCGCTGTTGGAGACATCTCCGACCTCAGGCCAGATGGCCCACAAGGACTTGCCTCCTCTACCTCTTCCTGGTGCTGGTGAAAAGCAGTAGTAAAATAGAGAGGGACTTGTGAGTAGCTCAAATGCTACTGAACGATACACGAAGACGGTTTTGGTTATTAAGATCATGCTTAACGTTTTTTTTTAACTTGAAAACAATAAGTAGCGTCTGTCAATTGTAGATGTATTCCATATATAGTAGTAGACGAATTACCCAAATGTTGGTTATTGCATTTGTTTAACGTTAACATGATAGAGTTTATGTCTGCTCATTTTTAGTGTAAGTACTTGAAAACAAAAATTTGTCACAAGTTCTAACGGGCAAGATTTGTCACACAAACATTTGAATTAAGCACTGCAGAAAACATAGTTCAACATTTATCAAAAGGAAAGTTTTTTTGTTAGTTCATGGTTGTCCATTTCACATGAACATGGACTATGTAGCTGAGAAAAGTTGTAAACAGGTTTGTTTACCAGGAAAATATTGGTAATTGGTTGCTATAGCTCACCAAATCTACCAAAAGTAACGTTTTGTTTTGTTTAACTGGGAAATGATGAATCTAGTTCATGTTTGTTTATTTCTCATGAACATGATGAATATGGACTGTGTAGCTAAGAAAAGTTGTAAACAGGTTTGTTTACTACAACAATATTGTTAATTGGTTCCTATAGTTCACCAAATTTGCCAAAAGAAAGGTGTTTTTTTTTGTTTAACTGGGAAAAGTTAAATCTAGTTCGTGGTTCTCCATTTCACATGAATATGGACTATGTAGCTGAGAAAAGTTGTTTTACAAGGAAAACATCGTTAATTCATTGCTATCACGTTTAACTGTGAAATATTGAGTTTTGTATTAACCATGCCATATGTTTGTTTCAAAGGTGTTTGAAAACATGTTAAAATGTTGATTAAAGAGAAGGTTATGGTTGTTGAATGTAATAAATTTTCTAGTTCAACTTAAAAACAATTTGTTTTGTGTCCTGTCCTGTTCACTTACTTTTTTTTAATTATATGTTTCATAAAGCAATATTCTGTCGTACTGACACATTTGCATGATAGCAATATTCTAGCCAAATTTGAACGAGTTTGGTAAACAAATTTCATCAAACTTAGGCAAACGATTTCTATAATGCTGCCATAAAAAATGATTTTCTTTATGATATTGCGTTACAATTTGGAAAAATGGGGTCTATATGACGTCATTAGTCAAGTTCAAGGTTGGAAACCTTGCTGTGCGTAGTCCACATGCTTGTGCCAATGTTTCAGGCATTTCATTATTTAGCCATTTCCATTTAATCTTGCACACAAAAAAGTGACTAGAAAAAATTGAAATAATAACGATACAGACATTCTGACAAAATTCCTCTGAATGGGTCATACGGCTCACCTAAATAACTTGGTCATTTTTTCAAAAATGGTCTTCTCATGATTTGCAAAGAAGCAGCATCTCATAAGCGCAATGAATTGAAATTTTTTTTTTTTCAAACAGATGTTATTCGCGTGTTTATCTGAATGATCTTCAAAATGAGCATTCTAATGTTTAACTCATTCGAACGTCCATGCGATAAATGGAAGAAGGTAGATGAGTCAAAGATAATTTTGGATACCAAATAATAACAAATTTAGCGGAAAACTTCCAACATACATAAAGGCTGAGTGTGAAAACTGCACCGAAGTCTCTCATTATTTAATGATTTTTAAAACGTCCTAATAATGATTTGATTTTTTTTTTCATTTTGGATATAGGGATGGGTGGGTTTTAGTATTTTGTGTAGCTTTTCAGGGCCCCTGAATGAAGGCTATTGAAGGGATGCGGCTCGTTACTTCGAACCAAAGGCTAGTTATTCCGAACACGAAAGTTTCCTATACCTAAGTGCGAAACTGATCCAAAAACGAAATACGGTTCGTTAATCCGAACATTTATTACATTATGCCGAATGTTCGCTATTCCGAAAAAGGGATTAATCAATCTTCGGAAATACGAACCTCATTTCGTTTTCGGAATAGCGAACCTTTGAAATAACGAATCGTCTGAATAACAAGCTGTAGCCGATTAATGCAATGAATAAATCACACACGAAGTTCATGTCAAAAACATTAGAAAGTGTTTATTTGCTCGCACATTGAGATGTATCCATTGTAAGCAAATTATTGGAATCACGTCATGCAATCAGTCTCTGTATCCTGTATCCATACGAATAGTGGAAACGAAGGTGCTCTTGATCATCTTAACTGAGTTGCCCCAGTGTTTGATGAGGTTTCTCTGCTTCTTTTTCTTCCTTGCTGGAGGTGTTGCTGCCAGCGACTACGAGGGTGTTGTGAATGTTAAGACCAGATTTTTATGCTTCTGTGAAGTGTTTGCGACAAAGGTTTTCTGCAGACATGGAGGTGCTCTAGATCATCCTCTCCTGCCATGGAACTGAACCAGCTTCTGAGTTGGCCCAGTGCTTGATGAGGTTTCTCTGCTTCTTCCCTTCCTTGTTGGAGGTATTGCTGCCAGGGACTACGAGGGTGTCCTGCATGTTACGCCCAGATCTCCATGCTCCTGGGACGTAGTCGCGACCCAGGTTCTCTGCGCGGTCAAGCTGCTGATTCTGCATGCCTGGATACCGGGTCCTCATCAGGTTGTGGAGGATCATGCATGCTGTGACAATGAGCTTGACGGTCTCGGGCTGCTACTGCATCGTGGTCAGGAGAACTTGAAATCGGTTGGAAAGAATGCCGAAGGCATTTTCGACGACCCTCCTGGCCCGGGAGAGGCGGTAATTGAATATCCGCTCCGGTCGCGTCATACCCCGGAGGCTGTACGGTTTCATCATGTTGGGGCGAAGAGCGAATGCGTCGTCGCCGACGAAGAAGTACGGCACATCCTTGTTGTCGTTTGGAAGTGGGTCAGGGTCCGGGAAGCCTAAAGTGCCAGCTTCAACGCATTCCCTCAGCTCAGAAGCATTGTAAATCTGAGCGTCCGATGCAGAACCCATTCCGCCAATGTCTGCCCAGATGAATCGATATTCGGCATCGACTAGCGCCAAGAGGACAACCGAGTAGAACCCTTTATAATTGTAATAAAGGGAACCGCTGTTTGGAGGACACTTGCAGCTGACATGCTTTCCATCAAGTGCACCGCATGTATGGGGGAAGTTCCACTTCTCCATGAACTTGTCAGATATGGCACGCCATTCCTCAGGGGTTGTGGGGCACTTCATCATCTCATCCTTGTACTCGTCGATGATGGCCTGGCAAACTTCTCTAATCAGAAGGGATATAGTGTTGTGAGGCACCCTCCACCCATATGACATTGAGTGATACTTGGTCCCAGACGCAAGATACCGCAGGGTTAGAGCAAGTTTGAGGCCAGGGTCGAGGGACTCTCTGTATGTTGTATTCTGCTTTGTGATTCTTGGGCCAACTCTTGTTAAAAGTTCATCAAACATCTCAGGCTGCATTCGCATGAAATTCTTGAAGGCTGATTGGTCTTCGTTACGGAGTTCAACAAGAAGTTGATCGTACAGGCCAAACTGCCGTCGTCTACCAATCCAAGGTCGGATCCAGAATCTTGGTTGACGTCTCCTCCTTCCCCTTCTCCTGATGATATGGAGTTGGTGAAGTGTGAGTTCCATTAGGTTTTGCTGATGTTGGAGAACAGCGATTTCATATTCTAACCGCTGCTTGTCGGGACCATCCATCTTCCGAGATGGTTCTTCTAGACGAGGTCAGGATTGAGGAACTTCACACGTGAGGGTCGTAGGGAGAATGATGCGGATATAGTGTGGGGTGCGTTTATATATACTCTATGACTACGCGCTAAGAGTGCGCAACAGCAACGTCGGGTGCGTTAGAGACTAGTTCAGCACTCGTTCAACACTCGTTCAGCGCGCCCTTATGCGCTACATGATCGCTGGCCATGCGTTTAAACCAGGCTGCTTTTGCGCTAGATGTGCGTTGAGCGTTCGCTATACCTCGGCCGCCGTACTCACAACGAATACACACCGTGCACTCCGCCGATGTCTGGCGTTGGTCTGGCGTGCTATGCGCGTGACTGGCGACTTCTCGGCGCGTAGGTCCATGCGTCGAGCTCAACGCACAATTTTGAGCATGCACAAAAAATCTCGACGCGCACAGCGAATGGCGACGCTCGACGACGAATGTATAACGTTGGTCCAGCGCGCTGGACGAATGAGTAACGCATGATGACGCACACCTAGCGAACGACAACGCACTGGCCAAAATGACAAATTTTCGCCAATTTTCAACGCGCTGGCCATGCGACCCCCGTGCATCGGTTATGTGTGACCGAGCCTTTAGATTTCCTTGCTGGCTGTGATATATCCCAATTCCCATCGATTTGAGTATCGTTAGGTGGTATCGTTATCGGACAGAACTATTGAAATGAGATATCAAGAATGATTTCCTAGCAATATCGAAATAAACTCAGAATCTCAAACTAGTTGTGTATGTTTATTTGAGATGTATCTTTGTTGTAAGAGATTTAAATCTCTTCCCAGTGGTACCTTTTAAGGTGCAGCATAACATGATGAGTGTACTTTAATAAACAAAAAGGGCAAAAAAATAAATACATAAATCTTATTTCAAATGTCCAATTTCAAAAATGGCCAGATAATTCACCGTTCTTTTTTGATATTCTGTATTCTATATCTTTCATGTAGGCCTCAAAATGATTAAATGCCGGAAACTTGTTTTGAAATTTATGAATGGATATAGGGTACTTTAAGGATGACAAGATATAATATAAGTATCTGTATAAAAAGCAGATGTCATTATTTTGTTCTTGACCTTGATCATGATATCAATGTTTAGTAAAGAGAAGGTAAAGTAGAGGGGTTTGTGCTGAATTGAGTTTCAACAGAAAGAAAAGTTTGCAATAAGAACTACAAAAGTGCCATGGCGACCACAGATCTACAACGGTACTATTGCTTACCTGGATAACGTGATTACCTTGACAACTGATTTTGAATGAGATTTAATAAGGATTGGTAAGTGACTAAGATTTTCTTAAAACTCATCATATTGATTTTGACTTATATGTGATGCAGCAACAAGTGGATGAAAGAATAGAATCACAAAACTAGAATAGGAGAAATTTTTCATAAAATCACGCTGGACTGATCTGTCGATTGGGACACACTAATAAAAGAGAAAATGGGCAAAGAGAGAGAAGGGGATGGGAGAAAGAGGGTAGAGAGAGAGAAGAGGGAAGAGGGAAGAAATGGAGCAGAGAGGAAAGAGGGGTATGGGGAATGAGAGAGAAGAGGGACGGAAGAGAGAGAGAGAGAGAGAGAGAGAGAGAGAGAGAGAGAGAAGGCTGAGGGCAGAGAGAAGAGAGGGAGGAGAGAAAGATGGCAGAGAGAGACAGGGAGAGAGTAGAGAGAGTGGTGTGCTTACTGTGCATGTTGTTGGATTTCCATGCCCAGACGGCGCAGTGCAAAGTTGGGAGTCTAGTAGCTCAACGTTGTATACATTATGACTGCTGCAGAATGCATTAGGTACAACTGCAGTCCTGGCTTCTTGCAGCAAATCAGGTAATGGAGCTGTAGAAATAAATGCACACATTGGGGAATAAGAAGGAAGTACAGAGAAGTTATAAAGTGATCGTTCACCCAGATATTAATTTTGTGTCAATAAAATCAGACTCAGGAAGGAAACATAATAGTGAAGGATTGATGAAAAACCGTCACAGGATAAGACAGTTATGCTCTTTTACAGCTTTGATTTTGTGACGTCGCGTGCTAGGTGCTCTTCCATATATTGCGAACAATCTTTTTAGAAAATGTGTATTTTGTCCACCAAAAACTGCATCCTTTCATCTGTGCATGTGATACATCATACAACGTTTTTACACATGCACCTATAACAAAAAGAAAAATTGACGTCATAGAAAAAGAGCGATTTATGTATTTGTACACAAAATATTTGTACGCAAAATTCAAATTTAAAAAAAAAATCATAACTTTCTTGTCTTTTTAAGGATTTTTGACAAAAATTCACTATTATGTTTCTTTCCTGTTTCTGCTTTTATTGAAACCAACTTATCCTAAGGGTGAACTATCTTTGGAAACCAGGGAGGTGTTAGTAGGACAGAGAAACAACTTGAGCATAATTTATCCAAACATCTGTATGAATATTAAAGCGTGCTACTGAAGGTAAAAAGCATTCCACAATCATGACAATGCTTTGATGCCCCATGATATGTACCAACATTTAGGGTATGTCAACTTTGAAACAAATATCTTCAATTCCCCATTTTGTCTCTTAAATATTTCAAATTATTTCTTATCACATTATTTAGAAATTTTCATACAACCTAATGGCAACACCATTAAGAATTCTGTACTCGGCTTTCTTCTTAGAGCTTGAGAAATGATGAAATAACGGAAATATTAGATATATGTCTTCACTATAAAATTGACTAATTTCTTCACTTTCAATTTTTTACGGGAATTGTGAGATTCAATCATTGCCAAAGTTATATCTTAAGCTGTCTATTTTCCGTAACAGTGTTTATGTGAAGCTTATTTTGCTCGTATCTGTTATGCTCAGAAATGTATTGATGTCATTAACAAAAGTGGGCAAGCGAAATGTGACTCTTCCTATATTTTGTTTTCTCTGAGAAGCTGTTGCTACATAATCATGTTCATAATTGTTAAAACACCTGAAAAGCACATGCTGAGAACACAAAACATTGGTTTAAAGAAAGAAGATCGATTCACATCCTCCCTTAAACTCCTATTCTGACTGGGCTTTTTGAGATCAGGTTTTGACTGGGGTGGAAGAATCATTCTGCCCCCCCCCCCCTCCCTCCCTAATATCTCGGTCATGAAACCTTGTATGAACCCAAAAATTTGCCCGGAGATAAAGGAACATGTTAAAATTGCCGCTGAATATTTTTTAAACGAAAAATGTATCAAAATTTGTGTTAATTATAATGTATGCAACTCAATTGCATATTTTACCAATTTATTCATATTAATTTTTAAAAAAAATGACATGAAGGTCGATCTTTCTTTTAATATGGCCAGTAGCATTATCAACAATATCATGTTACAAAGAAAAAAAAAATGAAATAGATTTGTATGTATTTTATTGTTTTTCTACATATATTATGTATTCTATCGTCCCCCCCCAAAAAAAAAAAAAAAAAAAAATGTCTCCATTTTGCTCATCTTTTTACTTCAGATAATTTAGGTATTCTCATGAACACTGTGATTTAGCAGAAGGCCTAGAATACTCAATTGGCAGTAATATAGAGCATTATAGGAAAAGCAGTATTTTTTTACACAAACATTCAAAATCCACATTCAGATTTTGGTCTGACATCCGACTACATAATGTTGCGTAACCTTTGAACGGAGTGTCCACTTTTTCAATTTTGGTCTCAAGAGTTGCACGATACCTCATAGGAAAAAGTGATGTGCAGCGGTTGCATGACAGTCGTGGATTTCATACAGGGGGGGGGGGGCATTTTGACCCCCCCCCCTTCCTCCAGTCAGAAAAGGGTTAACATTATCCCTGATTATAAGGAAAAAACTTCTTTTATCTGAACTTTATTTTCAGACGCTAGTCAGCAACAAGATTTCTAATTTATAAAGACCAGAATTCAACTTAAGCTGATGGAAATCAAAATAATTGAAAATCTGTTTGGAACTTTGTTAGGATTGGAGTGGAGGATACATGATACATCCTCAAATAGTAGAGGAGCCCAACTAAAACCTGTGTGATCTAAATCAATACAAGACCACGCACGTTCATGCTAGGCCCAACCTAGATATTTTAAAAAACATCATCGGACATGACCACTTTATTATAACCGGAGAGGATAGATGATACCTCCTCAAAAATTATATGAAAACCTGTATTAAGTTTACAAGTAAGTTGTCGAAATGCAAAATAGAGAGTGCCTGTAACTCTTATACCAGGCAATGGGAATGTTGATGATGCAACTAACGCTCATCTTACATGCGGCAACATCAAACTCAACTTGTCAGATACCTTTCAACAGCTTTTAAGCCGTTGCACAAAGTTAGATTTTCTGGCTTTGTGAATCCTGGGGCAGTTGGGAAGTTAAAATTTGCCATGGAACTGCAATAACTGAAGGGGTGTGGCCTAATCGTGTCCTATAAGGCATTTTGAGTTTATTCATAGCCTGTCGTCTAGTCTAAACATCAGATAGTATATGAATCATTCAGCTTAGTATCTGAGTGGAAAAAAGCCAGCCCCCATATATATGCGGGCTCAGCAAACAACAACAACATGACAACATGATAACTAATTTGTCGAGAATGTCCATGAAAAAAAACACAACGTACTATTTCTTGTGACGAAGCTTCCCAATCCAGTGAAGATTAAGTAAGAGCCGATGGCTGGTTTGTGTGTCCCAAACTCTGGCAGGCACACAGGCTGCACTGCGTTATCCCAGTCCAGTGGCGAATCCAGTTTCACTAGGGCGATGTCGTTATGTAAGGAGGAGTCGTCGTAGCCGGGGTGAAGGAACAAGCGAGATACACTTCTTCGTTGTCCCCCTGAGTACAGGCTTTCATCTAGTGAGCCTGCCTTGATGCTGAAAGAATATGCCCCGGCAAAATCCCTTCAAAGAGAACATTACAAATATGGTCAATTCCCACGATTTATTACCTTACACTCTATTGTACCTTTTTCCAATAAACTTTACAAATATGTGCGCGAATATCATTCATGTTCATGCGCCTACGCATATGATTGTTTCTTTTTTGCATGTTATGAAAGTTTAGGACAAGGGTGCATGTATGGCTCTCATAAAGCCAAAACCTCCGCTTAAGTTCAGTTTCTAGTTCTATAATTGGCTCGGAAGTTCTTAAACAGTATGTTTAAACAAAATGTTGTTTTAGAGCTGCAAAAAGGACACCCTGTCTTTCATAAATGCGTTTAAAAAAAACATAAAGTACACCTATGATGTAGGAAAATAGACTTACACGCAATGGGCAGCAGTCAACACCCATTCAGCGGAAATAACGCTCCCACCACAGACGAAAGTTCCATAATGGTAGAGGAAGACCTGCCAGGGCCACTCCCCTTCAATGGCCTCCTCTCCATGGACGATGCGGTGGGTTTCCAGGGCCGGCCGACGCCCACAGTCAGCGGTAACTTAATCAGGGCGAAAACAGGGATCAGATACATATCTTCAAGTTCAAGTTCAAGTTTATTTATCTTTCTCCAAATACAATTTACTGTAACAGACTAACAATGTGCGCCAGTGTACATAGGTGATCAATTAAAGGAACAAGTTTAAATGCTGCATCAGAGAGGTGATAGAAAGACAAGGAGACCTTATGAGAGCATAGTTTGTTAAAGTCAGGTCCCTCAGAAATGTCATATTAATAACCTGTCTGATTTAACAGTACAAACATGAATACAATAAATATTGTTTGAATAAAGCACAAAGACACTTGAGTACTGAAAAAAATATCACTAAACAACTTAAACTACTAACAAGGTTTAAATCGTGAAAACGTATCTTTCACTTTGTATAAGGAAAAGTCGTCTCATGATGAACCCAACAATCACATTTTGATTTGCTTGTGACATTTAAGTTTACTGGTTTTGTCACAAATACATACAAGTATATATCAATATTCAGGAACAAATCCCAATCTGCAGCCTATAGTAGTATATATTCAGTGAATTGTCCGACCATGATGTAAATATAAACTGGTCTTGCAGGCAGCTTCAAATATTAACCCATTCAGTACTCCCAAAGTTATTTTTCCATATAGTCTTTCGTCAAAAACCATAACTTCGTTCGAACTTGGAACCTCTGTGTGTTTTTCATTACATGCATCAGATTACAATTGAGATCTTGTCAAACGTGCATCTCTTGTTTTTTATTTTGAATTGTAATTACATATTTTGTCACACGTACTTGGAATAATATCAGTAGATAGGAATTTCGTCAAAAGCACTGATGTAATAGTCAAATCTTCAGCTTTTGTTCAAAATAACTTCACTTCAGGGTGGACCTTCCCTTTAAGACTTTAACCCTAAGTTGCATGCCAGAAAAATTAGTTCTCTATGGGTATTGAGTGAATTATGAGTGAAAAAAGTCACGCATAGCACTAAAAGAGTTAAAGGTTCTTACTATTGGTTGACTCATTCATTAACACACTGCCTTCGGAGAAAGTCACGCACGGAGAGGCATAGGAGGGGGCAAGAGAGAGAGAATAATACTATTTGTGTGTGTGTGTGTGTGTGTGTGTTTGTGTGTGTGTGTATTTGTGTGTGTGTGTGTGTGTGTGTGTGTGTGTGTGTGTGTGAAAGAGAGAGGGATAAGGGGAGATGGAGGAGGACTGACAGAACCCCCTGGTCAGATACCATAACCATGATAATGCCCCTATTATTGCCGATGCACGTCGGTAAGCAAGTTTCCAGCGAGCCGCCAAAAGCACCGTTCATATACACCCAAAAAGCCAGAATATTGTGGTGTTTTGGACAGCTGATTATTTCCAAACCGATGGTGACATGTTCCGCTCATGCCAGAGCGCGATGCACAAGGCGCAACATTTACGGCTATTTTGCGGACGCAGCTTTTAAGATTCGGTTACCGCAATATTTTGGTATTATTAGTATTACTAGGTCTCGATCCGCATAATAGCCGCAACATAAACGGAAAAAAGGAGGAAGCAAATACCGTATTATGCCAGTGATTCCCATTAATATACGCAGCTATCGGTAATACATCGGCAAAATTGCCGCAAACGTTGCGCTTATTTTGCGGATAGGCGGTGAATATGAACGGGGTTAGAGAGAGAGAGAGAGAGAGAGAGAGATAGTAAAATGATGTGTGTGTGCGTGTGTGTGTGTGGTTGTGTGTTAGAAAGAGGGGTGATGAGAGCTTAGAGAGAGACTGACAGAAAGAGAGACTGGGAGAGAGAGAGAGAGAGAGAGAAATACTTCTCACTGTTGGTTCGAAGACAGGGACGTTCGTCCAGTCCATCAGCACACTGCCATTGAAGGTCACAGATGGCATCTTCAGTCAGGTTTGCTTGTCCATCACTGCACAGGAAGTCTCCTGAAAAAAGGAAAGGAATTCTTGGAAAGCATCTGGCATGCATAATGTTTATATATATATATATATATATATATGTTGCGATGGCACTGATTTCTAGGTGAAGACAAACAAATTAAATGAAAAGGAAAATTATTCGAATTTAGGTCATAGACCTTCATATATACATATAATTTGCAATGCAGTATTTTGTCATGGTCGATATGTTTAAAGTAATAATCATACGTAATGAGGTTAAATCATGACAATGTTAACTGCTATTATTACCTGTGAAATTTATCGATGTGACAGTCACATTAAACGCGGCGAAAGATTCAGCATCATGAACCAATTTGATCCACATTCCTTGACCCTTGATGGACACTCCCTGTGGAGGAGAGTATCCGGTCAAGATGACCGCTGCGGTCTCCTGCTGCCCCTCGTCCAAACCAAGCCCAAACGTGATCAGAGTGCTGGAGCTCCCTAACAAAAGACCAGAGGTGTCTATCAGGAAACCGCCAGCAGAGGCAATGTTGGTGATTCTCCATACGACGCTAGCATCACAGCTTGCTGCAGGACCTTGGAACGGGTTTTCCAGCATGTATGGTAGTCCAGAAAGTGTCACGTCTGTGGAGAGTTACACCATTAATTGTAAAAATGCTGATTTTCCCAATAGGACATGCATCATTTAATTTTAGAAACACGAGTCATTTCTCTATGAAAAAAAAATATTCCTTTCATCAAAAACCGAAAAATAGCAATTTATTACATCATTCACCACGCAAGATATGAGGGAGTACCTCACACGCGTTGTCCTGTGATAGATTTACCGTCAAACCTTCACTAATACACGTATGTCTCTTTCATGCCTCTGTTTTTATTGAAACCAACTCAATTTCAGGATGGATTTTCCTTTTAAGAGCACTAGATTAAAAAATGGTTAGAGAGATGTAAGGGATAGCATTTGATTGCAGAACCTTAACCAGTACTCAAACATTCGCCCCATGAGCTTCTTATGATTTCAGAAAAGAACCGTCTTAAACAGTTTAAAATACATAATTGTTGAAATAAAACAGGACAGAGACAGAGTCTGTTGTGCATTCAGGTCCCATGATCATTTCTTTTTCTATCCCATACCAAGGTTTGAAGCCTAATCCATCTGATCTAAAGCAGTTGGCCGCATTAGTGTTGACCTATAAATTAAAAGTATATTGTGAATACAGGTTCACCCTTTCCCCTCCTTGTTCTCGTGGTAAATAAGATACCCCAATAACATTTTTTTTTTATCATAGTGGGAGTTCATTTACTACAATCCTAATCGAATTTGATAAATCATAACTTTAAATTCAGATGCTTGTTGACAAAAGAATCATAATTTGCAAAGATCAGATTTCAAGTTAATATAAGCTGATGGAAATCAAAATCAATGAGTATGTGATTTGGCATCCAAGAACATGTCACCATGCTTAGCTTACGTTTAGTTTTGTGAAACAACCCCCAGTTGTCATTTTTACGCACATTGTGATACGTGCAAACCGCGTTGCCATGAAAGCATGGCCGGGGATCATCTTACCGTATTCATAAACATAGCCGTATTCATCGTCACCAGACAGACAATCGATATATCCATCGCAGATGTCTTCGGGAGCAATGAAATGCTTGTCCTTGCATTCATAGAGGTCATCTGGACGTACACACACACACATAATACAAGATGGAGTTACATGTAGCACCCCTCGACACCACTGACATGACATTGAATTGAATTGAATTGAATTGAACTGAAATATTTCCACATATAAACATAAACATACAACGTACAAATACATGAAATGATTCGTTCACATATATAAGATAAATAAAGAGGGACATTAACAAGGTAAATAAAATGCACGTAGAAAACAATATTAGATGACTGCTTGTACACGTCAATAACAGAAAATTGATAACATATAACAATGTGGGGGGAGCCTATGGACACTGTGTACACAATAATTGGTTCAAATACCACCAAAAGATAAAGCAGCATCAGTTTCATTTCATCTTCATACAAAATTGCAACATAATTATAATAATAATTTATGCAACGATACGGTATGTATCACACCCAATGATACAACACAGTATCTGCCCTACTTTGACAAAAAAAAGCAACTAAAAAAGAGACTTTTCTCACAAATGAGCAAAATGTGCCTGTCACTTGCATTGACATCAGTGCAACACCACAACATGTTACACTGACTATCGTGCAGTATGATTGATATGTAGGTAACTCTTGGTATAATTTGAGAGCACCAATAACTCAGATTTGAGATTTTTTCCACTTGCTTTTTTTGTTGGCGTGAGGCACTTTGATTCAGAATGGGTGGGACTTTTACAGGTCAAAAAACATATTTTGTAAAAAAACACAGAAAATGGAAGAAAAGACTGAACTTCCCTCCCAAAAATAAAACTAGAAAGTGACCATACGCAGACTGCTAGCGATTTCTAGATTTTAGGGTTGGGGCGGGTCGTCCGAAACCGTTAGAGTCGGGGTTAATATGCGTTCAAAGTTAGCACAGACCAGACCCCAAGTCATTTGTTATAAACAAGTGAATCTCCCCCCCCCCCCCCCCAAGTACCCTGCAAATACTGAAAAAAAAATAACTTTAATCAACCAAAAACAAAATTCAAAAGGACAAAATTTTGACCTTTAAACCAATTAAACAGTTAGAAATGAATATGTGATATTCGTTTTAAAATGGTTCAAAGTTCATTTTGTTTTTAATGTTTCAGAATAGGGACAAAATGTTACATTTTTCAAGCAGAATGCGTAGAATCAATACATATTTTTTGCAGAACTGGGTTTTATCATCCCACCTTCTGTGCGCAAGAGGACAATGATATTTGATGTCAAACAGTCAAAAACACACATTTGATTGTTTGATCTGCTACATTTGCTATGTGGTTATTACATGGCACCTGATCAAGGCCCCGTTGCATAAAACTAACCACTGATGGTAACTTTGCTATTAATGGCAGCCTCTATGGAAAACTTGAATTTGATTGATTGTCAAGCGATATAAACATTGAAGAATGCTACTATTGATGGTAAGCTTTATGCAACGGGGCCATGATGATGCCTCCAACTGTCCAAATATATTTACCACATATTTTGTATCATTTATAACTTCGTGGAACATGAAAGCTGTTAATGGAACCGTCCTATGTGCATCCCGACCTTTCTGCAAACCTTTCTTGGCAGATTAATAAAAACATTTTGAGCAGGGATATCTAGTTAGTACTGGTGGGATATGTATGATTACCTTTCTTTTGTACAAATATATCGCTGCGATGCATACTCATCGCCTATTGACATGTATTGAAGTAGGGCAAGTCATCATGATTTTTTTTTTGAAATTTTCACCAAGAACCCATGTAACTTAAAAAAACAATATTGTTGCAATTTACCATATCACGTATAGCTCTCTGAATCTGACTGCCTGTGGCACTTTAATATTTTTACCTTAAATTCTTGGAATGTAATATTCCGGTTCTGAATATGCGTTTGCCTTCTGTATGTTTTCTGCACATTGAACTCCAAACCCATACTGTATACATGTATCGTATCAAAATCTAGTTATAATCTCGCGAATAATGATTAGAACTTATTTTCAAATCTATAATATTTCATTTGATAAATGGGATTCTTCTTGATCATGTCGATGTAAGAAGAGGTGTTACGAGTTTTTTGAGGTTCAAAATGACAAGTTCTGAGCATTTTGAATGTTTGTATACTGTGGCGCGGCACAGAATCGGAAGTATACGTCCCAAAAGCAATCAATCAGATATCGGTATCGCGAAGTGATATCGCTTGATATCGGCTATGAGGGAGAATTTATTAATGTAAGATAACATGTGATGTATGCATTTTTGTTGAAAGCAAGTACATCTAGTTTCTTGTACTTCTTTCTCTACAGTGCATAGGGAAATGTTCAATCACTATGTATTATGCATTGTATATGAATCGCTTATTATTATCATTATTATGATTACACTTTATATTATGTAATACATTGCACAGCGAATGCATCATGACTTTTTTAAACAAACCAAATACAAAAATGTAACTTACTTTCAGGTACAGTGAGTTTGACTCTGGCGGAGAAGCCACTTTTTTGTACACTACCATCTGTTGACAGGAGCAGCCATATCTCTGACGCATTGAAATGTATCACATCAGGAAAGTAACCCGTAAAGGTGGAATTGACGCAGGCGTCCGTCTCGCGTCTCACCCGGCGTTCTTCAGTCTCAGGTGCCAGCTCTGACTGTTGCTTGGAACGAGAATTTGTGCTGTTTGCATCAATGGCGGACTTGAGCTGGAAGGGTCGTCCGTCGTCACTTAACCGGAAGAGCGGGATCCCGTCATAAGGCCCAAGTCCAATATAGAGATAATCATAACCGCTCTCCAAAAGAAACGAATCGAATTGCAGTTGGATTCCCACGTCACCATCCTCCGATACTATCTCCCAGATGTACGCTTCGTTCGCAGGATACGAACTTGGGTAGTTTCTTGATGTGAATTGACGACATTCCAGATCGTTTAGCTCGATTAATTCCCTTCCAGTGTTGTCTACGATGCAGAAGGTACAGGGTTAAGGAAGGAAAAGAATACAGTCTAGAGATTTTTGGCAATACTTCAGTGCCTGCGTAGGAGGTCAGAGGCATACCAGTCGACTGCATGCAGTTAAATGTCTCTAGTTTCATTTGCATTTGGCATTAATGAGAAGTTGGAGCTGAATTATTGGAATTCATGCCTAAGTTCCTAACAATGCTTGAGGACTGGTAAAATATACAATAAAAACGTTGCCAAAAACTTTCAGATTCCATCTGAGATATTTATTGTTGTTGAGTGTGCGTGTGTTTAATCCTCTAAGCTATGGGTTCAGGAAGGAAGGGAACCCTGCCCTACTTTGACAAAAGGGAGCAACTAAAGAACGAGAAGCACTCGTTATTCCGAAGGTTCGTTATTCCGAACGTTACGCGACGAATGCTCGGAGTAACAAACCCTTTTTCGTTTTCGGACTAACGAGCATCGAGGTATAGGCAATTTACGTGTTTCGGAATAACGAACCTACGGAATAACGAACCTTCGGAATATCGAGCTGTAACCTAAAAACAAGGTGGTTCGCGAACCACGAGTCTCGCCTGATTTCGCAAACGATGAATAGTACTAAGTGTTTTTTTCTTCAAATATCACAAATGATGCCAAGTTTACTTTTGACCTCATCATTCTCATCAAAACGCGCGGTATTACCCAAGGATAATCTGTACCAAGTTTGATCACAATTGATACAGATATAAAGAAATACGAGCAAGTTAAACAATTTTTTTTTTGTAACGACATGGCCTCATATTGATCGAACTTTTGACCCCTAGACGACCTCTGACCCCATCATCCTAATAAGGAAACACGTGGGATTACCCATGGATCATTTGTAACACATTTGATTACAATTGATGCAGAAATAAAGAAATTAAACCAATTAAACAAAAACGTTAACATTTCTGTAACGAAATGGTCTCATATTATTTGACCTTTTGACCCCTAGATAACCTTTGACCGTTAAAACCTCATGACAACACATGAGGTATTACCCAGTGATCATTTGTACCAGATTTGATCACAATTGATGCAGAAAAAAACAAATGAGAGAAAGTTAAACAAAACTTTATTTTTTGTAACGAAATTGCCTCATATTATTTGACGTTTTGAGCACTAGATGACCTTTGACCCCATCATCCTCACGAGCACTCATCCGGTATTATCCAAGGATCATTTGTACCAAGATTGATCATAATTGATCCAGAAAAAATGAAATAAGGGCAACTTAAGAAAAACTTGAACATTTTTGTAACAGACTAACAGACCAACAGGAAAACTGATTACTAGGTCTCTGCCGAACCACGTTCAGATGAGACCAAAACACATTATTCTTGTAATTAACAAAATGTTCTTGTCACATGCATTGGCATCAGCGCAACACCACATCGTGTTAGATTGAATATCTTGCAGCAAGATGAATATTTCTTCTCCAGGCACTGTCTGCATGTAGGGAATGCTGGGTACAATCTAAGAGGACCAATAACCCAAGTTTGAGTGATTTGTCACTCGTTTTTTTTTTTTATCAAAGTAGGGCAGAGCAGATGGTCTGATTATGAGAGAGTGTATTCTGCGCTCACATTCTTGCGACTATGACAAGATAGCCTGGCAACCTACTCAAGAAATTTACATGGCTCAATGCCGTGTCAGGCGGCCATTGGCTCTCTGGACAGTGTTAAGTGCGAGGCCTGATGAGTGTTCACATCCTAACAAGGTGCATGGTGTGAGTACTTTCCTTGTAATGGTTGTTGCGCTGCCTCCCTGCTTACTCCTCAACGCTTCTTTAATTTTGTACTATTTTGTGTGGTAAATGTTTCAATCTTTCTTTGTCATGTACCTCTTGTTGTACGCATTTGTATGAGTTTGTTTTTTACCCTGTTGCCAACTGGTTATATTTTTCGCTTTGTTAACCCTGGACCAGTTAAGATGTCAACATTTCCCATAAAACTGCAGTAACCAAAGGGATGTGGTTTAAATGTGTCCTATAAGGCTTAGGTTTATTCATAACATGTTGTCTATTGTCCCATCAGCAGATTGTATGGGAGTCATGCTGCTTAGTATCTGTATGGAAAAAGGCCAGCCTGCATATATGCGGGTCCAGTAAGAAACAGGTTCAAGAAAGTGCTGGCATCAACTAACTTAAACTTGAATTTGAAGACGTTGATATTACCTAGCAGGCAGGCCCTCTCGTCACTGCCATCCACACAATTGGTGGTGCCGTCACACAGGTTACCTTGTGGCAAGCAGGCGGTGAAGTCATCACATTGGAAATAATTCCCAGGGCAATCTATAATGCAATGGAGAGCAAAACAATGAATTCATCACGTTTGAAATTATTCCCAGGGCAATCTACAATGCAATAGAGAACGAAACAATGAATTCATCGTATTGGAAATGATTCCCAGGGCAATGTAGAATGCAATGGGGAACAAATCAGTGATGTCATCACATTGGAAATGATTCCCAGGACAATCTACAATGCAATAGAGAGCAACACAGTGAAGACATCATATTGGAAATAATTCCCAGGGCAATCTATAATGCAATGGAGACCAAAACAGTGAAGTCATCATATTAGAAATGATTCCCAGGACAATCTACAATGCAATGGAGACCAAAACAGTGAAGTCATTACATTGGAAATAATTCCCATGACAATCTACAATGCAATGGAGACCAAAACAGTGGAGTCATCATATTAGAAATGATTCCCAGGACAATCTACAATGCAATGGAGACCAAAACAGTGAAGTCATCATATTAGAAATGATTCCCAGGACAATCTACAATGCAATGGAGACCAAAACAGTGAAGTCATTACATTGGAAATAATTCCCATGACAATCTACAATGCAATGGAGACCAAAACAGTGAAGACATCATATTGGAGATGATTCCCAGGGCAATCTACAATGCAATGGAGAACGAAACAATGAATTCATCAAATTGGAAATGATTCCCAGGGCAATCTACAATGCAAAGGAGACCCAAACAGTGAAGTCATCACATTTGAAATGATTCCCAGGGCAATCTACAATGCAATGGAGAACGAAACAATGAATTCATCAAATTGGAAATGATTCTCAGGGGAATGTACAATGCAATGGAGACCAAAAAGTGAAGTCATATCAGAAATGATTCCCAGGGCAATCTACAATGCAATGGAGACCAAAACAATAAATTCATCAAATTGGAAATGATTCCCAGGGCAATCTACAATGCAATGGAGACCACAACAATGAAGTCATCATATTAATGATTCCCAGGGTAATCTAGAATGCAATGGAGAGTGAAACAATGAAGACATCATATTAGAAATGATTCCATGGGCAATCTACAATGCAATGGAGACCACAACAATGAAGTCATCATATTAATGATTCCCAGGGTAATCTAGAATGCAATGGAGAGCGAAACAATGAATTTATCATATTGGAGATTATTCCCAGGGCAATCTACAATGTAATGGAGAACGAAACAATGAATTCATCATATTGGAAATGATTCTCAGGGCAATCTAGAATGCAATGGAGACCAAAACAATGAAGTCATCATATTAGAAATGATTCCCAGGGCAATCTACGATGCAAAGGAGACCCAAACAGTGAAGTCATCACATTTGAAATGATTCCCAGGGCAATCTACAATGCAATGGAGAACGAAACAATGAATTCATCAAATTGGAAATGATTCTCAGGGGAATGTACAATGCAATGGAGACCAAAAAGGGAAGTCATATCAGAAATGATTCCCAGGGCAATCTTCAATGCAATGGAGAGCAACACAATTAACCCTTTGTGTGTGAGATAAATGCCGCTCTATGAGATTTGTGTCTATTACTTTCGTAAAAAAAGTCACATGTCACACACAAAGGGTTAATGAATTAGTAAGCCATTAATCTGAGGGCGGATGTATAGTGGTCTCTGGCGTCAAAACGCTTAAACAACAAGGCATTAGCAATATTGTGTCTCGCCCACTTGCGAAAATAACCAGAAATATCGCGATCTCCGTTGCTACGCAAATCCCTGGCTGACCATAACATGAAGGTACCCCCAGTGCATCTATGACCCAAGTTAGGTTGTAATCCAAGCAACCTATGTGAAGTTACATGTATTTGTCAAAAGAGAGTCTTGCAGGTAAACTTTAACGTATGACCTCAAATGACCTTTGACCTTTTCCTGTGACCTCCAACGGCACCATAACATGAAGGTACCCCCAGTGCATCTATGACCCAAGTTAGGTTGTAATCCAAGCAACCTATGTGAAGTTATTTGTCAAAAGAGAGTCTTGCAGGTGAACTTTAACGTATGACCTCAAATGACCTTTGACCTTATCCTGTGACCTCCAACGGCACCATAACATGAAGGTACCCCCAGTGCATCTATGACCCAAGTTAGGTTGTAATCCAAGCAACCCATGTGAAGTTATTTGTCAAAAGAGAGTCTTGCAGGTCAACTTTAACGTATGACCTCAAATGACCTTTGACCTTATCCTGTGACCTCCAACAGCACCATAACATGAAGGTATCCCCAGTGCATCTATGACCCAAGTTAGGTTGTAATCCAAGCAACCTATGTGAAGTTATTTGTCAAAAGAGAGTCTTGCAGGTCAACTTTAACGTATGACCTCATATGACCTTTGACCTTATCCTGTGACCTCCAACGGCACCATAACATGAAGGTACCCCCAGTGCATCTATGACCCAAGTTAGGTTGTAATTAAAGCAACCCATGTGAAGTTATTTGTCAAAAGAGAGTCTTGCAGGTAAACTTTAACGTATGACCTCAAATGACCTTTGACCTTATCCTGTGACCTCCAACGGTACTATAACATGAAGGTACCCCCAGTGCATCTATGACCCAAGTTAGGTTGTAATCCAAGCAACCCATGTGAAGTTATTTGTCAAAAGAGAGTCTTGCAGGTCAACTTTAACGTATGACCTCAAATGACCTTTGACCTTATCCTGTGACCTCCAACGGTACCATAACATGAAGGTACCCCCAGTGCATCTATCAACCAAGTGTGGCTGCCATTGCTGTAACAGTTGCCAAGTTATGGATCATAAGAGAGTCTTGCAGGTAAACTTTAACATTTGTGACGGACGACGGACGACGGACGGACGACGGATGGACGACGGACGGACGACGGACGGACGCCATTTGGATCCCTCAGTCGCGCCTTCACCTCCGGTGGGCGAGACAAAAACGGCTCTTAGAACAATGATAATACATGTAATAATAGTTATGAAAATAATCAGCTTTTATATAGCCTTTTCCTAGTCCGAATATTATCCAAAGCGCTTGAATATTACCCTGGTTTTAGCTAAGCAGTACAGAATGTGGCACTAAAAGCTACTTGATCTAATTAGGTCAGGAACACCAGATTCCTGCCAGGTACCTATATACTACACCTGAGTTTGGAGGGACAAACATGGAAAGCAAAACATTTCATGAATTAGTGGTGCCATGAATCAATGAGTGCAGCTACATCTACTAGGTGTGGAAAAACTGTTGACACTTTTAAAACCAAAATAATACGTTACAATCTGAATCAATTGATACATCATAAAGTCAAGAAATGTCATTTTTTCCGAAGCAGGTTAATGGACATTCCGTTAATTGCTTTTCCTTTAATAATCCTGTGAATATCAAACTAGATTTTCAAATTTTTACAAAGTAGAATCTTATATGGCCATTGACCATTGTGCATCAAACGTGTCAACACACAACCTCTTTTCTGACGGAAGCATCATACATTATAAATGACACTGTGATCTGATGGCAATTGCTAGCGGATTGACATGTGTGATTTTTTTCAAAGATGTAGTATAAACTGGCTGCATCTCACGTCAAAACACTTGAAAGACGGCTCTTAGAGCATCCTGACAGCCTGAGAGTGTGTGCACACAGCAGTCTCTAAAGTGGCTCAAAGTGATGTAGGGAGTTCTTCATGTGGACGAAAAGTGGAAGAACGAGTCGCAATGACTATCATTATATTGTGCACAGATATCAGAACACAATCACGACGAACGCCTCCCATCAAAACAATACAATACTGTTCAAGCACCTGAACGCACTTCACTACATAGTCAGGGACAGCGGTCTTTGCTTGCTGAAGAAGTTTGCACAACAATACCTTCCACGACTGATTGAGGGTGGTCTGACGTAGATTTCAATTAGAATTGCAGGTCAAACAAAATAAATAACTGAGATTAGAAGAATTTTCTTCCCAATGATATAAGTTTTATTAAGATTTTGTTTAAGGGTGTCTCGTTAAAAAGTCACGTGAAGATGCTCATCTAAAATATAGTTATACTTACAACGGACATTTTCTTTGACTTCATCTGAATTGTCTCCGCAGTCATTTGCGCCATCCAAAAGCTCCCAGAATGGTACACACGCTCCGTTACTGCACTCAAACTCGAAGTTCTTGCATGCTAAGAGGGGAGACAAAAAACATTTCTTGAATTCCAGAAGAATAGAATTGGACAAAGTACAACAGAAACGTAATTTTGTGACATAATGGTCTGTCTCAATAAGCCAGTTCGTAGATGCAATCTGCGCATGGCAGCCTCTCAAGAACTTACTGCAGTTTGCTTCATCACTGTGGTCAGCACAATCCACAATGGTATCACATACAGAAGCTTCTGGAATACACCTTTCTCCACAGTCGTACTGATGGGCCGTACATTCTGAAACGCAAGAATGCAAAGAACTTACTTTATTGCAATTACGGTAAAAAAAAATTTTTTTTCTTAATCAAATCATATTCATTTCATAATATCTTTCGACCATAACAAAATATAACATAATATAATATATTTCTGTTTATAACAATACCACAGCAAATGTATACTTTAAATATAACATATTCAATAGAATAGTTCTACAGCAAAATTATGTTTCTCCATCTACTGTCAAATGATACAAATTTATTATTTTTAATATAAATGTAATGTTCAACAGAGCGATAAAAAATCAACATAGATTTAAATGCGTTTAATGATAATGTACCATCTCTGCCTTTGTTAGAAAAAATATAATATTTGGCGTATAAAATAACAAAATTGAATTTAACTCCTATATTTTCATAAAATCCAAAAAGAAAGTTATTTTTAGTTAATGTAACTTTATCTTCTAAAATAAAATGTTGTACGTCCATAATAAAACCTCTAGTAATTGGGCAATCCCAAAATAAATGTTCTATAGATTCCTCATAGTTATTACATAATGAGCATGAATCGGACTTCGAAATATTCAGTATTTTGAGATATTTGTTAACTCCAAGTATACGATGAATTAATTTAAACTGAAAATAACGAATACGTGTTGATAAACAAGATTTAATAGGTACTAAACATATTTTGGACCAATCTAAATTTGGAACATTTAAAAGAGTGTTCCATTTATCGATTGCTTTTTGGGGATTGAACATTTGTTGAACACTCAAGCTATGAATATATCGACAGACTCTCTTCACTTTCATTATGTTTTTAATCATAGTTTCCTGAGAAGTAAGAATTACCTCTGTACACTTCGGAATATTTCTCCTCCAGTTATGAGGAATAGCTGTTTTCACAGTATAGAATTCTAGAAAATTGCAATCAAATTTGTGTTTGTTTTTGAACTCAAAGAATGTAAATATATTACCGTTTTCATCGAGAAGATCTGATAGTATAAATATACCCTTTTCATACCAAGATTTTATAAACAACATTTTCTGCCCATCTCGAACCATAGTATTATTCCATATAATTTGTTGTTTACATTGAGCTATATTAATATTTGTGTCTAACGTTAGTGAAGCCCATGACTGAGCAACATCCCGAATGAAAGCATTTTTAATGGATACTACCCTAGCACCAGCTTTATCTATGTTACGGTAAATTGGCCTCAACATGATGATCTTAAAAGGGCATATGAAACACCAGATCATTTTGTAGTTATAATGAAGGGTTCTAAATAATTTACCAAACAATCAGTGCTCCTAACAGTATCTCCGAAACGAAAACTCAATTTTTAATTAATGTTGTCTTTATTGTGGTGGCAAACTACTTTATCCTGTTTATTTTTAATCAGGTGTTCCTCCAACCTATAACAAATCAATTAGATAACGGGTGTTGTTCCAACTTATAACAAATCAATTCGATAAACAAAATATCTTACCACAGTTTTGTTGCTCATCCGTGAAGTCACCGCAATCATTGAATCCATCGCACACGAACCCATGGTGAACTTGGTTTCCATTTCTACATTCAAATGCTAGATAAAAGAACAACAATGCGTATGTGGTAGAATATCAAGTAGCAAAGCTATAAAGGAATTTCCATTTATCTAAGATGGTAATAAGGCACTATAAAGCAACAATTATAAGGGTCCAAATAATGTACAATGAAGATATTAATGAAATATGTCAAAAATTTTATGATTTTTTTCCTGTTTTTTTTATTGAGTCTATTACTACCAAACGTAAAATGGAGGGTGTTGAGTACTAAAATTGTACCCCACGCACTCCGATTTATCCAGGGGACCAAATCTCAAAAAGATCACGAATAAGATCATAACATATTTGTATATATATATCCTTCATTAATAAATTCTTTTCTCATTTATTGTGAGCGTCTGTCAACCTCTAGAAATTTAGATATATACATCTGGAGAAGCAAGCATTTCTTTTCATTTGCTCCAGGTTGAGCAAACCAACAAACGTTTAAGTTGAGCCTCAGTCGTAACACCGCAACGGAGCAGCCATGACGTCACAAAATAGGCCTTTTCTTTCCTCCGTGCTTGTTTTGCTCTCTTTATCTTGAGTAGTTTTTCTATTTGTGGTCATGTGAGACCTTTTCAACCAATTACCTGGAATACATCAATGAGGGAAAAATATTTTTTAAAACTTTGCTTTAAGGGATGTGTATTTATAAACCCGACTTCTGAAAATCAAACATTAACCAAGACGCCAATATAAAGAACTTTTTAAAGGAATATTTGGACATGGCACACTACCAGTTTGGTGTTCAAATGTACGATTTTATGATCATTTTTCACCTATATACTCAATCACATTTCATGTGGATTACACACATATGAGATGTTTTTCTCACACACAGGTTAAGTATGAGAGAAAATACGGCAAAGGAGAAATGTAATCATTATGTTAGAGTCAAAGGATTCTTTGACCTGGCACACAACCAGTTTGGTAGTCAAATGTTTGTTACTTACAGTAGTTATAGTTAGCTATGGTTACTTTACACCTCTATATTGAATAATATTTCATATTCATAACACAATTGTGAAATATCTTGTTTTTCACACACACAGGTATTCAAATTATGAGAGAAAATATGGCAAAGTAGGCATATAATATTACGATAAGATCAACATGCTACAGTCAAAGAATACTTTCACTTGGCACACAAGATTGATGATCCAATGTTTGTTTAGGGTTATTTTGCACCTGTACACCCAACAATTTTTTATTTTCATTACAAAATGTTTTGCTCAAACACAGGTAGAGTACAAAAGAAAATAGTTATGGTAGGCATATACATGACAATGTTTAGATTTACTTACTACAGTCTGCGGAGCTACAATATGAACAGAATGATTCCCGATAAACACAGTAGTTGGTTATGTCGGAGATACATCTCACCTCCCCCGGAGCCGGGCATTCTGTAGAGTAAAATCGAGCAGATAGATCACCAGGGTGAAAATAAAATATGTTTACAAATTCAAGATTAAAAGATTCACTTTAGTTTTCTCCACAAAAAGAACATTAACTTCAATACAGACTGCCCTAATCTGACAAAAGCAAGCGCGTGACAAATGTCTCAAATCTGTGTCATTGGTATTCTTACATTGTACCCAGCATTCCTTACATACGGATAAAAATCTGGACTAGAAATATTCATCTTGCTGCGAAATATTCAATCTAACATAATGTGGCATTGCACTGATGCCAATGCACGTGAGAGACACATTTTGCTCATTTACAAGAAAAGTCTCTTTGTTAGTTACTTCCTTTTGTTAGAGTAGGGCAGCATAGATATAAAATTCAGCTCATTGTTTTAATTGGAAATTTATTGGTTCCACTTGATTATAAGAAATCAATCATTTTTGTCATATTTCATAATAAATATATATTATGGAAGGACAACACATGTAATATTCATGGGAAATCTAATACATAAAGAAGGACTTGAGATCTTGTCAATGACAGGAAAGATTGAGGGGAAGAGCAGTAGAGGAAGGAGAAGAGTACTTTGGATGCTTGCTGAAATAGAAAGAGGAGAGGATCGAGGAGTACAACTTATAGAGAAGGCTAGAGACAGGGTCTTGTGGAATAACATGATCATCAAAATAAATTGATACGGCATCTGGACAGAATTAAATGTTTACAAAGTAATGCAAGATTCAAGATTCAATTTCATTTTCCCGACAAACGAGAACAAGAACAAACTGGACAACACAATACATTGATTCAGGTAGGGTCTGAAAGGAAGCAGAGCTTGTAAGTGGTGGATTCCGTATGGATATATTTATTTATTATCCCCTTGCACCATAATTCAAACGAGAATAGAATAATGAACTAGTGATTAGTTTTTTGTAAAGTGTTGTCAAGCCTGCAACGTTTTACTACGTATGAACAGTACCAAAGTGTCTTTACCCTGCAGGTATTTGCAAAATCCAGAATCACCATATTATGAATATGTTCATTGAAGATGAAAGCTGCTCTTATCTGACTAGACCTTTAAAAATATTCAGACATTTCAGAATTACTGATAATTTGCATTACCTTGCCCACACTAGATTGATATTTCATACCTATGATATATTGAACGTCTTTGGTTTTTATCATATCATATTGCTCTTTTAATGCTCTCTTGCCATAATAATAATAGTAATCAGATTCTATATCAATATATTTGTATATAAACATAAATATTCATTATGTTACATGCAGTACAAATTTCCACATCAATTTTGTACTTCTTCATAAAAACAATCATTTTTTCTTAATCCAGGTATGTTGATATGGAACAACATTGCAAGGAATGTTATAAGTAGTAATTCGTCAAAAGTATTCAAATTCAAATATAACAGATCTTTCATCGACCACGATTCTATTAAGATATAAGGTTAAACAGAATTAAAGATTAAGGAACGTGTCAATTACCACAAAGCTCATCAGAGCCATCAAAGCACTCTTGAGACCCGTCACAGAAGGATGTTTGATTGTAACATTCGAAGAAGAAATCTCCACAGCGTGTTTCTCCTGTTGGGCATTCAGCTAAATTTGGAAGACAATCGTTATGATAGCATTATGAACAAGCAGCCTCTATAGACTGATAGGAGTACTAGACTGCCCCACTTTGACAAAAGGAAGCAACTAACAAAACAATTTTTCTCGTAAATGAGCCAAATATTGTCACTTGCATTGTTCTCAGTGCAACATCATATCATATTAGATTGAATATCAACCAGTAAGATTGATATTTCTTCTGCGGATTTTTTCTGTACGTAGGCACAATCTATAATAGCATCAATAACCCAGATTTGGGTGATTTGTCACTTGCTTCTTTTCGTCAAAGTAGGGCAGTACAAATAGCACAATATCCATACTTAAATCAGTTGCAGTATACTTCATATCATTATATTTTCATATTGCGATGTGGAAGTGACAGAGTTTGGCCAACTCGGCTTCATTCGGTTACAAAATGGCGCATATCCTTTTGTTATTCACTTGTCCAATAAAGCAACACGCGCCGTGTTGTTATCTATTGAAACCGTGTTGGCCAAACTCTGTTTATAGATGGCTTGATGGATTGAAGTAGTATTGCAGCGCCTTCGTGAAAGTCAATGTTATTATTGATGAGGCTAAAATAAGTATGGATAAATTAGACCATATCATCATTTAGAGATATGGATAAATAAGACCATTTCATCATTTAGAGACTGCGCTTTTCGAGAATAGGTCTACTCAGTTTATTGCCATTTGGTCCAATCCCAGTTTGTCCACTCACCATTTCGTCTACAAGGAACCCCTTAAAAATAGCATCTTAAATTAAAATACTGGGTTGACTTATCAGCAACTCTAATCAACACCATAACTTCAACCGTTAACCCAAATCCAGACCCCCTTTCCCTAACCCTAACCCATACATATCAGCATGTGATGGTAGACGAAATGGTGAGTGGACCAACTGGGATTGGACCAAATGGCACATCACCGTTAACTCTTGGGGGAAAAGGGGGGGGGGGGTGCCATTTTGACAGTAAGCGATTTCATAATGTTACGTATTCTCCGAACAGATTGTCCCATTTTATTCAAACTTGATCCTAAAAGTTGCGAGACACCTAAAAAGGAAAAGTCATGAAAAACTGTGTGAAGAGATGCAGCGGTTTTGCGTCAGTCAGCTGATATTTTACTTATGCTGCTATTTCGACTGTTTCTATTCTTTTTACTGTTGTTGCTCCTTCCGCTATTTCCAGTTCAGCATCTTGAAAGAGGTTATACTATACTGCCCTACTCTGATTAAAGGAAGCAAGTGACAAATCACTCAAATCTGGATTATTGCTAAATGTTGGATTGTACCCTGCAGTCGCTACCTACGGCCAAAATCTGGAGAAGAAATATTCATCTTGCTGCGGTATATTCATTCTAACATGATGTGGTGTTGCACCGATTCCAATGCAACTGACATACACGTTTTGCTCATGTACAAGAAAAGTATCTTTTGTTAGTTGCTCCCTTTTGTCAGAGTAGGGTGGTATATGACTACATCAGTTTACGAATCTCCTACTCTGTAACTCTTTACACGGCTCGTTTGCACATTTTTACGATTGACGGAGCAACACCTCATTACAAACACAAGTTTCGTTCCATTTTGTCCCAACAAGAATGGTGTTTCTAGTTCCAATGAAAAGCTAGTATTATGACATATTACAAGTGGAACATGACAACAAGTTATACCTAACATAATGAAGTATGATAATGAAATACATTGTTAAAAGTCAAATTAAAAAAATACAATGATAACTGACATCAATGTTGGATAAATGAATCAACACAAAACCTTAAACATATAAAATAATCACAGAGAGCATTCATTTTTCTGTGACTTTCCTCCATAACATTTTTTAAAATAACAATCACGTACAAATTTACAGCCTTTGACATGCAGCATATCATCATCAGACCACATGAATACTGCACCCTCCAAATCAATGCGTCGTAGAGGTGTGTGCAACCTACCTTATAAAGAAATAACACAGCTAATTTGGCTACGATAGAAGCATCATTGTGCACACTGAATTTATAGCCTCACACCACCATGGGCCACGCTGAAGAAAGAAACATAATGAAATTTTCAATGTCATGTGAAGAGGTCATATGATAACAGGCTGCAATATGTACCTTCCTCTTCTGGGATAGCAGTCACTTCCAATGAAAAGCTCGTCTCCAATAAATCGTTGGAAGACCCGCGATGGTATCGTAGCCAGTAGGAACTGCCAGGAGGGACAATGTATGGTAGTAAAGATCTGTCAATCTCCGATGTTTCGACAGATATCTACAAAGAGAGATGAACAAAAAAAAAATCATTTTTACTGGAGAGAGCTGTATACAATATCTTCAGGTACAATTAAAAATGAAATAAGGCAAAGGATTCAAATTTTCGAAAAAGCTAAACTAAACACATTGCTCAATAGCCTTTAAAACATATAATTAGAGTAATTATCAGAAAAAAAAATCAGAGTAAACAAGTCAAATTGTAAGTTTTTGTGAGAATGAGACTTTGTGAGCCCTTGTCTCATTAGGTTGTCCAAAATTGTCATGGCACTGCAGTAAAACCAAATGAATTTGGCTGAATTGTGTCCTATAATAATAACGGTATATGAAGTTTATGATAGCTAGCTGTCTATTAGTCGAATAACAGATTGTATGGGAGTCGCGCTGGTTAGTATCTGAGTGGGAAAATAGCCATCCCGCTCAGTTAAGAATGGGTCAACATTTAATTCCATTTTCGGAGTTGAAAAACATGATGCTTCTACCAACCGTTTGTATTATTGTTGAATCATCGGTTTGATCAGTTCCAGTCCCGATTGTGAAGGTGTCTTCGTGATTGGTGATTAGATCTAGAATATCAATCTTCAAACGTGACCCATCCGTAGCAATTACTATCCATGTTGCAAGGAGCCCTCGTGATGTGATAATGGATATTGGATAGCCGGGCAACTCCATTCTAGCCGTCTCTCCTTCAACCAATGTGATAACAGATTCTGTGCAGGGGGAAGGAGGGGGGGGGGGGAGCAAGATTCATACTCACAATTATCAAAATTTTACCTTTGAACACAAATATATAAAATTTTAATTTATAATTTAAAAGTTGTTTTGACATAATATTGGTTATGATGCTACAAGGCATATTTAAAAATTGTAATAAAATTTTAATATTTTCATACAATTATAGGTTATGTACGCCATTGTTCACTTACCACAATCTGATTCATCGTCAAGGTCCTCACAGTCCACGTAGACATCACATATGCCATCGCTATCGTAGAATTTGTTTCCAGAGAGACAGGTGGCAAGATCTATTCAAAAAAATTTGTTCAAGTAGAATATGCAGGTATTATTTTTACAAATATACTTCATTATAACTTATCCCAAGCTAAAACAATGATTAAGATATATATATCCAAGGGAAATATCCATGCATTACTTCTACAAGTTATAACACGTTCCTAGCTACAATTGGCAAGATGTATTAGAAAAATATGAACAATTTAACTGTCAATGTATTACCTCTACAGATGTAGCTATTAAAACTCATTTCGAGCTAAAACAATATGCAAGTTCTATTCACAAAACATAACATAGAATATATTACTTCTACAAAATTACAACTTATCCCTAGCTACAACTGGCAAGATCTATTCCCAAAACATACAAGCAAAATCCTTTATGACCGATCCCATGCTAAAACAATTTAAAATTTACTCCAATTAAGAGAGTCAAACCTAATGAAGATTTATATGTTAACTTATCAGAATGTAATTTTGCAGATACATGTAGTTCTGCATAAAATCACTATTTATGAAGCAAGTTGAGATTTGTTTCCTGAAAGCATGCTTTGTTTTCTTCTGTTTAAGACTGTGAGGCAGATCTTTCCAAGCAATTGCACATTCATATGATACCAAAAATTTGCCTTTATTAGTTTGAACTCTGTAAGGCCGATATTGTCCTTTTTCTTTAGGATTATTCATTGTTGATAAATTGACAGTAATCTATCAAAGAGTGAGACAAATTATTGCTGCCTAAATCACACTTAAATTCTAATATCGCTTGATTATGTACTTGATACACATCCACAATCTTCAATTCTTTAAATAGAGGTTTAGAATTGGTTGTGCACATAAT
Source organism: Arbacia lixula (assembly GCA_963669155.1). Taxonomy (NCBI): domain Eukaryota; kingdom Metazoa; phylum Echinodermata; class Echinoidea; order Arbacioida; family Arbaciidae; genus Arbacia; species Arbacia lixula. The sequence goes on along the minus strand of OZ022596.1, from coordinate 3,503,430 downwards.
GAATGCCATGGCACGTACTTTTATTTGTTTAATATTCATTAAATAATGGGTTAAGTTTTATATGTGCTTCTCCATACTGCAATGCCAGAAGTGATGTGCGGCTGTATGGCAGCATTATTGAATAACATCAAGGTATGCCTATGTACAAAATGTGTTAAACGAGATATGCCAGCTTTTTTTCTTCTAATTATGTCGTTCACGGATTGAATCTGATCCTTCCATGATAAATGTCGATCTATTTTAACACCGATAAATGATGTTACATGGATGTTACATTGAATCCCGCTTTGCATGGAATACCATGAAGTTCCACCTTTCTTTTTGACTTTTCATGACCATAAAATTAGTTTTAATGGGCAGGGTGATGGGATTGACTGTGAGTTTGTTTGCAATACACCGCTTTTGAATTCTTTCCAAGTTTTGATTTATAACATCACATTTGATTTCCTTCCTGTGGTTCTCATACTGGAAAAGTATGAAATTATATGTTTTATTCATATGTTAACAAAATCCGAAGTTAAATTAATCTGTTACAGATTATGAGAATATGTATAGTGAAAACAATGTAGAATAACAATAATGACTATAAATTTTGCATTGTTAATATTCAATCAATCAAAGATCAAATATAAAAGCGAACCAGATTCGACATCACTGCATGTATGCACTAAACCATGTATAAGGACAATCAAATGCTGTAACAGCGATTTCAAAGTGACCTAGACATGAAGTTTGGACGAAGTAAACAGTGCAACTTATTTCTTACCAGGGTCTGGATAAGGATTATGTGAGCAATGTGTTGTATTAAAACTCAAACCTGCTTTCTTTGAATAATTCCCACAGTACACCACAAGGTATCAAACACATGGTGTTCCATTTGCAAAAGTCATGAAGGCAGAACTCAGCAAAACACCTGAAAAAAGTTTGAAATCTTTATCACAGCTGCACAAACATTTTCAGGAAATTTGAAAAAATTATTCTTCTTCACGTTTAAAACGCACCAACCATAGTTTACGTTAATGATAGTATTGTTCCTGTCAGGGCGCTATTCGGGAATTGCTTCTGTTGAACACATGAAGCAGACTGTTGTGGAGCATAGGGTAAATGGGTTCTTCGTTTCTAGGCTCTAGGTCTCGGAAGACCTGCCCAAAACTTCCTCAAAATCTAGTTATAATCATGTTGACCTGCATACAGACTCTGTCTTTAAGTGAGAAAAAATGAAAATGATGTTGCATTCACTCACTCCCTTACCTGAAATATTCCTGACATGAAGCTGTATGTTGAATCCCGTTTCTTCAAAGGTCGAATCGGCTTCAAATTCTACAAAAGCATCTCCAGCACTAAGGAAAACATCGTTTGGGTAACCGTAATAATATCCATTCAGGGAGAAATCAATGGCTGATGAATTATTTGGATCCCAACCGTAGCCAACAGTCAATCGGTCATATTCCTCGATAACGACCATACCAAATATGATCTGGTAGAAGATGTCAGTGGTGTCTTGTCCTGGTGCATATTCAAAAGTCCAAAGAACGTAGGAGTGCGCTCTGTAGTAACTTGGGTAGTTGTGCGACGGGAGAGACACATTGCTTCCAACAGTCAGGGTATAATCTGTATTTGAGAAAATACGATCAACTTTATTCTGCAAGTTATACTCGTCATAATCTTCAAATTGGATTACAAACTAAAGAGGAATACTACAACGACATCTGTGAGGATTTGAAACAACTAAGGTATCAATTTGGGAAATTGACAGATATTGAAATCTTAAGTACTTGTATATACAGAAACAAGCTGAAAAGAAAATGATCAACTAAGATCACAGATGGAATTGTAATTATGCACGTACATCACAACATATTGCCGACATACCTTTACCATCAAACTTCTGTTGGTCATCCTATTTCGCCTTTGGACTCGAGACAATAACAAAGAGAAGTCAGCATTATTACGCCATCTCAGTCAAGCGGACAGGCAACAATGGGATTAGTGCACATTAGGTTGTGCTTCTGCGACGTGTACATCGCACATCAGGGATCAACAGTGAGACATTTCAGGTTGATATAACCATAGTAGCAGAGCTGATTTTTAATATCTGCACATTAGCTGCAGTCTAGAGTTCATCCCCTGTAGCCTTGTCATCTATACTTACTGCAGTTTCGCTCGTCCGTGCCGTCTGTACAGTCCGGGACAAAGTCACACATCCCTGAGATTTCTATCAACACTCTTCCTTCGTCACATACAAATGGATCTGAAATGTGGATAAAAAATAATGAAACCAGAGGAATCCTACTGCCACGCAGTCGATAAATATGCCTCCGCCTCTTTGCTAGCTCTATTTACATTCATTCCCAGAAAATATGTTTGTTTGGTGGGTAATATACCATTGAATTCCTACGTAAAATGAAAATATCATATTCTGTTTTTTCATGTTTAGCCAAGTTTGGCAATGTTCATGAACATTTCAACTGTTACTTCTTTGAATTTCAATCTAACCAGTCCGTCTAAATCAAGTTTGCCTTTCCGAAATTTTCTCCAAACTTCACCGCTCTACCTCCATGAAGTGACATCTCTGTACTATGCTTGGTTTGAATTGAATCATTAGATTTCAATGTGAGAAATATCTGTTGGGGGGCAATTTATAGCCGATTTTGGCAAAGTTATTTGACCTTTGACCTCTGACCTTAAAGAAATTTCCCCCCAAATGTCACCAGTCTATCCCAAAGTAGTGATCCATCTTCGCACCATTTTTGGTTGGTATTGCACCATTGAATTTGTTTTGAAAAATATCACATTGGGGGAAATTTCTACTTTATTTTGGGCAAAGTTCGTTGTCTTTTGACCTTTAAACTCTCCGAAGTTTAATCCAAACTCACCAGTCTACCTCCATGAAGTGATAAATTTCTGTCCCATATTTGGTTAGAATTGCACCATTGCATTTGGATTTGGGTTTATGAAAAATATCAATCTTTGCAAACTTCTTTGACCTTTCACCTCTGACCTTCCAGCAATTTCACCAAAAACGTCACCAGTACACCCCCAAGTAGTGATCCATCGTTTCACTATGTTTGGTTGGAATTGCTCCATTGGACGTCGATTCATTGTGAATTTGGGGCACTTTCTAGCCAATTTTGGCAAAGTTCGTTGATATTTGACCTCTGATCTTTCAGGAATTTTACCAAAATTGTCACCAGTCTATCCCCAAGTAGTGATTCATCTTTGTACTTTGTTTGATGGGAAGTGCATCCTTGGATTTGAACTCATTGTGAAAAGGGTCAATTTTGGGCATTTTTTTTTTATAAAGTTCATTGATCTGTGACCTTTGACTTTAATCAGATTTGGTCCCTACTTTACACACTTTACTAGTTTTATGAAAGGCAGAGATGTACCAAGTTTGAAGCAAATCTGGTTAACAGTTCTCAAGATATTGCCTCAACGAATTCGGGACAGACAGACGGGAGGAGGGACGGACGGACGGAATTACGTACGGACGGACTGACAACCCGAAAACATAATGCCTCCGGCCACTTCATGGCGGAGGCATAAAAATGGTCAACAGCACTGCGTATATCTGTAGGTATGTGTCGCAGACAGGCTGCATCACATAAGTATTTGGTATGAAAGAGAAATTGCGTACCACCATTGTAATTGAACAGCACATTCCATTATGGTAAAATATATATATTAATTTTCTAGCATACACGTTGGATAATATCTTGAAGGGAAAGTCTAACCTGAATGTGCCTTTAGTAAAGCAGGACCATGAAAGAAAAAAGATTGTGCAAGTTTGACAAAGTTAACGATGGTGTGTAAGAGATCCATTCGAGAAAACAATGCCAAACAAAATGGAAAAAAAGAAATTCATAAGACATCAAAAAGCCACAGAAAATAGGGGGAAGTGGATTTTGCATGTTTATTATGTTACAAATGTAATAATTCAATCATAAAGGAGCTGCATGCCTGGAATGATTACTTTTTAACCAACACATGTTTGATTTTACAGGGAAAAAAAGAACGATGTTCATTAATTTGCATAATCAATAATAAAAAGATGTTATTATAGTCAGCAATATAGTTCAATGCAATTTTTAGTTTACGTCACAATTGACGTTGGCGACAAATTTTGCAGTCGGTTCCCATTTCTTCTCCGAGATCTGATCAGGATTAAGTGAGAAAATATGATGATGGTGATGCATGCACTCACTCCCTTACCTGAAATATTCCTGACATGAAGCTGTATGTTGAATCCTGTTCCTTCATAGCTCGAATCGGCTTCAAATTCCACAAAAGCATCTTCAGCACTAAGGAAAACATCGTTTGGGTAACCGTAATAAAATCCGTCGAGGTAGAAATCAATGGCTGATGAGTTGTTTGGATCCCAACCGTAGCCAACAGTCAATCGGTCATAATTCTCGATAAAGACTATACCAAATATGATCTGGTAGAAGATGTCAGTGGTGTCTTGTCCTGGTGCATATTCAAAAGTCCAAAGAACGTAGGAGTGCGCTTTGTAGTAACCTGGGTAGTTGTGCGACGGAAGAGACACATTGCTTTCGACGGTCAGGGCATAATCTGCAATAGCAAAAAAGAAAAAATAATAAGATCAACATTATTCTGCAAGATATCCTTGTCATAATATATCTCCAAATTTAATCACAAATCTAGATGAAATACAACGGCATCTTTGAAGAGTTTGAAACAAAAGATATATATTAGTTTCGGAAATTGACAGATATATATATTACTGAAAAGTACTTCAACAGAAAGAATCAAACCGAAAAGAAAATGGTAAAGAAGATCAGAGAATGAATTGTGAATATGCACGTACATCACAACATATTGCAGATAACATATACCATCAAACAAACTCCTGCTGGTCATCCTATTTCGCCTTTGGACTTGAGAAAAAACAAACAAAAAGTCAGCATTGTTGCGCCTTCTCAGCGAGGCGGGCATGCAACATAATTGGCAGAACAGGGATAAGTGCACTTTGTGTTTCTGTGTTTGCTTGAAAGCTTCTACGTGGTACATCAGGGGTCAACAGTGAGACATTCTCGATGTAACCATAGTAACAGAGCTGCATTTTAATATCTGCTCATTACCAGCAGTCTAGAGTTCATCCCCTGTCAAATTGTTATCTATACTTACTGCAGTTACGTTCGTCAGTGCCATCTGTACAGTCCGGGATAAAGTCACACATCGCCGACATTTCTGTCACCACACTTCCTTCGTCACACACAAATGCATCTGAAATTTTAATTAAAAAAAAATAAAAACTAGTCTTCAACACTGCACATTTCTGTAGGTATGTTTTGAAGGCAGCATGCATCACGTAATAAGTATTTGGAATGGAAGAGAAATTGCGTACCACAATTGTAACTGAAGAGCACATTGTATATCAATTTCAATGATGACAAAAAATGAATAAATTTTCTAGCAGACATATTGCAGAATGTCTTGAAGGGAAAGTCCACCATAAAGTATGAATTGATTTCAGTAAAGCAGGACCATTAAAGAAAAAAAAACCTGTGCAACTTTGCAAAAATATGTTAAAGTGCAAAGAAGCTAACGATGGTGTATACGAGATCCATTCAAGAAAACAATGAATTACAAAAAAAAACATAGAAATTCATAAGAAACTAAAAGAAAGGGGGAAAAAAAGGAAAATTGATTTTGCCTGATTATTATGTTTCAAATCAATCAATTTAATAACAGAAAAGCTCTACGCATGGAATGATAAACCTTAAAACTAACACATGTATGATTATCTGGGGGAAAAAGATGTGCATAAATCTGCATTATCAAAAATCCAGAATCCAGTGAATCCAGTTCACTGCACATTTTCAGATAACGTCACAAGTGACGTTGGCGACAAATTTTGAGGTCGATTCGGATTTCTTTGCCGAGATCTGATTAGGGTGAAATGAGAAGGTATGTTCCATTTACTCACGCCCTTACCTGAAATATTCCTGACATGAAGCTGTATATTGAATCCTGTTCCTAAATAGCTCGAATTGGAATCAAATTCCACAAAAGCATCTCCAGCGCTAAGGAAAACATCGTTTGGGTAATCGTAATAATGTCCGTCGAGGTAGAAGTGAATGGCTGATGAGTTATTTGGATCCCAACCGTAGCCAACACTCAGTCGGTCATAATCCGAGATATAGACGAAACCAAATAAGATCTGGTAGAAGATGTCAGTGGTGTCTTGTCCTGGTGCATATTCAAAAGTCCAAAGAACGTAGGAGTGCGCACTGTAGTAACTTGGGTAGTTGTGCGACGGGAGAGACACATTGCTTCCAACAGTCAGGGCATAGTCTGCAATAGCAAAAAAGAAAGAAAATATGATCAACATTATTCTGCAAGTTACATTTGTTTTAATATATCTCCTAATTGGGTAAAGAACTTAGATGAAATGCTACAAGGGCATATTTGAAAAATTTTGAAACAAAAGGTATATATTAGAATGGGAAATTAACAGATATAACATTTTTATAGAAAAGTACTTGCACTGAAAGAACCAAACTGGAAAGGAAACGAGACACACTTGTGGACAAGTATAAGGTGGTCTGTATTGGCAAATTCGTGCACAAAAATGGGCTGGTAAATGCACGGTGACAGCATGGACCTTCCATTGTGACACCATCATTTCATGAGAAATCAGAGGCAACGCTCACGGAAGCTCATAGCGCACCTACCACATACTAACATTGCAAAGATTTGCCTGAATGTTCCCGTGTGTGTGCTAATAAAATGTACATAATTGGAATTTTAGATAAAAGGGCGACAGATAAAAACAAATGGGAAAGAAAATCTCGAAGAGATATAAAAAGTAAGGGATAGAACAAAAGAAGGTAGCAACAGTCACATTGCAAAATGACTTAAACATTTCACCCTACCCGCACCAGGATTCGAACTGGGGGCCTCGCGTTGGTACATGGCGCCTTACTGATTGAGCCACAAATTTTCCTATTCACTTGATACATAATGCAGAAAAGGGGGCTATAATGACTTAGAAATCAATATTCAAGCTCAAATTTCGCCATAATTCCAACATTTGATTAAGAAAAAGAGTAAAAGATCCAAACAAAAGCGAGATACAGCCCCTACAAGATCGTCATGTCATTTCATGATTTAAAATAAATGCCCGTTCTATTGACATTACACACAAGTATGTGACATTATAATGCTTTTAATAAAAATTTACCCAACGAAGACGTGATCAAAATAAAAAATGAAGACACTTCTACCATAGCGCAATGTCTTAGCTACAATATCTTGAAATTGGGTGAAAATTGATACAGAATTACTGAGATATGCAAAAACGGGTAAAAAATTATGACGTCATACACAAAAATATTTTTTTCGATTCATATAGCAATATGATGACGTCATGGTGTACTTTTCGGAAAAATGACACATGGAATAACATCGACACATCACAATCTTTCAAAATATTCCAAAAAATGAGGGACACCATCCATTCTGAGGAGCTATGGCCGATGAAATGTAGTCATGTTTATGGCAATATTTGCACGCAAAAACGCCTAGACGCACGCATGGACTTTCAAATTTGACGCACCCGCACAACGTTGTTATTGCAGGAAAACGGCTCAAAATGATATATCATGTATACTGTGTCAAAAACAGCAATTCAGTGAAAAAAACGGAGTTCTGAAGTTGCTTTTCGTTACGCGTGGAAAAACGCGTGAACGCAGGTGCACGCGCGGAATTTTTTTATATGCTGGAAATGGCCAGAAGCATATGCAAAACAATTTTCAAATGCTTCGGAGCAATTTTTAATTTGGCGCGCCCGTTATTTCACTCAAGTACGCGTACGTTTTTATTTATTGAAATTAACTGTCTTATCACTAACTTTACGCATGTCAATTTTCATTAGCTATAGATGATCAGTTCTAGAGATATACCAGATAATAGGTTTTCGTTAAAACGCTCGTAGATTACGTCGCGGTCATGCAATAACCTTGAAAAATATTGAATAATCCGTTCACATACATACCTATACATGGTGAAAATTTGATCAAACATAACACATGTAGTGTTGAGATATATATAAAACAAAAAAATGTGTGGGGGTATAAATAAAAATAAACAATATAGAAAATTATAACGAAATTAAGAAGTGATCTGCCAATCATGACAGACCATCTAATGAAAAATTATGAAGATCAGAGATGAAATTGTAAATATGCAGATACATCCCAACATATTGCCGACATACGTACACAATAAAACTTCTGTTAGTCATCATATTTCACCTTTGGGCTCGATACAATAACACAGAAAAGTCAGAATAGTTCCACCATATCAGTCAAGCAGGCAAAAACATTTGTAGAAAAGAGATCGGTGCACATTGGGTTTCTGTGTTTCCTTAAACACTTCTACGTGGTACATCAGGGATCAATAGTGAGACAATTCAGGGTAATGCGACCATAGTTACATAGCTGCTTTCTTTAATATCTGCACTTTGCTGAATTCTGGAGTTCATCCCCTGTAGACTTGTAATCTATACTTACTGCAGTTCCGCTCGTCAGTGCCGTCTGTACAGTCCGGGACAAAGTCACATATCGCTGACATATCAGTCAACACACTTCCATCGTCACACACAAATGCATCTAAAATGGGAATTAAAAAAACTACTGGTCATCAGCACTGCACATTTCTGTATATTTTGAAGACAGCATGCATCACGTAATAGGTATTTGGTATGAAAAGGAAATTGGGTACCACCATTGTAATTGAAGTGCACATCGTATATCAATTTCCATAATGACAAACAATGAATGTATTTTCTAGATATATTGCAGAATATATTGCAGAATGTTTTGAAGGGGTAGTGTAACCTAAGACTCAAATTTCATTCAGTAAAGCAGGACGATGAAATAAAAAAAAATGTGCAAGTTTGACAAATATCTGTTAAGGGATAAAAAGTTGACGATGGCGTGTATGAGATCCATTCGAGAAAACAATGACAAATAAAAGGGAGAAAAGAAATTTATAAGACATTAATAAAACACCAAAAGGGGTAGTGGATTTTGCATGTTTAATATGTTATAAATGTATCAATTTAATTTTAAAGAAGCTGCATGCCTGGAATGATTATCAAAGTAAAAATGATGTGCATAAATTTACATAATCAATAATAAAAAGATTTTATGACTGTCATTAGTCTAGTTCAATGTACATCTTGATATAACGTCACAAGTAACATTGGTGACAAATTTTGAGGTCGGTTTGCATTTCTTCGCCAAGATCTGATTAGGGTTAGGTGAGAAAGTATGAGAATGATGCTGTATTCTCTCACTCCCTTACCTGAAATATTCCTGACATGAAGCTGTATGTGGAATCCTGTTCCTTCATAAATCGAATCGGCTTCAAATTCCACAAAAGCATCTCCAGCGCTAAGGAAAACATCGTTTGGGTAATCGTAATAATATCCGTTGAGGTAGAAGTGAATGGCTGATGGGTTATTTGGATCCCAATCGTAGCCAACACTGAGTCGTTCATAATACGAGATATGGACGAGACCAAATATGATCTGGTAGAAGATGTCAGTAGTGTCTTGTCCTGGTGCATATTCAAAAGTCCAAAGAACGTAGGAGTGCGCACTGTAGTAGCTTGGGTAGTTGTGCGACGGGAGAGACACAATGCTTCCAACAGTCAGCTCATAATCTGCAATAGCAAAAAAGGAAAAAAAAAATCAGATAAACAATACTCTGCAAATTGTCATAATATATATCCAAATTGAATCTCAAACTGAAATGAAATACTAAAAGGGCATCCTTGGAGATTTTGAAACAAAAGGTATATTACTTTGCGAAGTTGACAGATATATGTATCATTGAAAAGTACTTGAACAGAAATAAGCAAACTGAAAAGAAAATAATAAAGAAGATCAGAGAATGAATTGTAAATATGCACGTACATCACAATATATTGCCGACATACGTATACCATCGCTTTTGGACTTGAGACAATAACAGAGAAAAGTCAGCATTGTTCCGCCATCTCAGTCAAGGGGACAGGCAACATGATTGGCAGAACAGGGGTCAGTGCACATTGGGTTTCTGTGTTTGCTGGAACACTTCTACGAAGCACATCAGGGATCAACAGTATGACATTTTGGTTCGAGTAACCATAGTAACAGAGTTGCATTTTAATATCCGCACATTGGCTGCATTCTAGACTTCATCACCAGTAGACAGTAGACTTGTAATGTATCCCTACTGTAGTGGCTTGACACAAGACTAGTGCCTGTTGAACTGTATAGCCATAATAAGCCACGTGCTGTGACATGCATAAATGTACACTGCACACACTCATTCACACTCTGCATAGTGATCTGTACACACACAGCATAACTCTGTGTGTGTGTGAAAAAAGTACACTCTGAAACCAGCACGGAAGCCTGTGTGACCTAGCTTTCATTATTCTACTATCTTGAGTCTTATACAACCTTATAAACGGGAGAACACAACATCTCTATACTTACTGCAGTTTCGCTCGTCCGTTCCATCTGTACAGTCCGGAACAAAGTCACAAATCCCTGGGATTTCTGTCAACACACTTCCATCACACACATATGCACCTGAAATGTTAATTTGGAAAATTAAAAACTGGTCAACAGCACTGCACATTTATTTAGGTATGTCTTGGAGACATCATGCGTCACGTAATAAATATTTGGTCTGAAAGAGAAATTGCGAACCACCATTGTAAGTGAAGAACACATTCAATTTCCATAATGGAAAAAAAATGAATGTATTCTGTAGCACACGCATTACAAAATGTCTTGAAGGGAAAGTCTAACACAGATTTAAATTGCTTTTAGTAAAGCAGGACCATGAAAGAAAAACAACGGTGCAAGTTTAACAAATATATGTTAAAGTACAAAGAAGTAAGCGATGGTGTGTACGAGATCAATTCAAGAAAACAATGAATAACAAATAGGAAAGAAAACATAGAAATTCACAAGAAACTAAAAAAAAAATAAGTGAAAAGGGGAAAATTATCTTTGCATGTTTATTATGTTTCAAATCAATCAATTAAATAATACAGAAGCTGTATGCATGGAATGGTTACTTTAAAAATAACACATGTATGATTCACTGGGGGGGGGGAGGTAGATGTGCATAAGTTTACATAATCAATAATGAAAATGGTTTATTAGTCATGAATCCAGTTCAATGCCCATTTTCAGATAACGTCGCAAGTGAGGTTGGCGACAAATTTGAGGTCGGTTCGCATTTCTTCGCTAAGATCTGATCACGTTAGGTGAGAAAATATGAGAACGATTTTACATTCTCTCACTCTCTTACCCGAAATATTCCTGACATGAAGCTGTATGTTGAATCCTGCTCCTGCATAGATCAAGTCGGCGTCAAATTCCACAAAAGCATCTCCAGCGCTTAGGAAAACATTGTTTGGGTAATCGTAATAATATCCGTTAAGGTAGAAGTGAATGGCTGATGAGTTATTTGGATCCCAACCGTAGCCAACACTCAGTCGGTCATAATCCGAGATATGGACGAGACCAAATATGAGCTGGTAGGAGATGTCAGTGGTGTCTTGTCCTGGTGCATATTCAAAAGTCCAAAGAACGTAGGCGTGCGCACTGTAGTAACTTGGGTAGTTGTGCGACGGGAGAGACACATTGCTTCCAACAGTCAGCTCATAATCTGCAATAGCAAAAAAGAAAACAATAAGATCGACATTTTTCTGCAAGTTACATTTGCCATGATATATATCCAAATATAATAAAAACCTGACATGAAATACTACAAGGGCATCTTTAGAGATTTATTAAACAAAAGGTATATATTAGTTTAGGAAATTGACAGATATATGTATTATTGAAAAGTACTTGAACAGAAAGAATCAAACTGAAAAGAAACTGATAAAGAAGATTAGAGAATGAATTGTATTTATGCACGTACATCACAATATATTGCCGACATACCTTAATCATCAAACTTCTGTTAGTTATCGTATTTCGCCTTTGGACACGAGAAATTAACAGAAAAAGCTTAGCATTGTTACGCCTTCTCAGTCAAGTGAACAGGCAACATGATTGGGAGAACAGGGGTCAGTGCACATTGGGTTTATGTGTTTGCTTGAGTAGTTTTACGTGGAACATCAGAGGTCAAGATGAATGAGACATTTCGGTTCGATGTAACCATAGTAACAGCGCTGCATTTTAATATCTGCACATTGGCTGCATTCTAGACTTCATCACCTGTAAACTTGTAATTTATACTTACTGCAGTTCCGCTCGTCCGTTCCATCTGTACAGTCCGGAACAAAGTCACACATCCCTGGGATTTCTCTCAACACACCTCCATCGTCACACACAAATGCAACTGAAATGTTAATTTGAAAAAACAAAAACTGGTCAACAGCACTGCACATTCCTGAAGGTATGTTTTGGAGATAGCATGCGTCACATAATAAATATTTGGTCTGAAAGAGAAATTGCGAGCCACAATTGTAAGTGAAAAGCACATTGTATATCAATTTCAATAATGGAAAAAAAAATAATGTATTTTCTTGCAGACACATTGCAGAATGTCTTGAAGAGAAAGTCTAACCTAAAATTTGAATTGCTTTTAGTAAAGCAGGACCATGAAAGGAAAACAACTGTGCAAGTTTAACAAATATCTCTTTAAGTACAAAAAAGTAAACGATGGTGTGTACGAGATCAATTCAAGAAAACAATGAATAACAAAAAGGAAAAAACATAGAAATTCATAAGAAATTTAAAAAAAATATGAGAAAAGGGGCAAATTTTTTTGCATGTTTATGATGTTTCAAATCAATCAATTCAATAATACAGAAGCTGTATCCATCGAAAGATTACTTTAGAAATAACACATGTATGATTACATGGCGGGAAAAGATGTGCATAAGTTTGCATAATCAATAATAAAAATGGTATATTAGTCATGAATCTAGCTCAATGCCCATTTTCAGATAACGTCGCAAGTGAGGTTGGCGACAAATTTGAGGTCGGTTCGCATTTCTGCGCCAAGATCTGATTAAGGTTAGATGAGAAAATGTGAGAATGATTTTGCATTCATTCACTCCCTTACCTGAAATATTCCTGACATGAAGCTGTATGTTGAATCCTGTCTCTTCATAGGTCGAATCGGCTTCAAATTCTACAAAAGCATCTCCAGCGCTAAGGAAAACATCATTTGGGTAATCGTAATAATATCCGTTGAGGTAGAAACGAATGGCTAATGAGTTATTTGGATCCCAACCGTAGCCAACACTCAGGCGGTCATAATCCGAGATATGGACGAGACCAAATATGAGCTGGTAGAAGATGTCAGTGGTGTCTTGTCCTGGTGCATATTCAAAAGTCCAAAGAACGTAGGAGTGCGCACTGTAGTAACTTGGGTAGTTGTGCGACGGAAGAGACACATTGCTTCCAACATTCAGGGCATAATCTGCAATAGCAAAAAAGAAAAAAATAAGATCAACGTTATTCTGCAAGCTACATTCGTCATAATATATATCCAAATTATATCACAAACTTAGCTGAAATACTAAAAGGGCATCTTTGGAGATTTTGAAACAAAACAACGTTCCGGAGATTTTGAAACAAAAGGTATATATTAGTTTGGAAAATTGGCAGATATATGTATCGTTGAAAAGTACTTAAACAGAACGAAACAAAATGAAAAGAAAATAATAAAGAAGATCAGAGAATGAATTGTAAATATGCTCTTACATCACAACATGTTGCCGACATACTGTACGTACATATCAAACTTCTCTTGGTCATCCTTTTTCGCCTTTGGACATGAGACAATAACAGAGGAAAATCAGCATTGTTCCGCCTTCTCAGTCAAGCGCACAGGCAACATGATTGGTAGAACATGGGTCAGTGCAGATTGTGTTTATGTGTTTGTTTAAGCACTTATACGTGGCACCTCAGGGGTCAAGATGAATGAGACATTTCGGTTTGATGTAACCATAGTAACAGCGCTGCATTTTAATATCCACACATTGGCTGCATTCTACACTTCATCACCTGTAAACTTGTAATGTATACTTACTGCAGTTCCGCTCATCCGTTCCATCTGTACAGTCCGGAACAAAGTCACACATCCCTGGGATTTCTGTCAACACACTTCCATCGTCACACACGAAAACATCTGAAATTTTAATTGAAACAATTAAAAAGTGGAAAACAGCACTGCACATTTCTGCAGGTATGTTTCGAAGACAGCATGCATCACATAAGTATTTGGTATGAAAGAGAAATTGCGTACCACAATTGTAATTGCAGTGTACATTGTATATCAATATCCATAATGGAAAAGTATGTTTATTTTCTTGCAGGATGTCAAGAAGGGAAAGTCCAACCTAAAATATTAATTGCTTTTTGAAAAAAAAAACCGTCACATGTATGATTATCAGGGAGCAGAATGGTTATTTAGTCCATCTGGGCCAAATATCTACAGCATAACAGTTGTAACCCTAATCAGATAAAGAATGTTGTTTTCTACTGGCAACGATCCGCCCGACCACCATTACTCGTGTAAAACATCTCCCGTGACCTAATCTCAAAGTTTGAATAGGTAGTTTATCGATAAATGGAATGGCATCATCTCACTGAATTGAGGTCGTATCGCAATGGTATACCCGGTCAACATCAGTTTGGTCTCAAAGATGGCACCAGTCAACAGGAACTAACACAAAAAATATGCCGCAAAAGGTTTTCCAAGTAAGGATGCTCATGCAAAACGGTGAAGAATAGACGTGGGGCATTTTGCCCTCCCTCTTTCTTGAAGAATAAAAATTAACCTACCTGATCCATTGATTGCTGTCACAATAAAGCTGAATCCCCTGTAGGTTACTGAAGAATCACTGGTGAAACGGATCCACAGATACGATCCCTGCAAAACTATATTTGATGATGGGCCATTTCCATTAAATTGTCCTATTTGCTGTGCATCCTCTATTGTGGGTGTACTTCCGGAAAACAAATAGACAAAGTCACAGCAGGATTCCAGGAGGAAATCTGTGAACTCCACGTGAATGAAGTAGCCTGGTGCAGCGGAAAATGCCCATGTGACATCAACATTGTTTGGGTAGTCCGATGGGTAATTAGGGGACACGATTACATCACTTCCATTCTGTCCCAGGTATATCGTCCCGTCATCCACGACAACTGCAAAATAAAAATGGTACATGTCACGAAAATGCACAATTCATATCGCTGCAAGTAGGACCCGAGTGCAAAAACGTAAAGACGGGGCAGTAGTGTGTATCAAACCAAATATCTGTATATTTTTATGCCATTTTTACATTTTTCTCAAGGAGCATTCTTTCAATCTGCAGTATTATGTGAATTTTTATGGCAATCTAGTCCATCTGGGCCAAATATCTAAAGGATAAAAGCTGTAACCCTAATCAGACAAGGAATGTTGTTTTTACCGGCAACGATCCGCCCGTACACCATTACTCGCGTAAAACATCTCCCATGACCTAATCTCAAAGTTTGAAAAGGTAGTTTGTCGATAAATGGAATGACATGATCTCACCCCATTGAGGTCGTATCGCAATGGTATACCCGGTCAACATCAGTTTGGTCTCAAAAGTGGCACCGGTCAACAGCAACTCAAAAGTTTTGCAAGGATGATCATGCACAACGGTGAAGAACAGACGTGGGGCATTTTCCCTTCCCTCTTTCTGACTGAATAATAAGTGACCTACCTGATGCATTGATTGCTGTCACAATCAAGCTGAATCCCCTGTAGGCTTCTGAAGAATCACTGGTGAAACGGATCCACAGATACGATCCCTGCGAAACTACACTTGATGATGGGCCGTCACCAGTAAACTGTCCTATTTCCTGTGCATCTTCCAATAACGACGTATTTCCCGAATACAAATAGACATAGTCATAAGAGGATTCAAGATGGAAATCAGTGAACTCCACATGAATGAAGTAGCCTGGTGCAGCGACAATGGCCCATGTGACATCAACATTGTTTGGGTAGTCCGATGGGTAATTAGGGGACATGATGACATCACTTCCATTCTGTCCCACGTATATCGTCCCGCCATCCACGGCAACTGCAAAATAAAAACAACACATGTCACCAATATTCACAATTCATATCGCTATAAGTAGGACCCTAGTGTATCAAATCAAATATGTGTCCTTGTCAGAACTGTGCTATGACGACATTCCATTGTCAGACTTTTTCCAAAGAGCATCTTTCAAAGTTGGAACCATTGATCAGGTAAGCAGTCAGGTTCTTACCGGCAACGGACCGCCCGGCCACCCTCAATTATGTAAAACATCCTCCGTGATCTAATCTTATACTTTGAAATAAGTAGTTTTTCGATAAATGGAATGGCATCATCTCACTAAATTGAGGTTGTATCGCAATGGTATACCCAGTCAGCGCTAGTTTGGTCTAAAAAGTGGCACCGGTTACCAGCAACCCCAAAAGAACATCATGCTGCAATATGTTTTGTATGTCCGAATGCTCATGCAAAACGTTTCAGGAAAGAGGTAGGGTATTATGCCCTCCCTCTTTCTGACTGAATAAGAAGTGACCTATCTGATCCATCGATTACTGTCCCAGGCTGAATCCCTTGTAGGTATCTGACAAATGACTGGTGAAACGTATCCACAGATACAATCCCTGCGAAACTTTACTTGATGATGGGTCATTACCATTAAATTTCCTATTTGCCGTGCATCCTCTATTGAGGCTGTATTTCCGGTTCAAACCAAATAGATATAGCCACAGCATGATTCCAGGAGGAAATCTGTGAACTCCACGTGAATGAAAATGCCTGGTGCAGCGACTGTGACAAACCTTCACTAATATGTGTCTTTCGTGTGTCTGCTTTTATTGAAACCAACTCATCTTCAGGGTGAAACGGCCATTACATCTCCTACTTCATATGTTTTAATATGTAATAAAAATGAAGGTAACGTTTCTTCCTACATTGCGAATAATCGGAACATTATACAAGACCTATCATTTATATAAGTTTTACATGTATTATTTTATCTTCTACTGATTGAGAGGTGCGAGTCAGCGGGAGGAGGAGCTAATTCAAACAGCTAGAAACAGAGATTTGTGGCACCCCGTGATCGTCTACGTCTCAGAATATGGCACTTAGATAGATAAATAGATAGATAGATAGATAGATAGATATACTGATTGAAAGGAAAGCCTCACATATTCACTATATAATCACATTTTAAAGCATGATTACAGACATAAATCGCGGAAGAATGTTTAAAATTTGACAGATCAATCAATGTTGAAAGGTGCAGTACTCAAATGAAAGTGTCGGACCCCTTTACCTTTCCCTAGTTACCACAGATCTTTTAGCATAGTTTACAATTGTCAAAGCTTTGATCATGAATGTTGATACAACAGCTATTCCAAATAAAAAGAAAATCAAGTAAACTGCAAAAATGACTGCAGTCACCGTAGAGAAAGTCTTCAAACACTGGAAAATCGTAAAATACAATACTTTTAAATACAAATGAAAATATGGTTATATATTTCACCAGATAATTTGAAGATTTTTTCATTAATAAATTAAAGATATGAGCTGTCAAGAAGCACAATAAAATATTCTGGGCCAAATACATGAAATAAATTTCCAAAGTTTCATACTCAATGATCCTAACTACCAATATTCACTCGTCAACTAAAAGCAAATATCATTACTTCAAATATTTAACTTTGCCTATCCATTCATAAGAAGCATATCTCCTCACCGTATGATTGTGTGTATGTATGCGTTATAAATGTGTTATTTCATTGATTCAATGTGTATTTGATGTTTTCATGTTTGCACTTTAGTGTAGGAAAGAGTCTACGATATATCAATGGCCGTTGCTCCTCCCTTCACATTGAATTTCACTCCTTTGTTGTATTTATTGTATTTCTTGATGCATTTTGTTTGTTATATTCTGAGTTTTTTTATCTGTTGCATAAGTGTTGTATTGATTGTATTTTTTATTCAAGTTGTGGAAACAAAGCAAACTGAAATTAAGATTGAAATACTTTGAACATAAAAATTACATAAGATATGGGAAAACACCTCGAACGTGACGTCACAAAATCAAAACAATATCTTATCCTTTTCTTATCCTTTGCCGGATTTTTATCAATCCTTCACTAAATTTGTTACACATGCCTGCTTTTATTGAAACCAACTTAATTTTAGAATGAAGTACCACTTTAAGTGCATACAGTACCTTGGGATTCCAAGAAGTCCAAATAATGACTGACGTGTGTGTAGACTCCAGGGAAATTTGGTCTTCCGCAGCCATAACCGAAGCTGGTAATACCAACGAGATGGAAACGGCCGTCCTCGCCTTCGCACTGTAGAGGTCCTCCAGTATCACCCTGCAACAATCAAGACAATATGGAGAGCATGATTAATAGGGGGAGGGGCAGAGGATATTAAGACTTCTTTAAAGAAAACATCACAAACACTTCACTCCGCAAAACGACGCGCACAACATCGACTCACAACTATAAAGTCGGCATGTACATAATCGAGTGTGATTAACACGCGCCTAAAATCGACAAGAAACAACAACAAACACTCAACATTCTTACATACATCCATAATGAATGAAAGATGTACAAAGTTTTTTAGTACATCATTATATTTGTTTGTATTAATGTTTTGTCTTTTGGGGTTACCTCTATCACACTAGAATCTACATTATTCTTCTTGTTACTTTTTTATTTGCAAAAAAAAATTGAATTAGAAAAAAGGAAAAAAGCATAGTCCATGGTTGCCCTGCTGAATGCTCTGCGCTAATACTCCATATTACTATAGGCCAGGATGCGATATTCAATTTTAGACACTTTGGGTTACATCAGATGACAAAAATAACCAGCAAGCTCACTAGTTATACTCCAAATTCCAAACACTCTGCCCAACGTTAAGACTTAAGTTCCCTCTTTCTGATATTGATATATACCTATAGTTTGATGCAAAGACATTTTTCTTTGATCCTTTTTTCTTTTTTTCTGTAACAACTTTGTGAGTCCCGTTTCTGCCCTCTACCGTGAATTCCATTATTCCATTTTATCCATTTATTTTCGGTTCAAACAACAAAAACAATAAAGCTAAGATATGTTTTGTTTAATGTTAATCATTCAATCTATCCTTTGATCACTCTTTCCTTACCTCTCTTAAACGAAAATATTTGATGCAAATATTCTTTAAAAAATAATGTACATAGTGTTACCAATAGCTGCGTTATTTTCCAAATAGGTCTCTATATCAAATGTAATGGTTGCAACTTGCCAGCTAGAACTTCTTTGACGGAATGGCAGAAAGAGTTGCAAAGCTAATTTTATACAATAAACGTATGGCTGACAATTTTGTTATCTTCAATTAATAGTGATAATGTTCTTCTTCTATATAGCCCTTAATGGTTGTATACAACTCTCTAAGCCCTTCACATCTTTGTACTACTACATATTGAGACATACTTTGTCACAATTATTACTGTTAAGCAAATCCAGGCAAAGCAAATCACAATATAACACACATATTGCATTACACATTGTTTATTAATTTAACCCGTTGCTTATGTTTACATTTTCTGGCTTTGCAAACTCTAGTTAGGAAATAAATATTTTAAGTTGCCATGGAACTGCAGTAAACAAAAGAATGCGTAGCTTAAGTGCGTCATGTAAGGTAATTGAAGTTCATTCGTAGCCTGTCGTCTACTTTCCGAAAACAGCATATTGTATGGGAGTCGTGCTGCTTAGTATCAGAGTGGAGGAAAACCAGCCTGCATATATGTGGGCTCAGCAAGGAAAATGTTAAGTGTGTCAAACCATGACATACATATTGCCTTATAGATATATATGCAGACACCGGAGAAGAAAAGCCTATCAGTTTTCGCTAATTTGTTTGTGTTTACATTTACTTTTTCGATGCCGTCGCAACTTCATACATTCTTACATATTTATGCAGTGGCGTGACATTTACCTGGCAGGTGTCCATTGTTCCTGACAGCTTGCCAGCGCACATCATAGTAGGTTCAATGTGGCGATCGGAATAGAACTCGCTGCACTGCTCCAAAGTAAAAATTTCCACAGTAGCCTCTTGGAGCACATCCGACACATGTCCACCTACAAAAACGTGTTATCCAACCAAGATCATGGCTTATTAATGCTCCAAAAACTTTGCAGCATATTGCAGCTTTTTTCAATCCCCACTGTCTGACATCTGTGATTTTGTATTTGACATCACAAAAGTACTGGTGTACACAAATAAACACATCACATACTGTAGGCACATTACAAACCCCTCAGTTCTGACGTAAGGCCACACATAAATACAAACACTGTCCTTTATTATACATCCAATACCTACGAGTTATAACTCTTTGGTATCAACCATATATTTTTTATATGTGGAAGCATTGGTCCTCCTTGTTTTATTGTATTCCACATCAGTTGATCTTTCTAACCGTTTTGGTTTACAGACTTCTCATAATTTTGTGTAATCTATTTGCATGCTATTACGTATTGTTGTGTTATTTGAACACACGGCTCCCACAGAGAACAGTGCAATAAAAAAAAATAAATAAAAAAAAAATAATAATAATAATAATAATAATAACAATAGGGCTATCCTGCTTAAAAAGACTTAAAAAATAATACAAAAATGAAACCTATTAAGTTTCCTCGTAGCTAGTGATCACAGAGATTGCTTCTTTGACGACGTACCTTCCTGCGTATGTCCCCACCCTGTGACGTAACATGTCTTGTAGAGAGTCGTATTTTGGTGCTCAGCCAAACAGATAGGCCGGACATAGTCATTGTTGAACTCCAGTGGGGGTATGAATGTGATGAGTGCGATGTCGTTTGCGATAGTCTGCGCATCATACAGTGGGTGGGCAATTGCTGTAACGTCCACCTCAACGTGATAGGAGGATGGCATGGACAGTTTCAGATCACCAACGACTGCTGTATGAAATTGGTCACTGGTATAAGAGAAATGGGAGAGTCAGTGCACAATGTATTCCAACTGCTCCTGTAACATTAACAGACTTCAAAATATTTATTGGCTTATCACACGTCTTTGTGCCAAGAGTCAACCCATATACATGTACTACAAATAGTTTAGCCAAGCGCTCACAGCCAGAAACAACACTATGACCTACCCAGCCACTGTACCAATTTGAGGACGCATGTGCACACTATTTAGAACAAAAAGATGAATATCCATGGTATCAGGTTTCTCGTGAAGAATTCTGTGCTGTAATGGAAGGATACGTCAATATCAACTTGCATACACTGCGCTGCTGGAATGGGAGGATAAGTTAATATCAACGTACACACAATGCGCTGCTGTAATGGCTTCGGTCTCGCTGATGATTGTAGCGGCGCATCTGTGAACATTGAATCGGTCTCGCAGTGACACCATCCAAGGCCAATCGCCAAGCTGGGCGGAGCTTCCTCCCAGAATACGACTGCGGGTGGTTGGGCTGCCTGGACGCAGTCCGCATTCAATCTCTAAGGCAACAAAGCGAAAAGAGCATGCCCAAGGTGCTTAAAGGTTTTCAATTGTGGTAACTTACCATGGCAACATGTCCAATAATAAGAGCTCATTGGATGTTGACATGGTATCTACCATTAATGGGAAGTTACAGTAAGTGAAAAGCTATATGCAACATAGCCCAGGTTTGCTACTTTACGGACACAGCACTGATTCACAGATCAAAACCATAAAGATACAACCCAAAAATTTGCTTCGTTCGGGGGCACAAAACGGATTACATGATTAGCACTATAGTTATGGCATCAGGGAACTAGCTATATAATGGCTGTGTTGCATGACATTTACCACTAATGGTATTAAGTCTGCCGTTAATGGTAACTGCCATGTTAACATCGCTTGCCATGCAGCCAATCAAATTCAAGTTTTTCGTAGTAAAGTTACCATCAATGGTAATTTGAATGCACCAGGATCCATAATAAATGTTCCATCTTGACAATATTTACTTGGAAAATGTTGCATCCATACATTTGTTTCAGTAAAGATCGAGGTTTAAGTGTTTACTTATATCTTCGTCCATGAAATTCCTGTAAATACGGTATTCTACTACCTTTTCACTATCTCTATTCAGTTTCTTATGAAGTTAATGCAAGTACTTTAAACCTCTCATACCGTTTTAACATCTGGTTTTCTTAGCCTCATACTATTAGCCTTGTTCTTTCCTTAACCCCTTACTATTTGTGAGGATTTTTACACTGGCATTCTTAGTGCTCTACTATGTGTTGATGTATGACTGTGCATGTTTGTGATTTATTTTGCTGTTTTTTATGAATATTGATTATATTTACTAAATTCTTGTGAAAAACTTATAAATGATTTACATTTAATATTTAAGCGAATTTTATGACTCTTAAATAAAACCCTTGTGAATTGTTTTGAACATCATCATACCAAATGTTACGTTCTTCACTTTCATAGCAATGAATCCGGAATGGTTACTGATTGCATTCTGCAGGGCAGCCAGGATCTCATCACGAGGAATGGAAGAGACACCTATAAACTCCAGTGTCACAGTCGCAATCAAGCTGCCCAATCTATATGTGGGGGAAAAGGGGCAAAGAAAAAAAAGAAGCATATCACTTTTCCAAAAAGCAAATCATATGTGGAAGGCTTTAATTGCAGTTTGTGAGATGTCTATTATTTAGACTATATACTTTCACGGCACAGAACATCTACAACAAATCTGCTGAACTGCGGAACGTTATTGTCGCAAACAACAAATGCTCGTTACTACGAAAAATATACCATATGCATTCAAATCGTCAAGAAAGCACCGAACAGAGAATTTTTATGAACATTTCATGCCACAAAAACTCAGCAGCTGTGCAGCCCGTCACAGCATGCAATATGCGCACGTATGCCAGTGCTAATAACTCCGGAATCCCTGATAGACTTGCCCATCTAGTCTGCAAAATATAGTAGGATGTTATCAAATTTGTGCTTGCTCTGCGTTGTCAGAAAAACGTGAACATTAACGGTTTTACGCTACGTGTTTTTCGTAACACAATCACTATTTGTTGTGACTATTAAATATATATATCATATAAGGGAAAATATGACAATGAACATGTCTGAAAAATACTAATAAAAATGGAGGATGTTAGGAATTATTCAAGTGCTTGGAAAACTTTTACCATTGCATACCTTAAGTTGATAACAGTCGAACCTGCAAAATCTTCGCTGACAGAACCTACGACATCATTAATCTGAATAAAAAAATAAATGTATCTGTCAAGAATCATTCGTTTCAATATGTTGTACAGCCCTGTTAAAACAAACATTATTAGATTCAACATCAAATTTCTGTAGCAGACCTTACACATCCGGTGTCAACTAATACCTGTAAACATTAATCAGCAGCTGAAATTCATAGGCAGAGTTAAACGGACAGCTCAACAAACTGCGATGTGTAACGATGACGAAATATTATGATATGTAGTGTTAAATGAGACACATCAATCAATGTTGGTAAGAATTGGTAGACGACGCATGCGTCAGGCCAGCTAGAGTATGTACCTCGTCATTGAATGTTAAAGGGCCCCTGTCATCAACATGCATGTTGACTTCTGTTGATGCAACTTAATATGAAACAAAATCACTAACTATATTTTACAATACTCTTCTATATTTTTTCTCAGCTCTGATAAGCCCCGCCTCCGAAATATCCTCCAACTCAAGATTCCCCCAGTGACATCATCAAAGGTAGAAATTAGCAGGATAATAGACATAATTTATGCACAAAATCAACATTGCAATGACTACCTGCAAGTGCTTATAATAGCATCACATAGCTAGCACATTTCTGACATGAGGAAACGATTATTCTCACATGAAAGGTTGTTGCATGGTATTGTGTGAAGACATGTGATGCTCTTGTGGGCAGGTGAAGATAGTCATTGCAATGTTTAGTTTGTGCATAAATTCTGCTTACTATCCTGCTATTTCTACCTTTGATGATATCACAGGGGGAATCTTGAGTTGGAGGATATTTTGGATATATTTTTCACTGAACAGTTAATGTTTTTGTTATATACATATTATGTTGTATCAACATAAGTCAAAATACGTTTTCATGTCAGGGGACCTTTTAATGTGCTACGACATGGTTAGTTGTGAATGTGGACTGTGTGGAAGGAATAAGGGCCAACTTCAAAAAAGTGTGCAATTGGAGTTATACAAAATGACAAATTTCAATATCAAAGATTTAATTTCATTATTATGAATTCAGAAACTGAACAGGTAACTTTTGGCCTCCAGTATATTTTCACGAAATATCCCCAAACGCAGACAAATTTTTTACACTTAAACCACCATTTCGTTATCATTATCATTATCAGTAACCGGTATTAAACATTACCGGTAAAATCTTATACAAATTTGAAATAGTAATTTTAATTCTTGCTTTGCAAAAATGAAATATTGGATTTCTTTTAACCGCAGGCATGAGCATGTATAAACATTATTGAAACCTTTCACATAATAAAACATAATACATATTTTTCAAAAAAACAAAAGAACATCATCATTATGATTATTGTTTTTTAGAATGAGTTCTGAAAGCAATAGAATTACAACAACAAAAAGCACTCACCACAGTAGTCACATTCATTTTCATTTCAGTGTTTTCTGGCGTGCCATCTTCCAGGAACTCAGGTCCATACAAGCCATCCATTATGAAGATGACATTCACCGACGATATATCTGTTAGAATCAGGTACAGATTTACCAATATTGAATTATATATCATGTACTGAGCCTGCATATGTGCTGACTTGCCTTTTCCACTCACATGCAAGGAAGCATGACTCCCATACAATCTGCTGTTCAGACAATACAGTCTATTAATAAACTTCAAGTAAATGTACCTTATACACAATTACTGCAGTTTCGTGGCAAATATTGACATCCTTCATGGACCAGGGTTCACGAAGCCTGAAAATCTAACCATGAGCAATAGGTTTAAGGGCTTAGAGAAAGGTTGATGATTACATAAGCAAGCTGGGTACCGGGCACATATCATTATGTGAGAGAAAGAGAAAAAAGACCTCCTCCAGTCAATGGGCCCGGTAAGGATAGGACAGGTGATGAGGAAGAGCAGGTTGAGAAGGTATGGTCATGTGGCTAGGAGAGAGGAGACCCACTAGCTTCAGAGAATATTAAATTGCACAGTTGCCATGGTTGCTTGTAAGAATCCATGTGGGAGGCTCACACGACATGGGAGGAAACAATCAAAGAAGACAGAAAAGCGTTGAACATTAGCCACATTGACCCAAATGATAGGACAGTATGGAGAAGAGACATGAAGGATATGAACTGTCCAACCCCACAAAGTGGGAAAAACAGACTTTAGATGTTGATGATTGGTCCACTCAACAGTGCATGTGTTCAGTAGAAGAAATGCCCGCATTGCACTCTGACAGGGACAATACGACTATGAATTTTGACTATGGTCGGTGCGTTTCAAGGAACAAGGAATTGTTTTTCACCCCTTCCTCCCAGATCCGCCCCTGCTCTTTCAATTTTTAATTCAATATTCCGTGCAAAATGCGTAAAGTGAGTTAGATTATAGCCATAATTCAATAAACATATTCATAATTGAAAAAGAAAATGTGTACAATTTTGTTGTGATTTCTTCCTAACTACGTGTAAGCTATAAGAGAACTTATTTTTTTTTCCTTCCTGGGTCTAAACATCGGCTCATGGAGCAGGGGGGGGGGGGGCGTTTCACCGAGTTGTTTTTAAGCTACGAAGGACTTTTCGCTATTGATCTGTTCTTATGCTAAATCAATATTCCTGTTTTAGCACAGTGGAATGAAACTTCAAATAATCCTAATCATATTTCAACAAATCAATCACAAATGTGTTAAAGATACAGAAGAAGAAATTCATTCTGAGCCTTGTCATAAAACAAACCTGTTTTGCAATCGACCCCTGTGAAACCAGCCGCACAGGAACATATGTAAGATCCGTGAGAGTTTACGCACGTAGCTCCATTCTGGCAACGGTCATCGTCCGTGCATTCGTTGATATCTAAATAATCATTACGGGTGTATGATTGTTTTACTCGGATGCGTTTATTATGTAAAACAGCAGGAAACAACACAGAAGAAGAAATGATGTATGTAGGGGGTTTGTGTACAATCTACGAGTACCAATAACCCAAATTTGAGTGATTTGTCACTTGCTTCCTTTTTCAGAATAGGGCGGTAATAGGCATCAGCATGCATACCTCCCAAACACCCATTTTAACCCACTTGCTTTGAACAGGTGTTGAATAAGATATCCCAAGGGGAAGAGGGGGAGGTTAGAACCATCCCAACACCCGTAGATCTGCCAATGCCCTTTTACCAATTGATTCAGTATTCCGTTTACAATGCGTGAGAATGGTTTTGATAAATCATAGTCATAATGCAATAACCATTATTCTAATCAACAAATACTACATGCAAACGTGTGTGCAAAAAAAGAACTTCAAGTGCTTTTTCTTTACGACTAAGCCTCGGAGGACTTTTTGCACAACTGGTGATCCGGATACCAAAAATTGTTCCTGTTTGATCATAGTGAGGTTTAATCTCCGAAAATCCTAATCCTAATCCTAATCAAATAAGACAAAATTTATCAAAAATTTGTATTCAGAGGCTTGTTACAACAAGAATGTAAATTTACAAAGATCAGATTATATGAAGTTATCATAGACGGAAATGATAAATACATGTATGTCACCATCAATCATAATGTTTTGTGAGATACTGTTGCTTAAAGAGAGAAAGAAAATTATTGATTACCGATCAGCAATGATCAATTATCGAAGAAGCTTCTAGCAAATACTTGAAATTGATCCGCAGGACAGTATAGAAAATAGTTAGAGTTAGCACAGATGTGCTGATCTCCACTTCCAAAGGGATTGACTTGTACAACGTACCAGACTCGCAATGAGATCCCGTATACCCGGAGGTACAGTTACATCGATATTCATTGACGAGGTCCTCGCATTGTCCTCCATTCTCGCATGTTACATTCTCACACTCGTTGATATCTATAAAAATGAAGAAAAAGAAACACAGCCAACATCAATCTTTTGAGAAAACTTGACCGTTGCTTTTTCATTAAAGACAGGGCAGCCCATTTGTAAGAGTCACTAAACATTTCAGAAAGTATTTTCTACATCAGATTTAGTGTTTTGATGATGCCCCTTCTTGCATATTATGCTTTTAATTTTAGCTGTCATCCATGTGATATTTACTTTCGTCGCATTTATTGATATCTGTTGATAAATGATAGCACAATAAAGTAATTATAGCAGATTAACCCATAGACTGTTTAGCATATTACCTCTAAATGAGCCCCTATGTCATAATAAGTAATAGAAAGATACTATAATTCTGATTAATATTATGGCATATAGGCCCTTTTAGAGGCTAACTAATAACGATCTATTGGTTATTGTCCTCCATTCTCAGAAATGACACCCTCACACTCGTTGATATCTACAAAATGAGAGAGATTCTAGAAGAAACAAAGGAATTAGACCTAGATCTAAGTAAACTAGACATAGATCTAGATTTAATAATTGTGGTCTTATGGGTAGTATGTCAATAACTTTGCGAAATGCAAATAAAAGTATTTTTCGTCAATATTCTTGGAAATAAAAGTATCATTGAAAGTTATTTACTTATTGAGGTGCATGTAGTGCTATTTAATACACAGAAGGCTATTTAAATAACCACAATTGATAGAAGCCTACAAGAAGCATTGAAGCAGATATTTCGGTCATGGATCCATTTCACATGAGTTATGTTTTCACATGAACACAAATTAATACCCTAGAACATCAGTGGATCTGATACAGAAGAAGAAATTCTTTCCGAGCCTTGTCACAAAACAAACCTGTTTCGCACTCAGCTCCTGTGAAACCAGCCGCACAGGAGCAGGTGTAAGATCCGGGAGAGTTTGCACACGTAGCTCCATTCTGGCAAGGGTCATCGTCCGTGCATTCGTTGATATCTATATGAGCATTACGGGTGTATGATTGTTTTACTCGGATGCGTTTATTATGTAAAACAGCAGGAAACAACACAGAAAGGACATGATGTATATAGGGGATGTTGGGTACAATCTACGAGTACCAATAACCCAAATTTGAGTGATTTGTCACTTGCTTCCTTTTGTCAAAGTAGGGCGGTAATAGGCATTAGCATGGATACCTACCAAACACCCATTTTATCTCACTTGCTTTGAGTTAGACATCCCAGAAGGAGGAGGGAGGATGTTAAAAACAGCATACACCCCCATAGATCTGCCACTGCCCTTTTACCAATTGATTCAAGATTCCGTGTAGAATGCGCAAGACTGATTTTAACAAATCATAGTCATAATGCAATAAGCATATATTTTCATCAACAAACACTTCTGTTTATACTTTTTTAC
Source organism: Arbacia lixula (assembly GCA_963669155.1). Classification (NCBI taxonomy): domain Eukaryota; kingdom Metazoa; phylum Echinodermata; class Echinoidea; order Arbacioida; family Arbaciidae; genus Arbacia; species Arbacia lixula. The sequence continues at coordinate 3,474,903 of OZ022596.1, read as the reverse complement.
TCAATACATATATGCTAAAAGATTTTTTCTCGCTCTAAGCTACGAACGACTCTTTGCACAACTGGAGATCCGGATACACCAAATTGTTCCTGTTTGATCATAGTGGGATTTTATTTCCAACAATCCTAATCATAACCATAATTAAAAAAACAAAATTTGTATTCAGAGGCTTGTTACAAGAAGAATGTAAATTTACAAAGATCAGATTTCATGAAGTTATCATAAAAGAAAATAATAAATACATGTATGTCAACCAGAATGTTTTTGTGAGATACTGTTGCCTAACAATATTGATAACCAATTAGCAATGATCATTTATCGAAGGGGCTTCTAATGAATACTTCGAATTGATCTACAAATCAGTAAAGAGAATATTTGTAGTTAGCACAGACATGCAAATGTGCTGATCTCCACTCCTAAAGGGATTGAATTGTACAACGTACCATCCTCGCAATGAGATCCCGTATACCCGGAGGTACAGTTACATCGATATTCATTGACGAGGTCCTCGCATTGTCCTCCATTCTCGCATGTTATATTCTCACACTCGTTGATATCTATACACATAAAGAAACAAAAAGTCAGCATTAATCATTTGAAAAAAACTTAAAAGACAGGGTAGCCCTTTTGTAAGAGTTACTAACCATTGCAGTAACTATTTCTAAATCTGATTTAGAGTGTTTATCATGCCCCTTCTCGAATATTATGTTTTAACTTTAATTTTCATCCATATATTACTTTCATCCATATTTACTTTCGTCGCATTTGCTTATATCCGTTGAAAAATGATAGCACGGCTGTGTGGTTAATCATACACGTGCACATGATCAAATTTTGAAGAGCACTTACTCATGTTTGTGTCAAACATGGAAATAATTATAGCACATCAACCGTTCATCATCTTGCATCTAGATTGGCCTATATACCGTAATAAGACATAGAAAGATATTGTAATTTTTGATTGATATTATTACATATAGGCCCATCTAGAGGGAAGATGCTAACGGTCTACTGGTGATTGTCCACAATTCTCACAAATGACATCCTCACACTCGTTTGATTCTCCGAAATGAAGGTAGAGTCTAAAGTTTATCAATCACAAATAAAGTAGACCTAGATCTATGTAAATTAGACAAAGATCTAGATTTAATAATTGTGGTCTAATGAGTTGTATGCAAAATGCAAAATGCAAATACGTGTATTATTGGTCGATATTATTGGAAATAAAAGTGTCATTGGTCGTTATTTACTTAATGAGGTACATGCAGTGCTATTTGATACACAGAAAGCTATTTAAATAACCACAACCGAACGAAGCCTACAAGAAGCACTGAAGCAGATTTTTCGTTCATGCAACTATGTCCCATGCACCATGTTTCCACATAGAACACATACAAATACCATAGCACATCACTTAAATTGATTCAGAAGAAAAAAAATCATTCCGAGCATTGTTACAAAACAAACCTGTTTCGCAGTCAGCTCCTGTGAACCCTGCTGTACATGAGCAGGTGTAGGATCCGGGAGAGTTCGCACACGTAGCTCCATTCTGGCAAGGGTCATCGTCCGTGCATTCGTTGATATCTATATGAGCATTACGGGTGTATGATTGTTTTACTTGGATGATTTCATTAGGTTAAAACAAGAGCAAACAACAGAAAAAAAACATTATATGTAGAGAATGCGGGGTACAATCTAAGAGTACCAATAACCGAAATATGAGTGATGTGTCACGTGCTTCCTTTTTTCAGAATAGGGGGTAAAATGCAATAGCATGCATACCTCCCAAACACCCAATTTAGCTTATTTCCTTTGAATTGGCCATCCCAAGGGGAGTATTGGAAAGTTGAAACCAGCCACCTTTTTTTAGCATAGTGGGTTTCTTTCCATAAATCCTAATCAAGTTTTACAAAATTTATCAAAAACTTTGTATTCAGAGGCTTGTTACAACATGAATGTCAATTTACAAAGATCAAATTTCATAAAGGTATCATAGAATGAATAATAACTACATGTATGTCACCATCAACCAGAATGTTACCGCTACCTAAAGAAATTATTGATTACTGATTAGCAATGATCAATTATTGAAGGGGCTTCTAACAAATACTTCAAATTGATCTGCAGGACAGTATAAAAGTAATTGTACAACTTACCTTGCTCGCAATGATATCCCGTATACCCGGTGGTACAGATACACTGATATTCATTGACGAGGTCCTCGCATTGTCCTCCATGCTCGCATGTTATATTCTCACACTCGTTGATATCTATAAAATGACAAAAACGCAGTAAACACCAATCATTTGAAAAAATGTATCTTTGCGGCTTCATTTAAAGACAGGGCGGCCTATTTGCAAGAGTCATAAAACTCTGCAGGAATTATTTCTACATCAGATTTAGTGTTTGTAATATGCCCATGCTTGCACATTTTTTTTTTAAATTTAAATATACTTCTATGTGTGATAATTACTTTCGTCGCATTTGTTGATATCTGTTGATAAATCATTGCACAGATGTGTGCTTTATCATACATGTACACATGATCAAATTTTGAATATAATTGAAGAGTAGATATTCATGTTTGTGCCAAACATGGAAGTAATCATAACAGATTAACAAGTAGACCGTTTCGCATCTTGCCTCTAGATAGGCCTATATGGTGTAATAAAATATAAAGATATATCATAATTTTGATTGATATTATTAAATATAGGCCCATCTAGGGGCAAGATGCTAACTGTCCCCTGGTCATTGTCCCCCATTCTCACAAATGACACCCTCACACTCGTTTGATTCTAAGAATAAAGGTAGAGTCAAGAGGTCATCAATCACAGATAAAATACACTTAGATCCGTGTAAATTAGAAATACATCTAGATTTAATGATTGTGATTTAATGAGCTCTATATCAATAACAAATGCAGAATGCAAGTACAAGTTATTGGTCGATATTATTGATATAAAAGTATCATTGACCGTTATTTACTTGATGAGGTACATGTAGTGCTATTTAATACACATAAGGCTATTTGAACAACCACATTGGAGTGAAGCCTACAAGAAACATTGAAGCACATATTTCGTTAATGAAACTATGTCACATGTGTCATATTTTCACATAAAACACGAGTACCAATAACCCAAATTTGAATGGTTTCTTACTTGCTTCCTTTTGTCAAATTAGAGCGGTAATATGCATCAGCATGCATACCTCCCAAACACCCTTTATCTCACTTGCTTCGAATTGGACATCCCAAGAGGAGGAGGGAGGTGTTAATACCAGTATTATTGGCCGATATTAATTAATGGATTGAATTAGTATCAGTGACGTTATTTACGTTTATGAGGTACATATAGTCTTGTTTATTACACAGAAGGCTATTTCAATAACCACAATGGAGAGATCAGGCTACAAGAAAATAAACAAGCACATGTATATTTTGCTGATGAAACTATGTCACATGCACCATAAAGCACATAGAGAATATCTGTGAATCTAATACAGAAGAAATTCATTCCGAGCCTTGTCACAAAACAAACCTGTTTCGCACTCAGCTCCTGTGAAACCAGCAGCACAGTAGCAGGTGTAAGATCCAGGAGAGTTTGCACACGTAGCTCCATTCTGGCAAGGGTCATCATCCGTGCATTCGTTGATATCTACATGAGCATAACAAGTGTATGATTGTTTTATTTAGATGCGTTTATTATACCAAGACAACATCAAACAACAGAATATGCCGTAATAAGACATAGAAAAATATCATAATGTTGGTTGATATTATGGCAGATAGGCTCATCTAGAGGCAAGATGCTAACGGCTACTCCTCACACTCGTTGATATCTACAAAATGAAGGTCTAGAGATCATCAATGACAAAATATAGACTTGGATCTATATGAATTACACATATTCATCTAGATATAGGTTTAATAATTGTGATCTTATGAGTTGTATGTCAATAACCAGTGAAAAGTGCAAATAATGCTAAATGTGTCACTCATTGTGGAAAAAAATCGCTAGTGATAATCGTTTGTCTCGCAATGTATGGTCAGACGAAAAACTGCAACACTTCGTCAGGTGTGATACAAAATTGTAGTAAGAAGGGGTTTTAACTACCCTTTGGTGAGTGCAATGCACTGACCAAAGGGTATTGAAAACCCCTATTTTTTACAATTTTGTATCACACCTGACGAAGTGTTGCAGCGGTATCATAGTATTATTTATCGATATTATTGGAAATAAAAGTATAAGGCTATTTCAATAACCATAATTTAATGATCAGCCTTCAAGAAAAAAAACAAGCACATATTTGGTTAATGTCACATGCGTTCACATAAAACACATAGTAATATTATAGAACACCAGTTAATCTGATAGAGACGAAGAAATTCATTCCGAGCCTTGTCACAGAACAAACCTGTTTCGCAGTCAGCTCCTGTGAACCCTGCAGTACAGGAGCAGGTGTAGGATCCGGGAGAATTTGCACACGCAGCTCCATTCTCGCAGGGGTCATCATCCGTGCATTCGTTGATATCTATATGAGAATTACGGGTGTATGATTGTTCACTTCGACGCATTTATTATGTTAAAAAAACATGTCAAACTCCAGAAAAAAAAGTATTTAACTGGCATTTGTCATTTATATCGATCCATTATCATATAGTAACGAATGATGTTCCATCAATTCCAAGCTTGCATGTACGTTTTTACATTACAGACCATCAGGAATATGTTTCAAAGTTCATATTTTATAATCCCTGACTTGCAATCAAAACATGCAGTGTCTGTCTATTAAAAGTGATAATTTCAAATCTTGTGTTAAACCCTGAACTGTCTCCATATTTGTCTCTGTGACCGTTGCTTTATATCTATATAGTACGCAGCATTATCACATTGTACCAAGGATGTATGAAGGTGAAGCCGCCTCGTGCATCCTTGTTTTTATTAAACTATTAATAGTTACGAAGGTTGCATTGTGTCCAAACTACATCGTTAGTCGTCTGACCGAAATAACTCTTTAGGAAATATTGAAGTTGTGTCATCAGTGTAGAGTACAATGTTGTTTCATCACACCGGTTCAAGAGTTTTAAGCAAGTTTTATTTTTGATAACTAGAAACATTTAGTGACCGCTTACCTTCATCGCAGATATCCCCAGTCCACCCGCTTAAACACTCGCACGTAAAAGCTCCCTCGGTGTTTGTACACGTCGCCCCATTTTCACAAGGAGCGTCTCCCGTGCATTCGTTCACATCTAAACACAACAAAAAAGTAAGTCCCCCCTCAGCAAAATAGCATAACTTTTTATCAAAGAGGTTTTGGGGCAACATAATTTGGCAGGATTGTACCTTAATTTATTAACTTATGTGAGAAAATCACACTAATCCAATTAGTCATGCATGAGTAGACAAATGAGTAGACACATTAAAGGTTAAAATGTCACTCTTCAATAGTCTCAAGGGTAATTTTGGAATTTTGTCATATGATTTTTTGATGAATTCCATTTCTGGTGCATAATACATGTCCTTTCAATGTTTATCATCCATCTCTCGACTAACGAACACCTATCCCGACACTCAACCCATTCTTCTGGTTGAGTGAGCAACGTTTAACAAATACTCATCCCTCTTGAGTTTGAAACTTAAAATAACCTCTGGATATTTTGATAAAGATGTCACATGACCTGTTATGTAAACATTAGAAGTAAAAACACTTTAAAAATCGCACAATAAATGCTAAAATGTAAAACGGCAGAAACAGTTACCCTTGTGACTTTTGAAAAGTGACATTTTTGCGTTTAAAATTTGCCTACTCATGCATGACTAATTGCATTAATGTGATTTTCACACAAAAGTTCGTCAATAAGTTAGGGAACAATCCTGCATAATTATTTTTCCCAAAAGGGGGGAAGGGGGGGGGGGGGGGGGGTGGGGTGTTATGACAACCACAAACTACAACGATAAATTCGGCACATCTCGTCAAATGTGACTTTTTCTCTAAGATTTTCGCGATTCTCGTGGGGGGGGGGGGATTATGACAACCAGAAATTACAACGAAAAATTCGGCACATCTCGTCAAATGTGACTTTTTCTCTAAGATTTTCGCGATTTTCGTTAGGGGGGGGGGGTTATGACAACCACAAACCACAACGACAAATTCGTCACCTCTCGTCAGATGTGACCTTTTTTCCTGGGACTGATTTTCGCTTTTAATTACAATCTATTATTCATTAATCATGCAAATTATGCACATTCTTATTCATAATACACCTACTTAATAAAAAGAAAGTAATCATAATTTTAGGCATGCAGCTTCATTGTGATTTTTTTGATGAGTTTGTTACATATGATAATTAATATATAGAAGGCTTTTTCAATAAAAAAAAATGAAATGATCAGCCTACATGAAGCAAATCAGCACATACTATTTTGTTCATGACACTATGTCACATTCGTCATGTTTTCATATAAAACACATTAAAATACCATACAACATCAGTTAATCTAATACAGAAGAAATTCATTCCAAATCTTGTCACAGAACAGACCTGTTTCGCAGTTAAATCCTGAAAATCCAGCAGCACAGGAGCAGGTGTAAGATCCTTGAGAGTTTGCACACGTAGCTCCATTCTGGCAAGGGTCATCGTCCGTGCATTCATTAATATCTAAAAGAATATTACAGATGTATGCATAGTTATACGGAATATCGAATTCTAGATTGATATATTTCCACTTTCATATATTATTTCAGAGTGACCTCGTCGCCCTGACATTATACTAATACATCACGATAATACATGGAACAATGTTAAAACAATAATTAACATATCAACATATTAAACAAACTCAGTGGACATTCACGTGATATAATACATTGTATTAATTCTACGTTCTAAAAAATGTATTCCAAGTAATATTAAAACATACTGCAAAATTAACGCCAAATTGATAAAAACAAACTATTATAATTTACCATCAATGATAACTACCATGGCAACAGGGGAACTCGATGATATCTCATTGGATGTTGCTATGGTAGTTACCAGAACCGGTAAGCTACAATAATTGAAAACCTGTATGCAACCTGGTCCAGATGCTACATTTTATTGACAGACGGTTTCATCTGAAATGAGGATTCCAAAATTAACTATCACACGCATTTGTATCTTTCAGCTTTTCAAACGATTCCTTGATTTATAACATGAGTTGGTCTGATTAGTGAACTGATTAAGCTGAATATGGGCATTAAGCTATGAAGGACGTAACATACTAAATTTCAACATAAAAAATCAAACCTGTGTCGCAGTCAACTCCCTTGAATCCAGCCTCACAAGTGCAGGTGTAAGAACCGGGAGAGTTTGCACACGTAGCTCCATTCTGGCAAGGGTTGTCGTCCGAGCACTCGTTGATATCTGGTGATCATGCAATAGCGTTGTCACGGTATTTGTTTCTTGTAATATCATGAATATCATTTTTGCAAGTATTATTTCATTGAAATTCTATTAAAAAAAGTATATTGGTATTACTTTTTGAAAGCTGTGGATGAATTGCATAGTATAAAAATACAATGACATGACAACATGTAAGAACATTAAAACGGTAATGATCCACTATACTTACGATATTTACTAGTAGATTATCAAAATAAAAAATAACATGGTTTCACCAATCCACGTTAATTGATGATGCATGCTCATTTTCTTGCAACATTATACCAACACTCGCAGCTCCTCACATTACATTCTCACAATGTAGTCTCGTATATGGTTTAGCTTTTTTCCGACAAGAGTATGTGGATCGTCTTTTTCATAATCTTGATGTTTTTGATGTACATAGTTCGAAATTGAAAGGAAAGTCCACCCTAAAATTAAGTTGATTTTAAAATCAGAAACATAAAAGAGATAACGGTGAATGTTTGACGAAAATCAATTAAAGGATAAGAAAGGAAAGTAATCTCTTAGAATCTAAAGTGTGTGACGTCATGTGCGAGGTGCTCCCCATATGCTGTGTGATGTTATGATTCCATGATTTGTTTCTTGATGGAGGAATTTTTCATACAGATGGCATTTCTTTTAAAGTTTCACTTACCTGTGTCACAGTTCTCGCCAGTCCACCCACTGTCGCACTCACACGTGTACGACCCTGGTGAGTTAGTGCATGTCGCCCCATTTGCACAGGGAGCACTACTTGTACATTCGTTGATATCTGTCAGGGAGGGCTTAACACGTTACATCTCAAACACACGATTTCAATTGTTACTTTTCTAATAGGAACCTGTCTTAAAAAGACGTTTCCAGCACTTTGGAAATAGAATATCATGCGGAACAGTGTAAAATCGAGACTCTTGTCCTGCAACAAGATATCACGTTTAGAACGGTTTTACTTTATTGTAGCAATACTCTTCGAGTACATCTTTCGATATGCAGTGAAAGTGTTACATGTTACATCTGCGCAAACAACTTGGGTATTTTCCCTAAATCATTCAGCGCATCATATATGTTACAACTGCGCAAGCATCTGGAGTGAGTAGGCCTATATTTCCCCAAATTATTCTGCGCACGCTATTTTGTTGATGCGTAAAATCCAGGAAAAAATATTCAGAGAATCGGCGGCTTCCAATGGATCTTCATGGATTAAAGACCTGGCGGTAATGTAAATATCTTTTAATTGATTAAACAAGAGAGCAAGAGGAAGATAAAAGGATCAAATGAAGCGACGACATCAAGAAATGAAGTTCAGCAACTTCTTATGCTGAAGCAAAGAGAGCTGCAGAAAACCGCCTTAGGTGAAGAGCCATGTGGCCAACCCTCGAGTCGAAGACGGCACGTGATGATGATGATTTATTAAGCATAAGAAGGATGATAACAAGAACAATCAAGAAAAATGACAATGACAGCAACAAAATACAAACAAATTGATTATTTAGATACATAAAGGCACCGCATAATACAATCAACGTACTTGAAGTCAACATTTACACTAGATTATGCCTCGCCATGTTCCACGTTTGTTGCAATATGTGAGTTTACATAATGATTATCACATGTATTGATATGTATTTTGTATCTTACATGTTCCTTATTTAATTATGAGCACCCTTTGCTTACAGAGTACTATTAAAACTACCAGATGATATAAATCGCAGGGAAAGAGGATGAAGGGGACACTTTGGTATATCAACTTGTGACAGAGAAACATACCTGATTGGCAGTCAGATCCTGTGAATCCAGCAGCACAGGAGCAGGTGTAAGATCCGGGAGAGTTGGCACACGTAGCTCCATTCTGGCAAGGGTCAACGTCCGTGCATTCATCGATATCTAGTCACAATGCAAACAAATCGTTATTCGACTTTAACGTACTTATTTACACTACAATACTCAAGTTCCAGTATACAATGTGTTCTTTCGCAGGTAACAACATAAACTGTCATAAAAAAAAAACGCGGAATATGGAAGAAAATACTGTATGAGAACTTCTTACACAATGATAGAACTGATAGAACTCAAAAGTAACATGTAAGCGGATTCATAGCAATCGCTAATTTTTGAGGTTCATAGCCTAGAGGCCGGATTTTTGTGACGCCATGGCCTAGCTATTTGCGCCATGAATGGCAATGAACCAGTTTATGTCAAAGGCGGGATAGTCACAACTTTATGTCGTTTCCATTCATCTGTATAATAGTGTCAATATACACTCTTAAATGAAAACCTTCTATCCCATATCATTGGGGAAAAGCTAAACAGAATGTCTACTCACCGTCACGCGTGCTTTTCTACTCGACATGTACAGCTGCGTAGACTCTCACTCCACCACGATTCATTGCAATTGATGGCAAAAAATGCTAGGCAACTGTCTACAAAAATACGCGTGATCGATTGAGAATCACCGCAACTCTTTATGTATGTTTTAAGACTGGTTCAGGATCCATGTACAAGGTTTCACTCACCAGAGTCACAGTTCTCGCCAGTCCACCCACTGCCGCACTCACACGCGTACGTCCCTGGTGAGTTGGTACATGTGGCCCCATTTGCGCAGGGATCACTAGTTGTACATTCATCTACATCTATTGTGGAAGGGGAAATACGTTGAAGATTAAACAATTTAAATATTACACGTAGCTGTGGTGACGATGGGTTTGCAAAAATATTTACCCTTTTTGCGGCACATTAAACACTGCTCTATGGGATATATGTGTATCACTTGACTGCAAACATCCACAAGTGTCACATATAAAGTTAAATAATTCCCATATGTATGACAATGTTACCAAACACGAATCTTAACTCACAGAAACTGCATAATTTCTATTCTTTTCTACCCTATGCAGCTTTACGCATAACCTGAGTATATGGGAAAGATTTTTAAATGTGTGTTATACCCGGCCAAACTCTTCTAAACTCTTCCAAGATAAAGGCTGTCCTTTGAAATTGATTGAGACTTAACTTGTCCTCAACCAAAATATTTTATCATGTTTATAGTCATATCAACCATAAGTGTGCCAGACAAATCTATTCTCTAGAGGAGTTGTGTCGATTAATAGGTCAAAAATACGCATGTGGCACATTAACGGTTAGTTTACATTCATGTACTTTTCCTGCTACTGTCGTGATCTGGTCTTAATGGTAGTGTTGTCAACTTGTCAGGATGCAACACTCTCGATGCAAGACACAGCAACACAGATAGTTTGTGGGTGAAAGAAAAATTGTTCTTTTGCAAAAAAAGTAATGCGAGGAAAATATGTAGGAAAAATAAAGAAAGACACCTAAAGAAAGACGCTATGAAGAAGACCCTGCAAAATCAAACAGAAGACCAACGAACAGACATACTCATTACTATAGGCCTACAACAAGATGTACAACATAAGGCAAATCAAGGAATCTAAGACATAAAAACACACTTACCTATTTCGCAGGCATCCCCTATGAATCCGGACGGGCATGTGCAGGAGTGCGAGCCGGGAGAATTAGCACAGGTAGCTCCATTCTGGCATGTGCTACTGTCGGTACATTCGTCGATATCTTATAATGAAATCATGTACGAAATATATTTGAAATCATTACCGCAGACATGTGTCAATACCAACATATTACCCATCAATGAACATTCATGTCATTAATGTTTGTTTTTCTTTCATATATATTTTAATTACGTATTTCTATGTTAATTGCATACATTGTTTCTCCTTACTTCGGTAAATTTGTATTGTAGATTATAGAGTAGATGTGTATGTTAAAGGTCATCACACTCTACAAGCAATTGGTTTCTGGTGATAACCTAAATTTATTGTTCATGAATATTTTCTATTTCGTCTGCTAAATGAATATATACTCTAAATTTACAAAGGTATAATATCAATATAAATATGTATATAACAAAACATGTAAAGAAGCTTGAATTGCATGATATGTAATGCAGGAGATCAACTGCGTGACCATATCATGCTTCAGGTGCATGCAGTTCTTCAGAAAACATAGTTATCTAAGCAATATGAGACATGTGTGGATAAACATGTGAGAATAAAAACATGCCAAGTTACTGATAGCATTATAAATACTTCCTTTAGCATTTTGTGATTGCAAGATATCAAGTATATTCATATTATCAATAATGCATTTTGCGTATGTCTTTCTAAATTATTACTGCATAGAGTTTAAAAACACATAATCCTTTACCGTCTGCACACAGATCTCCTTGCCAACCATCAGCACAGTCACAGGTAAAGCCCCCGAGAGTATTGGTGCAGCTAGCTCCATTTGAGCAGGGGTCAGTTGCGCACTCGCCAACATCTGTATAGAAGCAAGGTCACTCAGTATCTTACAAAGTTCTTTGTTCAAATGAACCCGATACAACTCTATAATATAGCAAATTGTAAATCTGCAAAACCTTACTTCTGTGTATGTCACGGTGTGACGTGATATTATATTATTCATGTGAATTAGATTGTGGTAGTGTAGCCACCAAAGTAAAGTATGAATGTGAAGTGCACCATTTGGTTTCAAGTGTATCCATTCAGATAGTATGTGGGAGCACGATTTGCAAACAATAATAATGTGTTTAGACTGGACAGAGCCAGGTCGTCGACCCACAGGCTCAAGGCCCCTACACTGAGGTCAATACACTGCAAATGAGAGATGGGAGACAAGAAGACTAAAAAAGGAAATATTCTGGTCATTAATAATGTTTCCACATCAAAGAGGACCTAACATAATGTGGTCAGTGCCAGGGTTGATATGGACATTAAACAGGTGCTTTTCTGACACATGTGGCTAAGACTTGTCAAACTCAGGACCATAAATCAGAGCTAGACTGAGGCCACCTTGACTTCCTGGAAGAGGGAAGAAGTCACCGACGGAAGTGGAAGAAGTCACCGACGGAAGGGTGTGGGGGTTAACTTTAACCCAATGAAGAAGAGTTTAGGAACAGTTTCAGGAACCAATTAACAGAGTCTTTATATAAATCTTTATCCACTAACCCTCAATGAAATGTCAGGACAGGAAATGAGAATGGTCTGATTGGCCCTATATTGAATTGTGTAGTAAGAGTGATTTCCCATAGACATGTGTACAAATATCAGTTTCCCATAGACTCGTGTGTCAATGAGCCATATAAAACCAAGGTGCAGAGACCGGAGACAAACAAGATTTGTGCAAAATAATCAAGAGAGGAAACAGTCTGTGTGTAGGGGTGCAACTGAGAGTTGTGAAGCGGTCTCCCCCTTCAACTAATTGCAGCAAAACTTCAGAGTTTAAACTGTTTCTACAAGTGGAGGATTCTGTGTATACTGTCTTTGGAAACACCAACAAAGTTGTAAGTCTTATATTTCTTTTATGCATGTATTTCAAAGGTGTGAATGTTGTATGATGTTTATGCTGATATATTTTATTGACTTGGGTTTACAAAGAAAGATATTTTAATCTTATTCCATATGTTATTATTATGATACTCAAATTGTGTGCATACATTCTCAGCACAGAGAATATCAAGGAACATACCGGTTCAGGGAAAAGTGACGTATTAGGAGTGACCTAACTGTTGACACTTTTATGGCCTTCTCATGGCAAGCCAGGTCAAAAGGTTATGTTTTGGGAAAACTCACTGAGCGAAAAGAGGAACTCACTGAGTCAAAAGAGGAGACCTGTTAGGACAGTGGAATTGGGAAAGAAAATCATTTTTAAATATATATTTTGCTTTGGGTTAGAAAAAAAGGAAAAATACAGTATCCCTATTCATTTATAATTAACAGGGTGTTTAATTTGGGACTAAAGTTCAACTTTCCGAGGGAAAGACGCTGGAGCTAGGCCAGAGGGCTCGGGAACTACCAGCAAGGACTTTACAAGTAGCAAGAAACCACCAAGAAAGAGATTCAACTAACGCCGATAACATACTGAATATAAACTGTACATTGTACTTGTTGTAGCTAAGTGACGACTAACCATTGTATTGGGGTCAAAGTAGATTGTAATGTGTTGTATTAATAAATATTGTACTATTGCATTATAAGTCTACTGGTGTTATCTAGTCTCTGTCTATCCATTGTCTTGTCGAAGAGGTCTGATCCCTCACAGGGTAGCGATTCGACCCCGCCCTGTGACAGTGTACATAGTGTGCTAATCTCTTCTAATGGTTTTCTTTGAAAGAGTAGAGCAGTGATCAGGATTGCAGTATGCATACAGAATTACAATGATATCATTCATTTTTAACTGCCATAATTTTAATTGAGCTCATTGGCATAGTATTTCTATACAATTTGTTTTGTTCTAGTTCTGTTTGATCTTGTTATGATTTGTTAATCTCACATATTTTCCAACTATTAGTATAGTTTTTGAGTCGGCCCTTCATAACGTACTCCTTCCTGGCTGATATTTTACTGTGTTTCATGTAACTATCTTCTATAAATATTCATGTGTATATTTATTGTTATACTGTGTATTACACTGAGTGAAATAGAGTATTGCATTGAATAAGTCGTTTTTCATAATGTATCCACAACTTTCTCCCTCACTACATAGAAACGCGTGATTTTCCTTCACCTGTATCTAGTGATTCGTTTCAATGGGTGGTACGCACGCTGAATCAAGTAGTTATTGTTAACCGGACAAACCTCCGACAAGCTTTGGGGTCACCATTAGTAACGTCTTTTTTGAACGACGAGCATAACATTTGCATTCATAACGAAAATGGTAAATTGAATTGAAATGTTGGGAGCCAGACGGAATGAGCACCTTCTTCGCAGTGGGTTCCCTGGTATCCGGGGCCGCACGTACAGCTGTATGATCCTTCACTGTTCACGCAGGTGCCTTGATGCTGGCATGGGGAGTTGGCGCACTCATCGATATCTACCAATGAAGCAAGAGACGGATGTTCCCTTATTAGGGTGGAATATCACACATTGATGGATATGCTATTAATGGACCCCATGAAAGAAAAGAGGTAATTCTTTATTACCGCTTGTAGTGTGTGAAGTAGACTTAATACTATTTATGAGGGAGGAAATGTAGTGTATTGCTATGGAGATGTACTGCACATCCATATTACATGCATCTGTGTGTTATGCTACTATAAGTTTCAACCATGCCTTGCATGTAACACTTTTACTTTGTACTTCGCTTTGTCTCAAACTCTCAGTTCTCCTCTTATTCCCGCATTCCAAACTCTCTATTCACTTGACCACAGCATCCTGCCACTCGTCACTCCCTCACTTCTCTCACCCCAAATATCTTTGTACCAAGCAGTACCAATGATGACTAATGATGGAACTATTATAACCATGTATGTAAAATCGAAAGAATTCCACAATGAACACTTGTAGTTTATATATGAAGCAAGCAAGTCACTCCTGCTCTCTGTTCGCGACTTGTGTATTATATGAGGCGCCCCGCCTCAATACATAAAACCGCTGAAATGGTTTATACATCGGGACATCTTGTGAAATTCGTTATTTCATTTTTGTTATATATTTACGGACGCTTTGTTAACATGGTATTAATTATAACATCATATGAGTATAATATACAGTTTTTATATAGCGCATATCATGAAACGGTTATCTCTTTGCGCTTTACAATGTCATTTCCCCGGTCAGCGGATGCTTTGAATCTTTGGGACACTAGTCCAATCCCAAGGGATTTATGCACCCACGTGTAGAGCTGCTGTATTTTGCTGACGTAACACCATGAAGTGCCATTAATAGGTTCGAACCTGGGACCTTGAACTCTTCAGTCACAGTTCACAACCACTACACCACGACATCTTCCCCAACCTCTCGATCCCAAGCCAGAAAACCCCATTACCTTTACATAAAATGCAACTATGGTATGAAATAGCTTAATGCATACAATGCGTAAAATACATACTTCTATTTGTTTTCAGCATATTTTTATGTACGTAATGTGTCACTGAGGCCCCCCCCCCCCCCCTTAGGATTGACAATCTTTCGTTTCAGTTTACAGTTTATAGTTTATAGTTTGTAAATGCAAATATGCATTTAGGTAACCTGCTTTAATATATTTTTATCAACATCAGCATTCCCAGTGTGTTGCTTTGGAGGCATATTTTTTTTTACAATTTCCCCCTGAGAACCCATGTCAGGGATGATCATGCCACATTCCAAAGATTATAATGTACAGTTGTTAGCGGCATGGCTGAATGTGGACTCTATAAGAGTCTGACGAGAAGGAAATAATACCTGTTTCACAAAGGCTACCGTTGAATCCTGACGAACAAGTGCACTCGAAGTTATTTACTAGGTCCTCGCACGTACCCCCATTCAAGCATGAAATGTCTTCGCACTCGTTGATGTCTGTGTCGAAGGGAACGGGGGAAATAATAATAATTTCTTTTACTTGTAGACACCATCTTTGATATATTGTGCCTAGCGCTTACAGCAATACACTCTGTACTTGTCCATAAATGTGCACGTCGTCATTATACTGAACTCTGCACTGCGCTTCATGCTATCTGTCATCACACTTTATGAACCAGCAGATTTCTGGTGATACATTGACTTCACTGTTATTTTCATGTAGAATGAATAGATGCGAGAGGTAATCAAACGCTACATCAAAACATGGGATTACATGTCCTAAGAGTACGACATGCGCTGTAAGTACACACACAAAACAACCAACAAGCAAACAATCCTCCTGCTGACTGAAATTCCTCCCCATTTCAGTTATATAGTCCACCCTAAAATTGCATTGGCTTTCATAAAAGCAGATACATGGAAGAAAAAAATGGTTAAGGTTTGATGCAAATCCGTCAAAAGATACGAAAGTTGAGATTATTTGAACATTTGGTTTTGTGACGGCACGTGCGGGATGCTCTCCCATATGTTGTGTATTATATATATTTTTTGAAAATGATGATTTTTCTTTAAAGGTTATGCCTCATTTTACCTGTGCACTTTATAATGAAGACATACCTCTCTTACGGAAAAAAAAGAGCCATTCCTGGAATCATACATCACAAAGATATGGTATGTGGTGAAGTCACAAAATCTAAATCTAAACAGATCATAACTTGTTTATTCTTTGACTGATTTTCATCAAGCCATTATTAATATTTTTTCTTTCATGATTCTGCTTTTATTGAAACCAATTTTACTTCAGGATCGACTGACCTTTTAAGAGATGTCATATGATAACATTAACATGATTAAGAACATGAAAGAAACGTAGTAGGAGTTTCCTTACCATTCTCACAGTAGTCACCGTCGTAGCCGCCAATACACGAGCACGTGAATGCATCCGGGGATGCTCCAACTTCACAGCTTCCTCCATTGCTGCACGGTGAAGTGTCGCAAGCACCTGGCCGAATCGTAAATGTTAAATAATCCAAGATTACCTCTTTCTTCGCCTATTTAAATGCTCCTTACTGGGAATAATGTACATTAATTGTGACACATTACACACATGGCACATTAAGATTAAACACTCTGCTTGAAAGCTATGCATGGCTAAATGGAGCTACGCTATAAACGTAGATTTTAAAGCAGTTATAGTCATACTTACATATATCCCAGAATCTCACACATTCTTTCAGGATGCCAAATATATATTAGTGTCGGTCATTGTTTGGCGTATATTAAAATCACATGTACTTTTCTGTCATTTTTTTTTACCTATTGGCTGTTATTGCCCCCATTAATGTGTATTATGAAATAAAGTTTAATATGCATTGAACCTTATGTAAAAGGTCATCACGTTTTACAATTTCCACCAGGTACCCCTTTTTTCTCATGGGTGGAGAGCAGCAATGCGGATGAAATACCTTGCTGAAGAATACAAGGGCGCAATGAGTGGGAGTGAACGAGGAACCTTGAGATCATCGGTCACAGTTAACAACTACTACACTACGACATCTCCATTGAAGAAATAGAATGTCATTTACTTACTCGATGTTACGTCAATGGTGTTATCTGTTGACAACGTTGATACAGCATTCGATATAGCGGTAGTGATTTGGCTGAAAATGGCCGCTATATCATTACCTCGAGCCCTGCCAGTTCGTGCAACCACAAATAGAATCCGAAAAATGACTCGAATACTTCCAGGCCTGTAACGAAAGACACGCAAACATATCATGTATCAGCCCTCTATGTGCTAATGAAACTGCTAGTCTATTATTTTGCGTATTCTAGTGCACAAAAATGCCTCAATGGCTCATGAAGAGTTATCTATCCTATTACAAAGAGCATAAGCATGTGGCAATAGCAAATGGGGTTTTCAAGGTCTTGGCCATGTTGCAGATATGTTTTCAACTATTGTAACATAATAGGGTATCTACCATAGCAACAGCTGTCAAGCTGAAAGCCCGTCGTCTGCTCACCGTGGTCGTTCCTATGCAGCAGGCGCGAGGTAATTGAAGGGTTAAAACAAATACGCGTGATATGTTACAATATCGATTGCCGCATGTTGTTGATTGTACAAAATTTCCCTCTTTTTAGAAGTCCGTAACAAGAGATATCTCATCATGATTCAGGTAAAAGCCACTGAATAGTAATATTTGGTGATTCAAAATTATGAAATGAGATAACACTTGTGCAAGGTGCGGGCAGTGCGGTCTTTAAAAATACGTAGGGGCGTAACAACCAAGCGGACATCTTCCAGGAGAAAAGAAAGAAATCTAAGGATCTACATTGCTCGCACTTTATAAAATGTGATTCTCATTTCCTGATTTTGAGTTACAAACTGTAGGAATAGAGCAGGAAAACGTACTGTAAGATACATGTTGCAATGTAATTGCTAAAACAACAATATGTTAAATGATGCACTTGTAATTGTTATTCTTGTCATGAATGTTGTATTGCATATGATTGATATACACAAAGTGCTAATTGATTTGGATTAGCTGCATACTGTTACTTACTCGAGATCCAGGACCTCCACGCCAGTATAAGTTGGATCATCGCTGTATTCTTGATCAACCTGCAAGTTAATAGGAGGTAAACAGTTTTAACATTTTAAAATCCACTGGGTCATTGCTTATTAGAAGTAGGCATTTCATACAATACATTAATTTACCATCTTTACACAGTATTGGTGGCATACGAATCATGTAAGATACAGTTAAATGGACACGGCTTAACAATTATAGAGCAACGTTACTTGATAATGCTAATAGACATTGTGGTGAATGTACTTCAAAGTAAACCCTTTACATATCACATATTTAACCGGGACGATGTTACCAAATAGTTATGAGGTATGAGGTACCGTGGGTAAATGTTGTCGGAGGGCATTTCATAACAAAATCACGTTTTATCATACAACCACACCATCTATCCCCTCTAACCCTTTCAGCTCCTTCCTTACTCTGTTATATCAGTCACAATATAAAGTCACAATATCACTTAAAGAATTAAGCATCGCCTAAAAATAATCAACCGTTTCAATTAATGAAAGATGTTAATTTGAAAGAGCTAAAAGTATGCGATGCTGACGCAAACATCAAATTCTCCACACCACATATGTGGAAAACTCGTCCCATGATACACTGCACAGCCATGACAGCCACGTTCTGGGTTTATTTACAGTCATGTCCACTTCCCATCTAGAGTATCAGTGTATAAGGCCGGAAGTGGACATGACTGCATGATGAAATCCGAGTGTGGCTGCGCGGAATATAGGTCCATGAGATTGTATAAAAGTGTTACAAGTGTGATATTTCTTACGCTATTGACAAAATCATTGACAGTTTCCATATATTCGGGAGACTGTGGATCATTCAAGGCTGAAGTGAATTCGAGGTCATTCAACGACACTGTCGCATTCACTGCTTCCATGGTCGTAGGCAGCTCTAATAGAAGACGAATAGAAAAACAACCGGGAGAAAATATTATAGTTACATCCTTATATACTATATGATGGACATAGGCTTCATAGGCTTGGATGGAGCTAGTGTAAGATGTTAATCATAAACGTATGTATCTAAAGGGATAGTCCACCCTGAAATTGTGTTGCGTTTAAGAAAAGCAGAAGCATTAAAAAAACATATTAGTGCAGGTAAGATGGAAGTCCGTCAAAGGGTAAGAAAGGCTACGATTGTTAAAAGTTTTGATTTTGTGACGTCAAGTGCAAGATGCTCGCTCATAAGTAGAGTGCTATTTTTTGTTGTTGAACATGTCGACACTTATACGTCATTAGGAACACGTTTTTACACATATATCTCAATGACAACAGATATTCCCTTATCAAAAAAAGAAACAGAACAATTTACGGAATCATACAACACTTTACATATGAGAGTGAGAGCACTTCGCATATGATGTCACAAAATAAATATCTTAAAAGATCAAAACTTTCTTTCCCTTTGACGGATTTTCGTAAAATCTACACTTACATGTTTTTTTTTTTTTCATTCTCTTGCTTTTATCAGAACCAACTTAATTTTAGGGTTGACTATACCTTTAAAGATAGTCAATAAATATGAACTAGGTTACTGGAATTAAAAAAAAAATGTGAATATTTATCCGATATATTCAGATTAAACTGCAGAACGATATCTACATCATTATTCAGTTTGTACGTGAGAACAACAATGAGAAGGTATTTACTTTTAAATGGATCTTCAAACACAATACTTGCTTACTCACTCTCGCGATCTTGTTTCAAAGAAATTCCAATTATTTTATATAATCTATTTGTGGGAATGTATGTTTGTTATGATGCACCAACAAACTCCATTCTTTTAACAGGAATTGGGTAAGGGCTGGGAGCCCAGACGCGTTTCAAAAAGACCGGAACAATTTTTCCGGGAGCTTGAATCCGGTGCTTTCCCGTGACGTCACTATCAAAAAGCCTGTTTTCAAAATAAATGATAAGAAAGTTATTTTATTTTGAATTATGATACTTGCTTGATGTATTCCACTTGCCTAGTAAATATGGTTTGTGTTAGTTGGCAGTATTGTGGGCGACGTCGATGACACCCTCATTCATGGTATCGTAAAGGGGAAGAGGGCGCCCTTCATGTTTTCTACGCTCCCGACCTACTAGGCATGATGAAGGACACGCACACGTATATATTTTATCTGATATGAAGAATGATACTTACCTGTCGTGGTCATAATCGGTGTAGTAGCTGAGACGGTGTCAGTTGATGAACCTATGTGAGGAAAAAATGCATGAAAACACAATATCTACTTGATATTCTGTACCTTTTCAAGCACATTCTACATGATTAAATAATAGATAAATGTTATGATTGATCCTGCCCTATATCGTTGATGACGGGAGAAGGGATTTCACGTATCGGTAATAATGTTGTATGGAAATAATCAATACATTTCGTACCCAGCAAACATTTCTTACCTAAAGAGCAATATGCCTTGTCCAGAATATGACATTTTCACCCAATAAACACATCCATAACGTTAACTATACCGTTTTCAAAATCCTTTTTGCAAATTGGCTTTTCCAAATTGATAAGTGTCCTAGTTATTTTCAGCTTCCTTAGCCCTTTACAGAGTAAAGACATAGGCTTCAGAATGAGATATCATTGCATGTTTCATGTCTTCTCCCCACTCCCACATTCTCCTCCTCCTTAGTTTGTTTTAACTCAACTCTCTTTAAGGTAAAATGCACAGCGTGACAGTTCAGTATGATGCCATCAAGATTGCCAGGCTTGAAGCATTGCACATGTGATTATGATAGCCAGTCTACGATGGATGGAGCCATCTTTCCTTTTGTTTCCCCTATGACATTAATGTACATAGATTACCCGTAGAACGTACAGTGAGCCTTTACTGTGTGATCCCTTTCTGCCTGACATGTATACGCACATTTAAAATGTAGCAAAAATCTATCATCGCAACATCACTGGTCAACAATGGAGTGAGTGACAGACAGCCGTCTCTCTCGTTCTTTTGGTCTATCCAGACATGATGTTTGCACTCCCAAAACCCCAGATAGCGTCTTAAGGGCCACCTGTACGCACATGTTCATTATACCCGTTCCCCACCCTCTCACCCCTTTTCCTCAGCTACACCCTTCTCCCACTCTCCTTCTCTCACCCCTCCCACACTTTTCCCACCCTCCCCGCTTATCCCCGCACACATACACATACACACACACAAACACAAACACAAACACACACACACAAACACACCCACAAACACACAAACACACCCACAAACACACATACACACATACACCCAGGAAATTCGAAGAAAAGTTGGCACTTGCCAAACATCATAAAATTTACTAGATCTTATAAGATATTTGTGCTATCAAGACGAATTTGATATCAAACAAAATTAATGGAAATGTCATCAGGAGCTGAATAATATTTAGGTGTAATTTTTCCAAAAAAATCTTCATATTTTAGACAAATTAAAAAAAAAACTAAAACAAAAAACATTTCGTATTTGTGCTGGTTACTTATCAACACAAACATTTCAGATTACATTTTTTGTTCTGTGGTGATATCTCATGATAGAAAATGTAATATAAATCATAGATTTTTCATTTATATAGTTCAATGAAAGATATAGTTCAATGAAAATTAAATAAAAATAGAATACATTTGGAACGAATATTTTTTTCAAAGAAAATTCTGCCTAAAATATAATTTAATCCCAATGGCATCCCAATCATGTGAAAGAGCTTAATATGCTCCTTCATTTGATACCAAATATGTCATGGTGGTATTTATATTCCTGAGGATAGAGTAAATTTTACGATGTTTGGCAAGCGAACAAATTTCACTGAATTCCAGGGGTGTATGCAAACTTTTGGCCTCATCTGGATACATATACATATTATAGGTGAATCTCTCTCTCTAGTTCTATCTCTCTCTCTCTCTCTCTCTCTCGTTGTCTTTATTTTCGTCTCTCTTCTCGTTTTTCTCACCCGTGTTTGATAGCACCAATCCGGCAACTAATCCAGCAACACCTCCAACAATGAAAATGGCCACTAAGATGACCATACAGATGACGAAACATTTCTTCGCCTTCTCGTTGCCAGTATCGTCCCAGTAGTCGGCGTTGTAATAAACGGCGTCCTCGTTCACGTGGCCACCATCGGGTTGACGTCGCCTGTACTTCTCCTCCGCACCTGTCGCGACGTACCTCGTGTCGGGCGAACCCCATCTGGACTGGCTGGAGTCGCCTACATAGGCGATGTTAGGTTGCATGTAGTCATGGCGTGACTGTCGCGTAGCATTGGACCTGGGCAAGCCGTTGTTTGCAGAGCCACGTTGGCCAATTCCTTCGCTGTGAATGTAACCTGGGTTGTACACGGATCCCTCATCGCTCCCGTGACTCTGTCGAGAACGATTACAAATTTTGTAAATCTGATAAAACAAAATGCCAGTACGTGTCCTTTTAAATGGTCAATCAATTACTTGGAGTAGCTTGTCAGAACCTGACGCTGCGTGTCACAATGAATTCCTCTTTTTTAATGGCAGTGGCGTATGATATCGAGGGGCCATGTGTCAGTGGCATCTCTGAACCAAGGGAAGAAAGTCAGTTTCTGTCTTCCTCTTGACCTACGTCCCTGAATAACATCAGTGAGGGCGATTTTCCCAAGATCATTCTTGCAAAGAAGGTTACCTAGGAGCTTATTTGTTGTTGTTTTTTTGCAAGTGTTGAAGTAACTTTCGGGATGATTTTGATTTTTCTAGGACATCTTTATTTGTAACATGGTCGTTCCATGATACTCTCATCATCCTACGGAGACACATTTCCGTGGCGTCCAAATGCTGTTGTATCAATGCAGTAATAGTCCAGCATTCTGATCCATAAAGAAGCGTGGACCATTATAGAAGTGCAATAATCTACGTCTTGTAGGGAGAGTAATAGATCGAGATTTCAATGTCCTCTCCATTACCTTGAATGTAGACTTATTAATCCCATTTCGGCGTTTGATCTCTTTCTTCCCTTTCCATCAGATGTAACAACACTTCCTAGATATGTGAACTCATCTACCTGATCTTAAATGTCACCATTTACTTCTATTCTGCATGGTGGAACTGGAGATATTTTTGCAAAGACAAGACAAGAGGACTTTTAACGATTTACTAACAAGCTTTTCCTTTCACTCTCTTCAACAACTCTGTCCATAAGAGCCTGTCATGTATCTTCAGAGTCAGCATGGTGGCTTCAGTGAAGAGTGAGAACAAATCGGAAGAAAGAATACACCCTTATCTAACACCATGTTCGATTTTGAGCTAGTTGCTCATCTTCCCATCAATTTTGATAGCTGCAAGCTGATTCCAATACAGGTATTTAAATGATCATGTTCGTGTAATTCTTCATCGCTAAGAATGTTTCCATGGTGAGAGTGTACTATTCAATATTTTTTTTAAAATTAAAATAGGAACACTTTGGGTAACACTATGCAGTTAGTAAATCGTTGTAGTTGACTGCTTCCATCCTGTCAGATGGCACACACTCTTCTGTGATTGTAATTGTGCGCGAAATTGTGTTTAAAGGGATATTTCACCCTGAATTGTTTTTCTTTCAATTAAAGCAGACACATGTAAAAAAAAATATCAGTGAAGGTTTGATGAAAATCCATCAAAGGATAAGAAAGTGATGATCTTTTCAATTTTTGATTTCTTCTATATGTTATGTAGATTGTTTTTTCGAAAATATGCGTTTTCTCAAAAAAAAAATATGCATCCTTGAAGGCCTACCTCTGCATTTGATAAATCATCAAAAATACGTTTTTATACACATACCTGTATGAATAAAATCATTCCTTTGTCAAAAAAAAAAACAGAAAAAAGACCTCTGTAATTACATTGTACACAACATATGGGAGAGGACCTCGCACGTGACGTCCCAAAATCGAATTTAAAAAATCTCATAACTTTCTTTGCCCTGGTTGACTTTTTTTTCAACATTGGCTGACTTGTTTTCTCCTGAAAGCTCCCCTTCTTCCTACCTATGGTAAAGAGAGAACTGTCAGATTGCACAGGGGATTTAGACCTTTTCTACCATAAACTACTAGTACTGCTACTTCTTTATAATATCACTATTATACTATGAATATTAGCAGACTTAATGAATATTAATGTGCTGGAATATAGTACACACTAAGAAATTAGGGTTCAAAATTGAACCTCCAGGCGTGATAGAATAGCAGCACCCCAATGGGGTTCAAACTTTGCACCCTAGTCAAGGGTGCAATTTTGAACCCTCTAATGGGGTTTATTTTTGCACCCTGCGGGTTCAAAACTGTACCCCTAGGGGTTCAATTTAAAAGTAGTCGGGGTTTAATTCAACATCCATACGGTTCAAATTTGCACCTTTGGGGTTCCTTTTTCCACCAAACCCAACCCTACAGGGTGTATAATTGAAGCTTTCAGGGTTTATTTCTGAGCCCCATACCCGGGTAACAAAAAAAAAAAAAAAAACGTTTTCAAAACGTTTTAAAACGTAGGTTTTTTGGACGTTTTGTGAAAACGTTTTATGAACGTCAAAATGTGGAAAATAAACATGGAAGCTCGATATTTTTTATTTGATATGATATATATTTCACAAACATGGATGTAAACGCAGACACGACCCTAACCCTATCTACCTACCCTACACAACCCTAAACCTATATTAATCCTATCCTATCTTATCATACCCTACTCATATCGTGTTCAAAAGCTCTCTTTCATATATAAACAGTACTACAGCAATGTGCTCCAAAAAATAGCGGTTAGTACAACTAAAGATAAATATTTTGTTGTAATTATTGTTGTCTGCATTCAATTAGGTGGCATTTATTGTTTTAATGTCTAAATTTCTAAATTTTTATTAGAATGTATGCTTAAATATTCCTTCTATCTAGTTTTGTGCCGTTTATTTATTAAAATGTACAGAAATATGATACAAGTCAATATCATCTGAGTACGAAGTACCTGTTTGATGCCTTGTCTCCGCTTGTATGATTGGTTGATCAACACCGGCTAGCCGCTTATTTATGTACGATTACTTTCTTCACGGAGAATCATTAAAGGAAAGAAAGGTTAAAAAATGAACCTTCCTGGAAATTTAACCCTGGTTCGAACGAAGTAAACTCGCAGAGGTGGAATATTTAACCCTTGTCGAGATTGGGGTGCTAAACGCAAAATTGAACCTTAAACTGCACCTTTATTTCTTAGTGTGGAGCAGCCGCGGTACCCAAGGCAATGGAAAGAGGACCAACATAATGTGAAGTGAAAACAAAGAGGAAGTAAAAAGTACCATGTCGGAGTAGTATAACTACTACATCTACTACATTAATTATGCTGCATCTCAATAAAACCACTATAAAAAAAAGATAACACTGTAGTCTCCACTTTATTGCTGAAAACTTTAACTTTCCACTTATACTACATGGATACTGTTACTACTTCTTCTATATATAATAATAACAACATTCATAAGTAGGTCTATAATATAATATTAGATCCGGGAATCATGAGTAAGACAATAATGTGTCATACCTCTCTTAAATGGAATTACTACTTGTTCTGTTGCCATTGCTTCGCCTACAGTAATTCGTTTTACAGCTACGTTATTTTTTTTAACTGAACTTATCCCAACTATGGGCCATAAAAAATGTCGAGCTATGTATCTTCTTCCCTCAAGTTCACACAGGCATCAACATAGCCAAATGCTACATATGAATTGTTGTCGAACAAAATCAGTACTTATGGAATTGTGGGGCGTTGTTGGATTGTATGAAATTGAATTTGCCTGTGGGTCCGTGCCAGTTGCATAAAAGGTCTAACCAGTGCGTCAGCAATTAAAATTCCATGCTTTTGTCAACACGCTCAATTTCATACAGATAACAAAAACTAAAGATAAAACGGCCATGCCATCTGGATCATAGATCACATGTCATGCATGTAGCTGTAATAGGCAGCTAACCACAACCAGGGATGTGTTATGAAGGTAGAAGCAACTCGAGCATAATATATAATGGTCAGTCAGGCATGGCAGAACAAAAGGACGATAAACTCTTGAATGTCATACGTCGTCAAGTAGATTCCAGCTTCACTGACAAAGCTATGAGACAGCGTTTGGTGGACGCCATTGTGTCTGCAATAAAGGAACAGGTGACCCAGGAAATCTATGAAGCGATACAACTAGACCTTCAGAAACAGAATAAAACCATTGTTTCACTGAACAAGGAAGTCAATGTCCTTGAAAAGAAGGTCAACGATGTGCAACGCACATCAGATGAACAGGAACAGTACAGCCGACGGTATTCTCTCCGTTTCCATGGCATCCCAGAGAAACCTCATGAAGACACCAGCCAGCTGATTACCGACACGGTGCGTGAGCACATGGGGATCTCTCTCAACCCGTCCGACGTTGATCGCAGCCACCGCGTTACACCGCGAAACTGGAAGCGCGATGACTCGAACGGTGACTCCAGACCCCGGCCGCGTCCAATTATCAAGTTCACGACGTATAGCCCAAGACATGCCGTGTATAGCGCTAGATCCAAGTTGAAGGGCACCAACATCTACATTTATGAGGACCTAACGGCAGAGCGACAAGCGCTAGTGAACGACCTTCGATCACACGAACTCATTAATAAAGTTTGGACGTTAGACGGAAAAGTCACTGCACTCTTGAAGAACGGCAGAAAGGTGCGAGTCGCATCAAAAGCAGACATTGACAAACTTTAAGAACCGTCATCAGAATAGTAAGGTGTGAACAATAATGTTTTATTTTGGTTATTTCTTTGAAATTTCCGTGTATATTTTGTAAAAAAAATCTGTTAAATGTAATCAAAACGCAGTGCTTTGCATTATTTGTCAAACTTGGTCCCACACGAATTGTGGAGACATTTCTCCCGAGATATTTCATTCAGACAGTGATTGGATTTGTGCTTTATGTGTTTTTCGACAAATGCCTTTTCATGACGGTGATAGTTGTACAATTGAAAACATAGCGACTCTTATAGATGATCGTAACCCACCTGTAAATAATATTAATGAAATACATGTTAACAACTCCTTCCCGGAAGAACGTGGTCTTAAAATATCTCATCTAAATGTGTGCAGTTTACGCAATAAAAAAGGCGAAGTAGAATTATTTTTGCAAAATAGCTCATATGATATTTTTTCTGTTTCAGAAACATGGCTGAACAAAGATTGTCCTGACAATGCCTTTCATATTGATGGATATAATTTTGAAAGAAAAGACCGAATATCAGATGACAGTTCGAAAGGGGGAGGAGTCGGTTGTTATATTAGAGACAGTATTGCATATATAAGAAGAAAAGATCTTGAGTCTGACTCTCTTGAAGTTATGTGGATAGAGGTTCGATTAAAGAACAGAACACTAATTTTTATAGGTATCCTGTATAAGAAACCAGACGTAGGTTTGTCCTTTTTTCAATGTCTTAATGATCAACTTGATAAAATATGTCTTAATTCTGACCGTGTTATTATTATGGGTGATTTTAATGTTAATATGTTAAAAGAGAGTAATTTTTCCAAAAAGATTCGTTGCTTATGTAATGAGTTTGCTCTATCTCAAATTATAAAGAAACCTACTCGTGTTACTCCACATAGCCAAACTCTTATTGACCTGATTTTGGTGTCTAATTCATTTGGTTCATTAACGTCAGGATACAATCTGCGTCTATTAGTGACCATCTGTTAACTTATGTTGTATTGAAAGAAACTTTGCCTAAAGGTTATCCCAAAGTATCCAAGTTCAGATCGTTTCGTAATTTTGATGTAGAAAAGTTTTGTCATGATCTTAGAAATTATGATTGGAGTAGTGTATATGAAAAGACAAATGTGAACGAAATTTGGACTGAATTTAAACAGGCATTTGAGGTTATTTGTAATAAACATGCACCATATTGTACAGTTAGAAAAAAGATGAAACAGGTGCCCTGGATCACTGACGAATATTTGGAACTTGCTAGAGAGCGTGATTATTTGAAAAAGAGATATGATGATAGAAAAGTTCCTGAAGATTGGAAACAATACCAAAACTGTCGAAATAAAGTTAATAATTTCAATAAAGTATTACAGAAAAGATATTATCGTAATAAGTTGTCAGAGGCTGGTCGTGATATAAAAAACAAGTGGAAAGTAATGAACACGTTACTCCCAAGTAAGAAAAGAACTTCAACTCAATATCGACTTAAATTTCATGATGATCTAGTATCAGACAGACAAGAGGTCGCTAATGCATTTAATAAGAATTTTAATAATATTTTAGATACAATGAAAAACCTCGATCATACATGCACTGATATTTGTTCAACGATAGTTGAAAACACTGAAAGTTTCTCCTTTGATGATATAACAATAGAATTTGTACTTAAAGAACTGAATTCAGTTAACTGTAATAAAGCTGTTGGAATTGATAAATTACACCCAAAACTATTGAAACTTGCTGCTGATTACATTGCAAGGCCATTAAGTTTTCTTTATAATGTATCATTACGTACTGCGGAGATCCCAACTGACTTTAAAATTGCAAAAATAATACCACTTTACAAAGGTGGAAATAAATTAGATATTAACAACTATCGTCCAATCTCTTTACTGCCCATACCTGCAAAAATATTGGAAAGGGCTGTTCATGCACAACTTTATAAATACTTTGATGAAAATTCTTTGTTATCTTCTATACAATCAGGTTTTAGACCGATGCATTTAACTCAAACATGTGTTACTGATATTTCAGAATATATTCTGCGTAATATGAATTCTGGTAATATCACAGGTGCAATTTTTCTTGACTTGCGAAAAGCATTCGATGTAATTTCTCATACTCGTCTTTTAAAAAAACTATCGATGTATGGAATACGTAATCTTGAATTAGAATGGTTTAAATCGTATATTACTGACCGATTGCATTGTGATTCAATAGAAGGAACATTAAGCAAGTACTTAAAGGTAAAATCTGGTGTTCCCCAAGGTTTGACTCTAGGACCCCTCATGTTCAGTATATTTATTAATAACATATCTAATTTAATATTAGTTGAATCCTGTAAATTATATTTATACGCAGATGACACAGCTATATTTTGTACAGATAAGAATATTCATGATGTACATCTGAAACTCCAGTCACAATTTGGTACCATCACTAAATGGCTTCAATGTAATGATCTATTTTTAAACTCGGAAAAGACGAAAACTATGCTGTTTGGTTCAAACCGTAAATTAACAGGTAAAAAATTGGCAATAATGTACAAAAATGATATCCTTGAACATGTCAAAGAATTTAAATATCTTGGTGTTGTGTTGGACGGGAGTCTTAATTGGACTAGTCATGTTTATCATGTTGTAAAAAAGATATCACAAGCAATTGGCTGCATACGTAGAGTAAAGTGTTACCTTACAAAAGAAATAATGATAGATCTGTTTTATTCTCTTGTTTTACCACACATTGATTTTTCTTGTACAGTATGGGGAAGCTGTGCCCAAACAAATATTTCACGTATCCAACGATTGCAAAACAAATACGCTCGAATGGTTCTTGGCATGGATTTATTCACATCGGCAAGTTTTCTATTAAGCACTTTAGTTAAGCAAAGAATCCGGTATCAACAAACGGTACTTGTATTCAAAATTCTCCATGGGCAAGCTCCCCGTTACTTAAAGATTGTCCGTCCCTTTTGCAAGCTTAAAATTTGAAATCGTCTATCACGATCGTATATTGAAGAAAGTGTGATTCAAGACCATTTCTAAGAATATAGCATGTTGAAGCTTTCTGTATATGTAAAAAATTCAGCCGTTAAATTTCAAACCGACTTTTTTCGTACTACGAAAAAAGTATTAGTCTCTGTTACAGTATCTTTGTGGTTATTATGCGTGTGTGAAATCCTAATTTTATGAGTAATTACCAAACTTAGGAGATGATTCCTTCAATAGAGCAATTTTTTCATAATGCGTTATAAAATTTAATAAACAGATTAATCAATAAAGCAGATATTTCAACACAAACTGCTAAGAGCCTGAGGTAAAGACTATTAATCAGACGTTGTTTACGTGCATTATTCGAATTTTACACAACGTATCAGTTTAAAATTATGAATATACAGCTTGCTAACACTTCTCTATATGTTTTGCCAATGTTTCGATGGTTTTGTGGTGATCTGAAAAAGGGACGGGCTGTCTTTAAATACCTTAATACAACGCAGAGAATGATGTTAACTATACAACCCGTTACGCAACCCGCAGCCCGTTATTTGTTCCCACACCTAGAACTGAATACATGAAAAGATCAATCTGCTATTGTGGTAGTAAACTCTTTAACAGCCTCCCAATCACTGTTCACTGTTGTAATACTCTCACAAAATTTAAATCAGATGTGCGTCGTATAAGCTACACCTGGGCACTGCGTTAGGCCGGGGGGGGGGGGGGGGGGGAGGGGGGGAGGGGGGGATGGGGGGGGGGGGGTCATTCACTCACTTGCACATTTGTGTGACTTTTTTTTTTCCTTCTTCAAATGCGTTTTTGTGTTAGTCTTTGTTATTGTTATCTTTGATCTTTGTATTAATTGTATTTGAATGTTACATATTTTGTTATGTTTACGTGATTTGTATCACAGGGCTCCTTTGGAAAGCAGTCCTCGAGACTGAAAGGACTACCCTGTCTAAATAAAACGTGAAATAAATAAATAAATAAATAAATATTCAAACATCTGTATGGATACTAAAGGGTGCTAATGAATGTCAAAAACATTCCACAATCACTACAATGCTTTGATGTCCCATGTGCGGCACCGACATTTAGCTGCTGTCAACTTGGAAAGCAATCTTTAATTCACTGTTTTGTCTCTGGAAGCTCAGTTTTCTTCTAAATAATTGTTGAGTGATGAACAAACGGAGATATTCTTACTTACAAAATTATCAAATTTCTTCAATTTCCGCAGATTTCCGCAAATGTGGGTTTCAATCATTATCAAAATTATATCTTAAGCTGTTTATTTTCATTAACAGAGTTTGCGTGCATTTGCGTGCAACTGAGATATTTTAGTAGAAAAAAACTGTTTATTTTTGTTCGCTGATATCTCCTTTCCTCACAAAAGTATTTATGCAATCGAACAGAACTGCAGGGCAAGCGATTTAAGACTCTACATTTCTTTTGTTCTATCTGAGTTACCGTTGCTACGCAATCCTGTTCGTTATTATTAAAACACCTGAAAAGCACATGCTGAGAAAACATTTTTTTCTTCGGCGGTGCCACGCATGGGTTCAAAGAAAGAAAGTTGTTTCATATCCTTCCAAAACACATCCCTGCCACAACCATGACAGTGGAAAAGGAGTATTGTGTGACAGAGAAGCAGGAGTAATTTCAGTTGCATTTTGGGCGAGACGATAAGGGAGGATCAAACCTTTATGAATCTGATTGAAAACATAGCAAACAAGGCTCAGAAGTAATCAATATTGCACATTCACATATTTGCTTACATAAGTAAGATTAGTGACTGATTTAGCAGAAAGAGGTAAAAACTGAAATGGTAGAGTCAATTAACCCTTCCTGTGCTAGGCACAAATGCTACTCAATGTGATTTGTGTCCATTACTGCTGAAAAAAATACATGCGTGGTACATATGTTACGCTCACAACTACATATACTTAGGCCTATATGGATACCAACGTGCAAGCCTAACCCCAGCGCAGCACTGGTGAATAAAGATTTTGTTGCTGCAGTCCAAGATTATATTTTAAAAAACTGAGACGGCCTTTTCTTTCTGCCACGTCAGCAGTATATTCAGACGCCAGCGATTCGGGGTTACGTGGGCTTTTCAGTGGAATTCAACAATTCAATCCGTTCGAGTCTGCGGCACGAATCGGAAAAAAAAAGGAAAGTTCAACAAACTGAACTTCACGCAGGACCGAAACTATATGGTCATCAGTTGAAATGGTATTCCGAAAACCGTGCATAATAATTTCCGTTGGGAGCACTAATTCTTCTTGGCATGAATTGAGTATTTCAACAACACACGTCTGGAATTCAACGTTATTATCGAGCCAGAATGGCGTCTGCGCGATTCAAACCAGCAGTATGACAAATTAAGTAGAATCATTGATCCAGATGTTTGGTCTTTAAAACGTAACGTATTCGTCATGCTCGCTAGATGTTTCGGTCCACACATTAGACATGTTTGCTTCACATTATAATTCATAACTACCGAGTTTTAATAGATCATTTTCGTTATGAATGAAAATTGTATTCACGTCGTTCAAACATTACGTTACCAACAGAAATCTCGAGCTTGTCCGAGTTTTTGTCCGACTAGCGACAACCGATGGATTCACAGCGCATTCCATCAATTGAGTCTGAATTACTAGGTGCAGGTGAATGCAATAACGCGTTCCTACGCAGTTGGGAAAAATCATGAATACATTACGAAAACGTGTATTCAAGGTAACGGAGTCCCGGTTGCCAAGCTGCCAATTGTTTCACACTACTCTGGAATGGGGGGGGGGGGGGGGGGGAAGGGGGGGGGGGAGGGGAACAATCTGGTATGGCCATCGGTGTCTGTTGTAAAACGCTGTAAAACCAGGGATGTGTTAGGAAGGAGGGACAACTCAACCATAATATATTCAAACATCTGTATGGATACTAAAGCGTGCTAATGAATGTCAAAAGCATTCCACAATCACTGCAATGCTTTGAAGTCCCATGCGCGGCACCGTCATTTTGCTATCGTCAACTTGGAAAGCAGTATCTTTAATTGCCTGTTTTGTTTCTCGAAGCTGTGTTTCTTATCACATTTTTTTGCAATTTTCAAGAAAGTTAAGGGGCAACACCTCTAAAGATCCTGTATTCGTTTTTCTTCTAAATAATTGTTGAATGATGCACAAACGGAGATATAAGATAATATTCTTACTTACATAATTAACAAATTTCTTCACTTTCCGGAGATTTCCGGAAATGTCGGATTCAATCATTATCAAAATCATATATTAAGCTGCTTACTTTCATTAACAGAGTTTGCGTGAATTTGCGTGCAAATGAGATATTTTACTTTAAAAAACTGTTAATTTTTGTTCGCTGATATCTCTTTTCCTCACAAAAGTATTGATGCAATCCAACAGAAGTGGACAAGCGAAATAAGACTCTACATTTCTTTTGTTCTCTCTGAGAAACCGTTGCTAGGCAATCGTGTTCGTTATTGTTAAAACACGTGAAAAGCACATGCTGAGACCACGCAATTTTTCGGCGGTGCCACGCATGGGCTCAAAGAAAGAATGTTGTTTCATATCCTTTCCTAACACATCCCTGGTAAAACCATGATAAAGTGTAAAGCAATCGGTACCGTCATATCATGGACCTATCATGGATGGACTGCGCTCGGATAGACTTCCTTTGATCTATGAGGTCCGCCGCCTCATAAAAATCCAAGACATTCAGGTGTTTTAAACAACTAGCTGTATTTCTAATTAGGTAGTGCCTTCCTCTGAATAACAAAAGAAAATCTGTTTTGAGAAGTATGCCAACCGTTCAGCCTTCGCTGGGAGCTCGTTGCTGATCTTTTTACACACACTGTGAATTAGTTTTGGGGTAAGCGAAGGGAAACTTTGAAAAAATTGTAGAAAGAATTTGGTCCGTAACTTTTTCGGACACCTCCGCACACGAAATTGAGGTTGTTTCCATGAAAGATGAAACACTCAATAAACGATTTACAAGATATTTTTAAGGAAATATGATTTGGAAATGTGTGATATGGAGGCATTTCTCTGGCATGTTTTCTACAGTATTCTCATTTTATCACAAAAACGAAGCAACAATATAATCTGAAATTCACAGAATCGTATCTTTATAAGATGTAATACTACTGCACATGCACTTCAGTTCATGTAGTGGTTCTGAAATCTTCTGCGCATACAGAATATATATTCCTCAAAATGCATCCTACATTTTGTCATGCTTGTTTGGCGGCGGATCTCTTTCGATCAAAGAGCCAAACGCGTAAAATATTCCATTGTGACATCAATGTACACGACTGCTGTAGGAATAAATTACACTTCGTGCTGACTCCATTCCTTACACCTCTCTGGTCATATTGAACCAATGGCCCGCGCCCACCTTTCGGGCAGCGCTTCCCGTAGACACCGGTTATTTTCGGAAATTCTTGTTAGCGCACATCGTGCTGCCTACCATTCAAGATTTATGCATATTAGGCAGAGGACAGGCTATTGTATACAAGCCAGGCAAGCTTTTGTTTGACGGGGTACTACCTTTCAAATTAATCGCTTCGAGATACAACTTTCGAACGACACGAGTCCACCCCCCCCCCCCCCCCCCTCCTGTCCACGAACGACAATACGGTCATTTGAGTTAATTTCTGCAGGTTCAGACACAAAACCTTACGATTGCGTGATACATTATAACTCTTTGTAATTTTTTTATCCATGGGGAAAAAGTTAAACAATATAACATTGTGTATGGTATTTGTATTGATTTGAATTTCAGAAATACAAATATTTTGCGCTCGAATTACATTCAGTCCATGAGAGAGAGCTATGGAACCCGTGGGTGGCATAAGATTAACGTCATGCACATTTATAATTGTATCGTTGATAAATTGACAGTTATATTGGGATTATTGTAAATATGAGATCCATGAAAAACAGAGTTAATCAATAACATTTTTTATGACATTTGTGTTGATTTGTATTTCTGAAATACAAATATCTTGCACTCGAAGTGCATTCAGTCCATGAGAGACACTTGTGGATTTTGTCCATGAGGACCAGCTATGGACTAGCCCATGGGCGGAAATCGCTCCCCGAAGGTGGAGGGGACATATTTTTCCTAAAGAAGTAGCTGAGTGGGGGGGGGGGGGGGGGTAATGACGTTTTTCGAAAAAAAAATTAATCCGCCAACCGCCCAGTCTCGTGGGGGTACACGACCGAAAATAGTGGGGGAACATTTGATATTGTGTCCCCCCCCCCCCCCACTTCGAAATGGTGGGAGGGGGGGGGGACACGACCCCCCGTCCCCCCGGGATTTCCGACCATGGACTAGCCCACAGGGGGCAGTTATGGATTAGCCCACAGGTGGCAGTTATGGATTAGCCCACAGGTGGCAGTTATGGATTAGCCCAACAGGAGGCAGTTACGGATTAGCCCACATGAGGTAGTTATGGATTAGCCCACAGGAGGCAGTCATGGATTAACATAGAGATGCGCTTATAGATTTTAGAGGCAATTATGGATTAGCCCACCGAGGGGAAGTTATGGATTAGCCCACAGGAGGCAGTTATGGTTTAGCCCACAGGAGGCAGTTATGGATTAGCCCACAGGAGGCAGTTATGGATTAGCCCACAGGAGGCAGTTATGGATTAGCCCACAGGAGGCAGTTATGGATCAGCCCACAGGAGGCAGTTATGGTTTAGCCCACAGGAGGCAGTTATGGATTAGCCCACAGGAGGCAGTTATGGATTAGCCCACAGGAGGCAGTTATGGATTAGCCCACAGGAGGCAGTTATGGATTAGCCCACAGGAGGCAGTTATGGATTAGCCCACAGGAGGCAGTTATGGTTTAGCCCACAGGAGGGATTCGCGCTATTTGTTGTTGAGGTGTCGGTGACCGCACTCCCCCGAGTGATACATGTATTGAATAAATTGTTTACAAGTATAACAAACAATCTTGTTTGCTTTTGTTAGTGTGATGAAAGGAGACTGAAATGAGATTGATGTTAAATCTACATGTACCTCATTTTTTTGCACAGAACTGTGATCATTGCCAGTCCATTTTCAGGCTAAAAATGTGTATATTAACATATTCATGAATACGCCTCTGTAATCGTTGGTGGATATTGTGTATGTATAATGTGTACGTGTATGTGTATGTAAAGGGGGGGGGGGGGGGGGGGAGGGTAATGAACATGACAATAAAATACGTACCTGATGCCTGTAAACGTCCAACTTCCTGGTAAGTTACGTCAAAATGGCTACCAAATAGTGTTAACATGGAAAACTACTAGTAATTTTAGCCTTGACATCATATCCTGAAATAGCATCGCGCAGATTGTGCATGCGATTATCTGTACTCAGTGACATGTTCCTCAACAAGGGGGGTCAAAATGGGGACCAAATGCACAGAGGCTTCTTTACATTATCAGCCCCACTGCTCTACCTTAAAAAGTCTATTATATGCGCATATTTTGTCCATTGTTCAGCTTGTTTCTACCTATGATGACGTCAGGAGATAAATTTTGATCTGGCCCATGTTGCATGTCGGTTCTCAATGGTCGCAACTTACCGCCAATGCTAACTACCATGACGCTAGGTACAGTAATGAGAGCTCAATGTGAGTTTCAATAATTGGAAAGCTATATATGCAACAATAACGTAGTGAAAACGATGTTCAGTATATGATGTCTGTCAGACTAATTATTGCTGACATATGAATATACACTGATGCACTGACTATACTGTGAATTCAATACATTTGTAACATGCGTAATGAAATACGTAATACATACATGAGTGAAATATATTTACGCCATTGATAGATGTATCCCATGTTCTACTATTAGCGTTCTTAAGCATTTTGGTCTGAAGTCGGGTTTAAAAGAGAGTAAACCAGACTTTAGAATACCTAAAAACTTTAAACAGAACGAAACTTTCTTATCCTTTCACGGATTATCGTCAAACCCTCACTGATATGCCTCCTTTATGTTTCTGCGTTTATTCAAACCAACTCAACATCTGGGTGCACTTTCCCTTTAAACTAGCTTTATATGTTTGGAGTTTATATTGTTAGCAGCCTATGACATGCCACAATATTTGAATTTGAGTCTATTTACTGCTTCCCCGCCTCAAATCATGATCTTTATGTTTATGACTACTTGCCAGAAGAAGAGGAGATGCACTACTCTCAATCAGCTGGGAAAGTTACGACTGGTCTCGTGGGAAGAACATCGTCCTGCATGTAACTACAACGGAAATGTATGTTGGACTATTTCTAGGATTTGTAACGTTGTAAATGCATTGATTCTATTGGTATTGGGTTCTTTTTTTAAGTTGTGGACAAGAATAACACATCAAAATCTAAGTTTAAATTCTAGACACATGTACTCCGGCCATTTACACATTCAAAACTTCAAAAATGACATATGCACATAAAGCAGGACAAAGAAGGTGACCAAGCAACAGCTGCGAAACTAGTAAACCTGTTTTCATTAAACATCGAGGTATATTCACGATCACCGATATAAAACTGTCGGTGGGGTAATGTTCTTGTACCAGTAGTTCCGAATGGAGAAGTAAAGGTAATTCAACGCATTGGTGGTTTGTGGAGATTTTACACAGAAAGTACAGAGGCCTATGTGAACCTGATTACAAATGGTTTGAACATGAGAAATGTGAACGTGGCAGCGGACGACGCAAACCCATTTCTAATATACAAGAGAGAGGATACACTACGAGTTTTGATTGAGGATATTCCTCTATCTGCCCACGACTCGCTGATCACCAACTACTATCTACCAGAGACTTAGGATAGACTGTTGCTTGATAGACTGCCTTACGTGAGACATAGAGCAGCCAACTTTCGCACTTATGGCAAGCCGTTTTAACATTTATTCCTATTTCTTGATATCACGAATTCGAATTCTTGATATCAAGAAATGGTTTTGTGTAGTAAAGCAATGGCAATTCTTGATATCAAGAAATAGGAATAAATGTTAAAACGGCTTGCCATACGCACTGGCCAGATTAATATATTTTGGCTTGTTCAGAGGCAGGGCCTACTACTACAAGCAGACCGCAGCAGATCCCACCAAAGTGACCCTTATGGAAAGAACACAGTGTTGCCACACTGTGTAACACAGTGTTGCCACACTGTGTAACAAAGTGTATAACACAGTGTGTAACACAGTGTGTAACACAGTGTGTAACACAGAGTAATAGCACCGTGTGGGTAATATATGATTTTGGGACGTGTGGTAACACTGTGTTTTTACCACACTGTGAAACACAGCGTTACCACACTGTGAAACAGTTGCCCACAGGGTCCAAAACACAGCCATAAAACACTATGGGAAATTTCACAGCTTCACCACACGGTACAAAACACATAGTAAACACACTGTCGATTAAACCATACAGTCTCACACACTGTGTACCACAGGGTTATAAACACATAGTCCACCACACTGTGGTAGTCACCACATAGTCAACCACAGTGTGTACGGCTCACCACACTGTGGTATTTACCACAGTCTATCACACTGGTTTTTACCACATAGTCCTATCACATAGTGCACCACACTGTGGTATTCACCACATAGTCCACCACAGTGTGTACTGCTTACCACACTGTGGTATTTACCACAGTCTATCACACTGTGGTTTTTACCACATAGTCCTATCACATAGTGCACCACAATGTGGTATTCACCACATAGTCCACCACAGTGTGTACTGCTTACCACACTGTGGTATTTACCACAGTCTATCACACTGTGGTTTTTACCACATAGTCCAATCACATAGTGCAATCACATAGTGCACCACACTGTGGTATTCACCACATAGTCCACCACAGTGTGTACTGCTCACCACACTGTGGTATTTACCACACAGTCTATCACACTGTGGTTTGTACCACATAGTCCAATCACATAGTGCACTACAGTGTGGTGCTTACCACACTGTGGTAATTACCACAGTCTATCACACTGTGATTTTCACCACAGTCAATCACACAGTCCGGCACACTGTGGCAATCACTACACAGTCCACCACACTGTGGCATAGACCATATACTCTGTCACATTGTCCACCACACTGTGATATTGACCACATAGTCTGTCATATCTACTAAACTGTGGTATTTACAAATAGCACATACATGTAATCCACCACATTGGTAGCCATACGCCACATACCACATAGTCCACTGCACTAAAGCAGGAGTGTTAGCCTCACAATCTGCAAACACTGGTCAACTGGAACCAAGCACAGTGTAATATTGTATACCATATTGACCATAAAGTATACCAACCATGCCAATATTACCCGAATGTCCACATGCAGACATTTAGACTAAAGATTGTGTACTATTGATCTCAATACCAGTGGAAGCTCAGAACAAACATACCGATTCAAAGCAACTTTATAATCACTTTTCTCATTTGGCAATCCCTGATGAAAAAATAATGTACAGTCAAGCTTCCACTCCCCTGAACACAATCTTTGATTTGGGAATAGTAATTTGTCTGCTGTACCTGGCAGGAAGTGATATACTTGCGTGGTCATATGGTAACATTGTGCTCTGGTTCCAATCCGAGGAGTCACACACGGGAGAAATCCACAGGATACTAGCAACTAATAATAAGAAATTAACAATTTTAAATTGTTGTTTTTGTTATACCTTTTTTAATACATATAAAACACTAATCTAAAAAGAAAAAAAAAAACAATTGGTACATGAATACAAACACTGTGAATACAAATACTAGTACATGAATAAAGTTTTTTCCTCGATTTCCATATGTGTACATAACACAATATGTTGGGGAAAAAAATGTTAAAATCAATGATTACAATGTGTAAAACCAAATCCTTTTAGCAAACCTTACATGTACATATTAGAGTATAATTATAAATAATAATGCTGGAAAAACTTACTTGAATGAAATGCACAACGTTTCGTCCACTCCTGTGGACTTTATCAAGTGCAGTGAAGTACAGTATTTTGAAATGCTGCGTTGCCTAGCAGTGTCGCGACGCATCTCGGCGTTGTAAACGCGCATCCCTGGATGCGCACTTGTTGCGATGAACGTGTTTCTCTTGCGCACCTTGAGTGGCCATCGCAGTCTCCAGACCTAATCCCAATAGAGAATTTGTGGTGGGATCTGAAGAAAGCTGTTGCAACACGTAGGCCAACAAGCAATGCTTAACTAAAGACCATTGCGCAAGAGGAATGGGCCAAAATCCCAAAGGAGCCTTGTGAGAAGCTTGGGAGAGGCCATTCATCTCGTCTGCAGGAGGTCATTGCAGCAAGTGGATGCTGTACAAAGTACTAAAAGACATGCCCATCTGGTTTCAATGATGTTACAACTTGTTAGTTGTGCATATAAAGGTTCCAGTTTCAGGTGGAGAATAAATAAAATCAGCATTCACCTCAGAATATATGCACTGGCTTTAAAATTGTCACTATTTGTGCATTTGTTTCTTGTGTGTAAAATAGGGGGTTGAATAATTTTGCAACATGCTTTTTGGGCGCAAATTACGATTTCAGGTGAAGTATGAGGTAAAATTTGATTTTTTTTTCTCCGGGATTCTTTAGTAATTAACTGTCAGCTAACTATCTTAATGGTTGAGTAGCAATCTGCTGTTGCAATATCATTCACTATGACAGAATGTGAAAAATGAAAGGGGGGGTTGAATCATTTTGCTGCCAACTGCAAGTAATCAATACTAGACTAACCTTAGCACATACATGTAAGTCTAGTTCAATCTGGTTTGAAAAATGTCAGACATAGACAATAATAGTTCATCCCTTTTGAAGACAATTATGTGGATGAGTGCATGAAGCAGGAGTACACCATACAGGTTGAGCTTGTAAAATAGTTAATTTGCACAGGGATGTAGAATGCAAATACAGTGTGCAACCAGGGATGTGTGAGGAAGGAGGAACAACTCGAGCATAATATATGCAAACATCTGTATGGATACTATAAGCGTGCTAATGAATGTCAAAAGCATTCCAAAATCATTACAATGCTTTGATGTCCCATGCGCGCCACCGACATTTAGCTGTAGTTAACTTGGAAAGCAATATCTTTAATTCCCTATTTTGTCTCTCGAAGCTGTGTTTCTTATCACATTATTTTGCAATTTACTAGAAAGTTAAGGACAACACCACTAAAGATCCTGCACTCGGTTTTCTTCTAAATAATTGTTGAATGATGCACAAACGGAGATATAAGATAATATTCTTACTAACACAATTAACAAATTTCTGCACTTTCCCGGATTTCCGCAAATGTGGAATTCAATCATTATCAAAATCACATGTAAGGCTGCGTATTTTCATTAACAGAGTTTGCGTGCATTTGCGTGCAGTTGAGATACTTTACTAGAAAAAAAACTGTTTATTTTTGTTCGCTGATATCTCTTTTCCTCACAAAAGAATTGATGCAATCCAACAGAACTGGACAAGCGAAATAAGACTCTACATTTCTTTTGTTCTCTCTGAGAAACTGTTGCTACGCATCCTGTTCGTTATTGTTAAAACACCTGAAAAGCACATGCTGAAACCACAAATTTTTCGGCGGTGGCACGCATGGGTTCAAAGAAATAAAGTTGTTTCATATCCTTCCATAACACATCCCTGGTGCAACCATAGTACTATGAAGTTTGCTACTCAGGCTCAGCTCATGCAAAATGATCCCTGATCAGGTTCTCTCTCCGCATTAATCCTACTAAGTTGTTGCCACCAAGTGGTGGTACGTCATCTTCTGGAGCCTCATCAACGTGGTGGCCATCAATCTCAGGCTCCCCCCTTGCAATAGAGATATTCCACAAGACAGCCACTGCTACAATCGTGGTCAGTGTGGTTTGCAGCTTTAGCCGCATACCCCGAAGGCACGGAAAGCGGCGTTTGATCATTCCAAAGGTCCGCTCGATAATACAACGCCCCCGACGGTGTGCACGATTGTAGCGCACCTCTGCAGCATTCGCAGGTTGAAGGAGAGGGGTCATGAGGTATGGCTGACAAGCATACCTAGATGGAAGATATAAATGAAGAAAGGAAGAAAATGTTGAGAAAGCCATACCTGATTAAAAGTTTTAGGTGAAAATAGTGTATTATTCATGGCTATAATTTGATTGCAGCTCCTGGCTCATAACAGTTTACAAATGGGCCTATATGTAAAAAAAAATCCATTAGATGATATGAAAAGATAAACATTCACTATGCAAAAAAAGCATATGAATAATAATGTAAGCTTCAAATGAGAGTGATGGAGAGAGGGGCAAGAGGTGGAGGTGGGTGGTCGGGGGAGATTGGGGAGGAGAGAGAAGGAGGAAAAGGCATAAATTAATTTTGATTGATAAATATTTCTAGATTTATTAGCTTCATAAGGCATTTTGAATCACCATTTTAAATAAGGTGGTTCACGAACGATGAGTCGCCTTATTTCGTAATCAATAACATATGCAATATGACCTTATGACCCCTAGATGGCCTTTGATGTATCCTTTCTAGGGAACTCAGCAATGAAGCATGCAACATCCACAAAATTTGGCACATATGTTACTTGTAACATAATTGATTTAGTATTAATTGATTATGCAAAATTATGCTTGTATTTGTTAATTGCCCCCTTATAATTCACCTATGTAATGGATAAAAAGTAATCATTTCAGGCATGCAGCTCCTTCTTTAAGGTTCGATTGATACGTTTTTAGCATAAGAAATACATTTTTTCACAAATATCATGTTCTTCCTTTTGGTACACATCCTT
The DNA here is from genome assembly GCA_963669155.1 of Arbacia lixula. NCBI lineage: Eukaryota > Metazoa > Echinodermata > Echinoidea > Arbacioida > Arbaciidae > Arbacia > Arbacia lixula. The sequence goes on along the minus strand of OZ022596.1, from coordinate 3,432,012 downwards.
TAAACTTACCCACTATCCCCCAACAGCCACTTGGCTTCTCGCCCCACTTCTAGCTGTTGCTTGAGGCTCGATTCCCTGAAAATCCTGGAGTCATGACAGCCACCTGGCCAGCGGGCCACAATGTTAGTGAGCCGTCCATTGGCGTCACAAACGGCCTGTTTTGGCACAAGAAAAAATCAAACAAATTGGTAATTTCATTATCAACACGACTATTACAACACCTTTTATAAATGATATACTGAAGTTAAGTTATGCTACAAACTACAATATGTTATTGTAGGCAATATATGCTATGATAGAGAAGGGGGGGGGGGGGGGGAATGGAATGGAAATTAAAACAACATTTCAGTTTCTTCATACAATATCACTGTGGTATGTTGCTAAATGATGATCGATGCAGGGTTTTCATAATTTCATAGTTTTCATACCTGGACATTAATGGAAAACTGTCCCTTCCGGTTGATGAACCTCTGAGCCTGCTCTCCACCAGGACTGCGAATAGGTACATGTGTGCAGTCTATGGCACCTATCACGCCAGGAAACCCTGAATATTCGAAGAAGGCAAGCTGCGTCTCTTGCACCTGCTGCAGCGTGGTTGGAAAGGAGATGTATCTGGCACGTAGAGTTGCTAGTGCAGTCGATACGTCCAAAGTGATGCGGGACAAGGAGGGTTGAGACATACATGCCTCATCACCATGTAGAATCTGAAAGGATCCTGCCAAAAAAGAAATTTTTAAGAAAATTATTATCACAAAAGAATAAAATATAATAACAAGAGTTATATACACGGGAAGGCAGGAGCCAAGTCTGGACTGTAGAAAGAGAGAGAGAGAGAGAGCTACATATAGAGCTTACTTTTGATTTCCTATTTATTTTAAGATTGCCTCTTTCAAACATATTTCATCAAATCAAACATTCATGTGATATATATCTAGCCCATCCCAGTTATGATTATGTTTTCTACAAAATGCCCCAGTCAAGTATAGTTTGCACTCTGCATCTTATCTTAGTGCATGTATTTTGTAACACCAGCAAACTGCTGTCGCTTTTGACAGGGCTACGAACTATCATTAGTTATTTTCTAGACTCATACCAACAGCAACCATCTAAGAATGTCTATGTTGTCACATAGCAAACCAAACAGCCTTGAACTCGTCATGCACTGATGTTTGGATTGCAATGTGACAGAGAAATGATGATGGATTTACAGTTTACCAGCTTTGTAAAATGATATATTTTTATGTAAGCATTATTGCAATTAAATTCATCCAAAAAAAAGTGATTTCTAGGTCACTTTCAATGGACGAAAAACTGGCATTCCAGTTCCCGCACACGTAATGCATTTATAATAGCTTATGTTACCTGGTCTGGCTCTAATCGAAATAAACAAATCTTGTAACAAAAAAAAAAATCTTTAACAAAAAATACATAGACCTACACAAATAACATTGTATGGGATCACTGTAAACACCTGGAGCTGGCGACCGAGCGCCAATTACAGGTAGGAGACGACAACCCTTAATACCAGAAATATCAAGCTCAAATTAATCATCTTGAATAGCTATACTGCAGAACGTCAGTACATATCGTACTTTAAAAACCGCAATAATAGAAAGATTAAACGAGAACTTACCTGTTTGAAGTTTGATCTTTATTTTATGAATAATTTACAAGGGAGCTTACAAATTACATGAGAGAGCCCGCTCTGCGCACACGTATCATGCTTCGAAGCTGGAAATGCGACTTCAACCACAAAGTCAAGAACTTAACAAAGAACTTAACCTGAAGCTTGTTTTATTTGGGAGGGAGCGGTGGGCATGTAAGCTCCCTTGTAAATTATTCATAAAATAAAGATCAAACTTCAAACAGGTAAGTTCTCGTTTAATCTTTCTATTTTATTTCACATTTTACAAGACACCTTACATGAGATTTCGAAGATCAGTAGTCACATTTATATTTGCGATAGGCCTACATAGTACATGTAATAAACAATGGAAGTTTGACATGTGTTTGTTTTGAACAACTTGCCATTTTCTTGCAACAGCCCATGCTATTCCAGGTGCACAGGTGTAGGTGTCATTCACTCTTCAGTGATGGTCACATCCTGATATAGTTCACATGTGACAAAGTAACTGTCTCTGGTTGAATGTCCTTTGATAACTGTTTTGGAATTCTGTTTGGCCGTTGAACACTTGTCTTAGGTCCCTTCGCTTTCGGCACCGACATTTTGTTATGTGACTTCGCCGTCAGGCGATTAGACCCCTTCGCGGCGGTCGGTTTCCCCCCGGGCGCCCCGGGCTTAGCCGGACTCGACACCGCACTGCAGCTGAGGGCTACTCGGCGCATTCACGCCAGCCCCCTGCTACTTCTCAGAGTCCGATATTTCCATCGGCGTAATTCCTTCAAAATAGTAATTCTGCTGGCATCAAATGCTCAGCAAACGCAGAAAGTTCCAGTTTCCAATTTCCACACTGCAAAAAATTTGCGATGTCAAACAAAATCGGAAAATAGTTCCGTGAAGCTATGACAAATAAAGGGAAAGTTACTTTCCCGCTCGTGCGTAGAAGCGAATATGATATAGATATGCGCAGATCAATTCAAAGCGGGCTCTCTCATGTAAGGTATCTTGTAAAATGTGAAATAAAATATACAGTTTACTACTTCCACAAAAATACACTGAAAATAAAGATTTAAATAGGTTACTCAATGATTGAGTTGTACTCACCTACAGCGTAAAACCGCAGTGCAGTCAATACTTGCAAATGCACTGGAAGTACATCCGCGCGAGAAGAATGTCGCAAGAGCGAAGGGGTTAATAAATCGATCAGCCCAATCGTCGTTTGCTTCGTAAATCGGAATCTGTACCTAAACTCAAATTCGTCGTAGATGAGAAAAGGATTTTTCCTGTCTAGGAGTGGTCTCTCCGGTCTTCCCAGTCCCTGGTATCGCTCTATTAACTCCTCATAGCGTGCTGCCCTCTCGAAAATGTCGAGCAACTCCGCCATTTTAGTCCGGACTTAAACTACCCCTCGCTCGGGTTTAACTTTTCTTGAAGTTAGGCGGGACTTTAGACCCGACTTCGGGTTTAACTTTGCTTAAACTCAACTTCAGAATACCAAATCGTTAAAACGGACTTCGAGTCTAAAGTTAGACTCGACTTAGACCCGACTTCGGGTCTAACTTTGCTTAAACCCGACTTCAGAATACCAAATCGTTAAACCCGACTTCGGGTTTAAAGTTAGGCGGGATTTTAGACCCGAAGTCGGGTTTAACTTTGCTTAAACCCGACTTCAGAATACCGGCCACAGGGTTTACACATAGTTCAGCATATACCACACTGTGGTGAGCGTGAATCACTGTGTTCAGTATGCGGAGTCTGTGGGATGATGTGGTAGATGAATGATGTGAAATCTCACAGTGTGACAACACTATGAACACAGGGTATACACATAGTTCAGCGTATACCACACTGTGGTGAGCATGAATCACCGTGTGTTCAGTATGCAGAGTCTGTGGGATGATGTGGTAAATGAATGATGTGAAATCTCACAATGTGACAACACTATGAACACAGGGTATACACATAGTTCAAAATATACCACACTGTGTTTGGTATACCAACTATGTGGGAATGTGGTAAACCACATAAACTGAAATACCACACTGTGGCAACACTATGAACACACAGTTTACACATAGTTCAATACATACCACACTGTGGTATATGTGTGCCACTCTGTGTTCGGTATGCCGACTATGTGGGTAATTATGTGGTAAACTATGTGGTCTGAAATGCCACACTGTGATAACACTATGAACACACAGTTTACACATAGTTCAATACATACCACACTGTGGTATATGTGTGCCACTCTGTGTTCGGTATGCCAACTATGTGGGTAATTATGTGGTAAACTATGTGGTCTGAAATGCCACACTGTGACAACACTGTGAACACATAGTTAACACACAGTTTACACATAGTTAACTATGTGAACACACTGTGGCAACACTGTGATTGACATGCTCAAATTGCTTGCCGATCGGCCACCACTGCTCGCAACGGACTTCGCAAGGCATTTGCAGACGCTGCAAAGCAAGCGATCACTTCGAAATGGACTGTGCACACCCCTACCCCACCCCCATTATTAGAACATTATCAGAACAGAAATTAACCAATCTTAGTAATGAATTCGATGATCATGCAGAAATTGATTATGAAAAGAAGAAATATTACATCAGAGTAAAATGTCAATCAGAACAAAATGTTCAGAACAGAGTGCAAATAGGCAAGCTTTGGATCAAGAGTTAAGTGGATAGATGAATGTGAAAGAAATACTAAGTATTTCTTGAGTCTACAGAAGAGAAATGCAGAGAGGAAAATTAAGCTAAGATTAAGAAAAGGGTAAAAAAGTTTATTAAAAACAAAGTGATATTCTGAATAGGTTTGCATCATTTTATGATAGAAAAAAGATAGATAAAAGAGCATGTCAACAGTTATTTCGAATGTACTCGTATTGACATCTCAATCTAGGAAGAAAAATGTGTTGTGAATGGTTTCTAACCAAAGCAGAATGTAAAAACGCTGCATGTAAGATGCTATGAAATAAATCACCTGGTAGAGATAGATTACCCATTTTGGAATGATATAGAGGTTATTCTTCTGGATGAATCAACTTCTTTTTATAATAATGAACGCATGTCTGATACAAGAAGGCAGGGAATTCTTTATGCTTGTTTCCAAAAAAAGGAGATATTGAGGATTGAATGAACTGGAGGCCAATAACTATGTTTAATTATGATTATGAGATTATGGCCGCTGCCATGGCAAGCAGGCTTCATGAAGTGATATATCATAAATGGAAATCAAGTTGGTCATATAAAGCATAGAATAAGTGCTTTTCACATAAGACTTAGTAAAAATGTTATGGAATTTATGCATTAAAAAAGTAAAAAGATGCGTTAGTGATGATTGATTTTCAATAAGCCTTCGGCACAATAGAATTGAATTAGATTTAAGACTATCTGGTTTATTTCATTTTTGGTAAAGACTGTCACAGTTGGCAACGACTGAGGTATGACAATGTGCAAAGTGCATTATTGGTTAATGGTTTTAAAACAAGAAGTTTCATGTTAAGAAGAGGAGTCCGACAGGGTTGCCCTCTACCAGTAATGTGGTATATTTTAGCAGTGTGAATCATGGCAGAGAAAATAAGGGGAAATGGTCGCATTGAAGTAATCCACTATGAAGACAATGATATTTCAAAATAAATAAAAGTACATCAGTACACATACGATACTTCTGTAATATTTAGAACAGAATCATACATGAAGTATATTTTAGAAGAATTCGATATATTCGGTCGAGTTGCCGGTCCTGTGATGAATAAAGAAAATACAATTTTGAAATGGTTACGACCAATACACAGACAATGAGATTTGTGTCCTTTTGTTTTGCTATGTGCAGAAATGGTATCATATATTTAAGAACATACATGGACACAAATTTTGATTTAGCAGTAAAATTGATGTGGGGAACAAAGATAGAAAAGATTAAACGAGTAGTAGATAATTGGAGAGGAATAAATCTTACACTTATATTATGCTCTGTACCAGATATGATTATGAAAAGACTGGAAATAGCATGTATAGTTTTTATTTCTTTATGGAATTCAAAAGTAGATAAAGTGAAAATGGTTCAACAAGAAACTGTTTTGAAAATCCCAACCACAACTATTCATAAAAAAGAAAGATTAATTCAATGTGTGTACATGTTCTATTCCATCTTGTCTAAAGAAAATATTCTAACAGTAACACCCAAATATTGGACTAACAATTAAACAACAACGTTATATGGAAAGATGTTTTCAAAAGATACTCCAAAATACTCCAGTCAATACTCCAATACATTCCAGTCAACAGGAAATTATTTATGTAGAAATTCATGAAACCGAGAATATGAATTATGTTTATATGAACAACTGTATGCTCCTATAAACTGTGGAGTTTGCAGAAAATATATATATAATATATATATATATATATTTGTTTTAGGAAATTGGGAAAATTGACAAGAAATGTTTATCGAGTGGTTTGAAGATAGATATTTGTTCTTTGTTAAAAACACTGATGAGGTTTTGATTATTGCTTTTTGGAGCTATACAAGAGGATTATTTCAACAAAACAAGTCTGGTGTAGATCACAAATTTGCTAAATTATAGTTTATATTTTTTGATGAAATCAAGATTCGTGTCGAAATCAACGAAGCACTGAAGAAAGAAGGAATCTATGAAAGTGTTTTATCTGCAGTGACCAGAAATGCTTACATTGTACATTCAGAGTAAGATCGATATGTTTAAAATAAAAATGTTATTTCATCAGAGCGAAAGTGAATAAATTATTTTTCTTTGTACCTTGAAGAAATACCTGTTTCAGATGAAAGAAAAGAAGATTTTTTTTTTTTATCTAAAAGACCAATTACTCTGAAGTGTATAGTCTTGATATCAAGAATTCGACTTCTTGATATCAGGAAATTGATTTTTTGATATCAAGAATTCGATTTCTTGATATCAAGAATTGCCATTGCTTAACTACACAAAACCATAATTTTCTTGATATCAAGAATTCGAATTCTTGATATCAAGAAATCAATTCTTGATATCAAGAAATCGAATTCGTAATATTAAGAATTCGACATCTTGATATTTTAAGAATTCGAATTGTTGATATCAAGAAATGGTTTTGTGTAGTCAAGTAATGGCAATTCTTGATATCGAGAAATAGGAATAAATGTTAAAACGGCTTGCCATACGGACAGATTCATGGAGTCGCGCAATCAGCGGTCTGGCGCGGCCGGTGTGCGTACTATGTGAATCAGTGGCGTAATGTGTGTGGGAGAAGAGGCGGACGATAAAATACGGCCAGTATCTGGACTATGAAGTTTATAGCTGACCATTAAGTTGTTATATGGCTAGTCTATATAAATGACAATTACGTGAATTCAGGAATTGTGACGTATTTTAAGCCCAGCTGGTGTGGAATATGTATATTAGTTATTATATATCCAAGAAACTGGAGTTTCACTATGATTGTTTACTTTAATATTTTGAGAGAACCAATATTCAGCGATCTGTTATTCATCAGTTACCTATTAAACATTAATCAGAGTTATTCGAGATCATCTATTCATCAGAGGTATAAATATACCTCAGGCAGAGATATCATCGAGTGTAAGAGCTAATTAAGTAGCACATCAAATGTAACGCAACCTTTCGTACACTTTGAGTCTGCGAGTCCTCCTTAGCCAAAGAATTCAGCAATACATGTTCTATTATAAATAGTCGATCCTGACACACAACACAAACACAAGAATATGTAACTGAGAATTACTTACCCACTCCTCTGCCAGCTCCCGTCGGTTTGACATTCTCTTAATCCTTCTTTAACCCAACCACCAGTTTTCTTGTCCAAACTAAACTAAAAAAAACTAAGAGAACAACTCTGAATGTCAGGTCCTTGTGGCATTTGCCGTACACCGCGCTTTATACGGTGCTAAGTCATGTGAATGGCATCTGTCTGTATGATTCCAGATGGAACTTGGCGTCAGAAATACTCATACTTGATTCCTAGTGCTCCCTGGACCACAATCGACCGCGAAGGCTACTATTGTAACGTTTTCTATAGAATTATTTATTGAAATCCAGTGCATTATCATTTGGGACGTTGTTTTTTTTTACGAATGCATTTGGTGTAACCGATTGTATTTGTTAGTGTGCACCCATCACTTCCCATGCAGGGCAAGGTCAGTGTCTATCGTGTTCATAGCTTTGGGGACTGAGCAGGGTAAATCTTTCAGTGGAGACGATCTACCATCCCCCCCCCCCCCCCCGCCTCTTCTCGAACAAATAAAAGCAGTCTGCCAAAATTATTGCAACCTTCATCATTTGAACTCTTGGTTTACATGTATGGGTGTTAACAACGTCTCATGGATACGGTCAATACACCCGGTTGCACAAAAAGGTCACTATACAGCTTGTCCCCAAAAATACAACGGCATTTCCCGCAACGTTAACTTTAAAGAAATTAGCTCAATCAGAATAATATTTCATGCAGGTTATGGGTCCGCAAATATGAATGTATTTGGTCTCAGCTAGCCCTCACATACTTTAAGGTAAGCACTACCAGACGCGTACGTACGCAAAGGGGGCGGGGGCGGGGGGGGGGGGGGGGGGAGGGGAGGGTTGTTAAATAGCTCTTTGAAAAAAGTTTGAAGTGAAAGAAAGGGCTATTACAGATCGGTTTCAACAAAGGTCAGGATCAAGGGACAAGATCGCATGAACGGCTTGGCAATGTTCAACATTCACTGTGAGATACAGACCAGAACAGACGAGATCGTCACGTATTTCCCAGGTCGAAATTCCCATAGAAACCAGTAAAAACCAATAGAGAGCGTCTGCTGATTTCTACTGGTTTTTCATAAACCAGTAGAGTCTACTGGTCTGAAGAGAAACTGCAAAATCAAACGAGACATACTTGTGGGCAAGTATAAGGTGGTCTGCATTGACAAATACATGCACAGGCATGGGCTGGTAAATGCAGAGTGACACCATGAACCTTCCATGGTGACACCATCTATTTATTAGAAATCAGAGGCACGCTCAAAAAAAGTTCTTACCGCACCTACAACATACTATTTAACATTTCAGAGACTAATTCTCGTGATCGTTCCATTTATTTTTCTGGGTTTGTCCCAGCTTCCATCCCGGGACGCGTGTTTGCCACGTATTTCAGACTTTAAACAATGTAAATTTAACAATTAAAGAATGTCATCAATTTACCCAAAGAAAATGAGGTTGAGACAACGCTAAGATTGATTTAACTTTAGCGGTGAGTTTCTTGCTACCAAAATACAAACGAAATCATGTCGAGGCTCTGTGACATGCGTGAGCCCAAAAGTTTAATTTTTTTAGTGCATAATCTAATTTTCAGGTATGAAGCATGACCTTTTATTTTTGTTTTGCTCAATATTCACGAAGAGCGAATCATTACCTTCAAAATGGTCCACGCAACATCAACTTTGGTCACCACGCATTCACAGATCAATATGGGCATGGATTTTGCATTACTTGTCTGAAATATGATATGTCACACAAATAACGCAATTTAATCCATGCTCATTGATCTGTGATGTGATGGCCAGTCTTGATGACATGTATGCCATTTCAGTGAAGCCAATGATTTACTCTTTGAATATGGAGCAAAAATAAATAGTGCACCATCCTCCATATCTCAAAATAAGATTAAATACTAAAAAAAGTCATCTTTTTCGGTCACACACATTATGGAGAATGGCCAAAGGAATTAGACGCGGGTGAAAATCACCATCAGTGATATTTTTAGTTATATCTGGGTTGCACCATTACATTAAAAGAAACTTTCTTTGATTTTTGTGTTTAGTTTGATTGTTATATAGAAATATCTGAAAGCATGTTTGTCATACAGCATTCATTTATGCTCCAGTAGTTAAAGACAGATGTTTTGATGCATCTTTAGTATTTTATTGCAATATCATGTCTTTTTTTTTATGGTCGAGTTGGTTTACTTTACGAATGGTGTTCTCTTGTCAAAAAGAAGCAATATTCATCTGTAAAGTCCCATCATTATTTTTGTGTAACGACTTGATACTGATGCACACTTTGTCTTTGTCTTTACCGGCAGGGGAGGGGTATTGTGGGGTCAAGGTTCAACATGTTCAAGATCAGGCGCGTATGCAAGGGGGAGGGGTTGGGGGTACATCCCCCCCCCCCCTTTCCGTTTCGTTTCCTTTTTTTTCCCTTGCAAGGGGGTGTTGGGGGGTTAACCCCCCCCCCCCCACCCCCGTTTTTCTTTTTTCCCTTTTTTTTTAATCCCTCCCCCTTCTTCGCTCATCACGATTTAGAGACTGGGCAGGATTTTAAAAAAAAAATCAGCTCGAACCCCCCTCCCCTTTCCAAACCCTGCGTACATGCCTGTTCAAGATGATTCATAGAGTGAAAATAAGCATAACTTCATTAAATACCTGTATTCAATCAATGGTACAGGACAGTTCCCCTTTTCTTGTTTACACGTTTTGGACTTTATAATGGTCAGTCCATTGCCCAACATATAGAGCAACTAACCCTTTTTACTTTTTTTTTCTGGGGAAGGATATGTGCAAGACATTTATTAAAAACGTTTGTTATCCATCACATCAATAGTGTAGGTCAAATTCGTCATCTAACAAGGATCTTTTTTTTAATGTAGCACCATGGCCGTCACCAGGGGGGTGCGGAGGGTGCGAACGCACCCCCCTCCATACCACTTTTTCTTTTTTTGAAGGGGGCGAGTCAGATTGTTTTTTTTTTTTACGGGGAAGAGGGGACGTCGCCGAGAAAGGGGGGGGGGGGGGATGGAGTGGGTATAGGTCTTTTAGATAAGCGACCTGTTATTGGCATTTTTGTGTCTTTTTTCCCATCAAAGCACCCCACTTGACAAAAAACTGATGCCGGCACTGAGCACACACCTCAAGGCAGAACTGTCATTATTTATGTAATACATGTCCATGATGATAATCTTTGAAATAAACTTGCCACGTATTAATTTTTAATTCAATACTTTGACATTTTGCGGTTGTGTTGTTGCTTTTTGTCACTCTAGATTATTTTCTTTTAAGTTGCTTTATATCATTAGGTTGGAATGTCACGCTCCGTTATGTAGTTCTTTGAGGTTTAAGTATTTTGAATTCTACGTTACATTACACTTATAACTGGCCCCACGGAAGACCAGCGGTTATAATGGCTACGGTAAATATACACTCGGTTGCACAAGAGGAGCACTATACAGCTTGTCCCCCCAAAATATGACGGAATTTTCCGCTAGGTAAAGAAATTGTATCAAACAGAAGGATATTTGAGGTTACGGTACGCAAATGTGTATTTGCTTTCATCTAGTCCTCACATACTTTAGGGTAAGCACTACCAGGCGCGTACGCAGGGGGGGGGGGGGGGGGGGAGGGGGGGAGGCCGGGGTATACAGCCATTTGAAAAAAAGTTTGAAGTGCAAGAGAGGGCTGTTGTAGATCGGTTTCAACAATGAGAAGGTCGAAAACGTACCTATCAAACACCATGCATGGGACAAGATCGCATGAACGGCTTGGCAATTTTCAACATTCACTGTGAGATACAGACCAGTACAAACGAGATCGCCACGAATTTCGCATGATTTTTTTTTTTTTTTTTTTTTTCTGATTTGTCCCGGCTTTCTTCCCGGGACACGTGTTCGCCCAGTATATCAGACTTTTAAACAATGTAATCAACAATTGAAGAAAGTTGGGTATACTTTGCTTAATGGTTCTCCCCTAACTTCCTTAATTGAACTCTGCAAAATCATGTGATAAGAAACAAAGCTTCTAGAGACCAAGTGGGTAATTAAAGCTTCCCAAATTCACATCAGCTAAATGTGGGCGCTAATCATGATCATGGAACACCAAAGCATTGTCAATTCTGTTAATTCTTATAACTCTTTGTGTGTTCACTCATTAACCCCTATGCGCCGTATTGTTTTCAGAGTGCAGGGATTTCACACAATCCCGACAGGGATGCGCTATATAAATCAGGCGCTAGTTTTGCACTGAGATTGTTTTGAAGGAAAATAACCGTGACAAATATTTTATTTGCCTTTCTAGTCATGTTATTTTGTTCCACCCACTTACGTTGAATATGTGCCTAGTGCATTGGGTCATGTTGTTATGAATGTGTTTATCATATCCTCCCCTAAACAGCTATTTTCATTGTCTTTTCAAAGTAGATTTGATAGTGGAAAGCCTTTATTTTATACCTTGATTATTGATTTTATGTACTCTTTTTAGATAATGAAAAATAAACATATTTTAGTTTTTGGAACATGGTTCAAGTTGAGTCGGGAGTGTGATAATTTGGGAATGCAACCCGCGCCACCGCATCTTTTCAGATTATGAACAATAAACATGTTTTAGTTCTGAGAAGTGACCGCTTTGAACAGCGCCTCAAAAGATATTGATTTTCGCGTTCTTACACAGTGTTAGTGATTCTAGTTTCGAAAAGCAATTTGTATGAAGTATTAGTTGTTTTATATATATAGCTTAGGGATAATACTTTAAGGTTTGGCAAGAATGCGGGAGAAGGCGAGTGTCATTAAAAATGAATGGAATAAGCCCATGCAGAGTGTCCACAAGTAATTATGTTTGTTTTCTCCATGAAGTACAATATTGATGAAACAAATTCAAAGTGAGACTGAGGAGACAGAGTGATCGACAGATGTAACATAGAGACACAGGAAGATACATACAGTAAAATGTATGATGGAGAAAAAGAATGACACAGCTCAAAAGCCTGAGAAGACAGATGGGAGTATAGAGAAAAGTATCTGAAAGAGTGAATGAGACAATACGATTGGACATGTAAACACACACACACTTTCTTTCCTTTTTTTCTCTCTCTATGTCGCTGTCTGTTTAACTTTTCACAGTCTCTCTCCACTGACTTGTTCACTCTGTACTAAAACTGGTTTTAGGTTTTCCCTGCTTTAGAAGGAAACGCATTACGGCTACCGTACCACAACTTGCTGCGCGTAGCCGAGGAATAGAGGCGCTAGGTTTTACCCAAAATAACCCAACGAACTTGCAATGCAACGAGATCATACATGTAGTCTGTGTATATGGGTGAAACAAGGTAAGTTGTTTGTTTGTGTTTCTAATTTTCAATAATAGGCATCTTTTATGATGCATGTGGCATTTTTATTTTTTGTTTGGTAACCAATGCATTGATCAAGTCCACGTGATTAAAATGAATGTGTGTTTTTCACGTGAAAGGTTGGAAATGACTACGTTACACTTCCGAAAATCGACTGCACCGTACCGGTCAGATGCAGATCTGCCCCAAAATAAAATTTACGTGCTGCTGCTAAACTACATACCCATTCTCGCCGCACTTACGATTTGACTTTTTTTTTAGACGAAAATATATTAACCCTTACACTAAATCACACTTACTTTGATGCTCTATACGTTCAGAATCAAGATACTTATACATTTGGAGTTAACACTTCCTGAAATATGAATTTTCAGAGCATAACTATCAGCCTGTCAATATCTATCGCCGAAAATGTGTGTCTCCTGTATTAAACGCCGCAGCGTTTACGTGTATTATCAATGGGCTTTTCCTGATTGATTATGTGATCGATGGTGATATTTGCCAAATAGGCCTACTGACTACTGTGAATTTTTGTAGGCCTAGGCCTAGGTTAAAATTTCAAAAGATGATTAATTTTCTGAAACTTTTTTTTTTTACTTGCAATTGCGTAGCTTGACTGAAACTGTCGTGCCAATGATGATTCTGTAGTCTCACGCGCACGCATGATACGCTTACCATTGCGTTCTGATATACACATTTTTGCTAGTGCGTCTAGTAAGGAGTAAGAGTAAGAATTCATGTCATGAAAAAATGTGTGTGGCATGACTCTTGACGGAATCGCCGTGAACATGGAATATGTACGATCAGAATTGGTGCTAGTTCATAAGTGTATCCACGGCAGCCTAGGCGGCTAGCCACGGGTAGCTCGTCGCAGTCCCAGGGCTAGGGCCTAAATGAGCACTAATGCAGACCTCGAAATCACCTTTTTGGATGAATTCAATGGCAGGGTTATGGTCAGGGTCAAGGTTAGGTTTAGAATTAGGTTTAGGGTTAGTTAGGGTCAGGGTTAGGTTTAGGCTTCAAATTAATAAAATAAGTGCCAAAGTATGGATACAATTAGCGCCTCAGAATTAGACCTTTTTTCTCTCCGTAGAGTTTTGCCTAATTCCTTGGTATACATTCATTATGTGAAATATATATTTTTCAAACCATTTATGAACAAAGTCAGGTATAAAGCTGAACAATCATAAAATTTTATGTGAAGAAAAAGTGGGGCAACGTGTCCAAAAAGTGGGGCAACCTGACCAAAGCGTGGGGCAACCTGACCAAAACGTGGGGCGACTTGAGCAAATTTGGGGCGAGTTGGTCGTGGTGCGACTTGGTCGTGGTGTGAGTTGACTGGTTACCCTGCACAGCACAGCTTGCTTTGGTTGTGTGAAAATAAACGTCCACCTTGTGTATAATGTACATGTGCGGGTGAGCTATATGAATGATCTAATGATACGGGTTCCTACCATACCCCTTGATTTGTTTTCCTTTGAATATATTCATGCTTAGTTAAGATGACCAACTAAATTACTGAAATTTCACTAGTGTAACAATCAAATTGCGCTCTTATGATTCCAAATTGGACTGTTTGTGTACATGTCTTGTGAGAATATTCCAGAGAAATTACAGTTTTATGACAGAATTCCCAACTTTGCTCTATCACACATTTCCCCCTCTTTTCACTGTGGTTGTAGATTTCAATTAACATGGCACGGAATGAGAGCACTGGTTTCAGGGGCTTGGCCCATCTCGTCAGCTACACATCCGACTCAGACGAAGAGCGAGGCAAGGATGAAGAAGAGGAGGAGGAGGAGAAGGAGGAAGGAGAGGTGAAGGAGGAAGGAGTAATGAAAGGAGGAGAAGTAGGTGAAGTGGAGATCGAAGGACAGGCTGAACTACCAGAGGCAGAGGTGAAGAGAGAACCTTCAGAGGTCGACCTCATCGAGGAAGAAGACACTTTCATGGTCGTGGAGCAGGAAGGTTCAAAGTCCAAGCCAGAATTAGAATTCAAACCTCTTCTCAGTAAGTCTTTTTGTCTACACTATAGCTCAAAGGAATTGGCATAGGGAGAGGGAAAGGGAAGGAGCCACAGATTTCAGCATGAAACATGATGCTTTTAAGGCTTAAGCGTCATGTTTCATGCTGATCTGTACAAAATATACCGCGGTTTAAATCTGCGGCTCCTTCCCTCTCTTCCCATTCCCTTTCACTGTGCCAATTCCTTTGAGCTGAAGTTTATGTGGGTTTATTAAACATTGGTGATCATAGCAGGATCTCTCAATGAGAGTGCTCGACTCTAGCCCGCTAGACAATGTCATACCAGTGAAACTCTCACTGGAGTGATGTTGTTAAGAACCAAAAACATGCATAACAATTAGTATGATGATTTTATGATACCACTGTACTCTAGTGCAGTAAATCGTGATGTTGCACATCTACTCTCATTAGCAAACAGCAATGATCATTCAAAGAGGCATTCTGTACATTGTATGTGTGAGTATGAATTTTATTAAGCTTGCAGCTGCATCTTTTCATCTCTTGTTTTCTTTATATTAATTATTCAATTATTTTTCTAATTATGTTATAATGTTTGTAATTATGTAATTATTTTTGTAATTTAAGATGTAATTTGATCTTTGTTCAGTTCAATTTTATGATGTACATGGTATGTAGAGTAAATGTAAAATGTAAATCCAAGTCTTTTCCATGTAAAGCTCATTGAGAATTCTTTTGGTATTGACATGCGCTCTATAAGAAACATTTATTATGATAATTCTCTCTCTCGAAGGTGATGCTAACGATGGTCAAGGATCACAGGATGAGGGAGAGCCACGGAAGAAACGGATGGGATTGGTTTCCTACGATGGGGAAGACGATGACGGCAGGAGGGATGAGGAGGAGGAAGACGAGGAGGAGGGCGATCCCGATGACTCCTGGTCGGAGGTCAAGCCCTCTCCCACCGATCCTGACCTCGAGGAGAGGGTCAAGGTCAGCAATATCAAGGTGAGAATGGAAGGTCAAAGGTCAGCGGTAATCTTTACACGCAATTGGCTTGTAAGCTTTCATTGCTTTTTCTCTTTTTAATCTTACTTAACTTTTCACACCAATTTTGGAAAGTGACATACTGTTCCAAATTATGCAACATTATATAATGACACATGAGCTCTCCCTTCCTCACCCCTCCGTCACTTTTCATCTCCTGCTCTCTTCCTCTCTTCCTACCTCTCTCTCTCTGTCTCTCTTCCTCTCCCTCTCTCTTCCTCACTTCCTATATCTTTCTTTTCCTTTGGATCTCTTTCTCTCTCTTCCCCTCTTCCTCTCTCTCTCTCCTTCTCTCTCTTCTCCTCTTCCTCTCTCTCCCTCTCTCTCTCTCCTTCTCTCTCTTCCCCTCTTCCTCTCTCTCCCTCTCTCTCTCCTTCTCTCTCTTCTCCTCTTCCTCTCTCTCCCTCTCCCTCTCTCTCTCCCCTTCTCTCTCCTCTTTTCTTCTCTTTCTCCCTTCCTCTCTCATAGTTTGCTGACAATGCGGATTTGAGTGCTTCTATGTCCCTGCCAGAGTCAGCTCTATCTCAGAAGATCCGTCGATTGAGCGCAGATGAAGTGCAGTTACCCCCAGAACCTCAAGGGAGATGCTCTAGACATCTACAGGTCAGTCCCATTGGATGTATATGTGTGTGTGTGTGTGTGTGTGTGGAGGGGGGGGGGGCGGGGGGTTAAGGGATGGGAAAGGAAGGGAATTAAACGGGGAGGAGGTGGGGGATTTAGGGATGGGAGGGAGAGAGGATTTAAGGGATGGGGAAGGGATTTAGGAGGAGGGGGGGGGGGGGGGGAGTCAAGAATGAGGGAGGGGGGAGGGGGTGAGAGTGAGGGGATTTAGGAATGAGCTGGTAGGGGGATGGGATTTAAGGATGAGCAGGAAGGGGGTTTAGGGATGGGAAGGAAATAGGCACATAAAGAGTTGGTATCAGTGAATGTGTGTTTATAAATTGGAGGCCCCACTGTTCATTATTTCATAAAGGCTGTCCATTTATAAAAAAAAAGTGAAGTTTAGTGGAGTACATTGGAATCTACATACATGTAACAGCACTCCCTCTCTCTCCTTCTCCCACCCTACGCCCTCTATTTTCTTTCTGTCGCTTCCCTTCTTCGCATGCATGCATCAAGGGTACTGTTTGATCTATTTGCTTGCAGTGATGGTGATCAATTTTTTTGTTTTCTTTTACAGGAGAAGATCAATAGCTATTACAGGAAGAACTTAAATCTCAACCAGATCATCCAAAGAAGAAAAGACTTTCGAAACCCAAGGTATGCAGAGATGATGTCATGCCTCTTTCTTGTTGTTGTTGTTGATGTTGTCCTTTACTCTGTTTTTTCTACCGCTTTATTTATTTTGTTCCTTCATTTTCATTTTTCTTCCTTTCTCTCTACCACTTCATATCATTTCCTCCTCATCTAAACTTTTTCCTTCTTTGATCACTTCATCTTCTTACATCTTCTGTTTCCTTCTTCTTCATCGTCTTACTTTTCTCCTCCGTCCTACTACTCAAACATTTCAGATTACACTTTTTTTTTTCAGTGGTGAAATATCATGGTAGAAAATGTAATATAAATTATAGATTTGACATTTATATATTTAAATGAAATGATATTTGAAAATATAGTAACAAATAGAGTACATTTGGCACAAATATTACTTTCTTTTTCTTCAGAGAAAATTCCACCTGGAATATAATTTAATCCCAACGGCATTCCAATTATGTGAAAGAGCTTAATATGCTCTTTAATTTGATCCAAAATTCATCATGGTAGTACTTATTTTTCTAAAGATATAGTAAATTTTACATTGTTTGGCAAGCGAACAAATTTCACTGAATTCCATGGCTGTATGTAAACTTTGGGCCTCAACTGTATCTATTTAAATTTTATTTTTCCAGTATATACGAGAAATTAATCAACTTTGCTGGAGTGGATGAACTAGGAACCAACTACCCCAAGGACATGTACGATCCGTATAGTTGGGGAGAGGAGTCTTACTACGATGCATTAGGTAGGTACCAATCATTCTTTGTGTCAGACTAGTAAGATGGTTTGTGATTGGTTAATTCTATGTAAGACAGACTGTGATTGGTTGAATCCATGTAAGATGGCCTGTGATTGGGTGAATCCATGTCACATTCAAAACAAATCGAGAAGGAGAGGAGAAATGCTCTAAAGCTTCTATTCATATCGAACAGAAGGAATTCACAGTGTATGTCTTCTTTTGTTCCGCCAAAACCTGAGAGGAAGGAGGTTCAAAAGAAGAAGGACGAGGCAAACAGAAAGGAACCAAAATTTAGTTTGAGTGGGAAAGAGAGTCCGAAATGCACGAAAGCTGCATTTTAAATGCGATAGAAAGGATAATTTTTGGTGTGGTGTTTTCTGTTCTTTAGCGAAAGCACAGAGGGAGGAGATTGAAAAGAGCAATTCCACATAAATGTCACGTGAGTCACACATGTTTCATGTCACACAATGTGCAAAGCAGTGTCTAGATCAAAACTGAGAAAATATTGGAGCTGAATCCATTACTTGATCAAGTAAATCAATCACCTATACCCTGACATGTGACTCGTAAGACACAGCATGCGTGACTCGCGTGACACTTATATGGAATGGCTCAAAAGGAGAAGAGGAATACGGAAAAAAGATAAGACAGTGTGTGACATGGAATACAAAGTGCTCTAAAGCCATATACACTTTAAACATGGTCTCTCGTTACACAGACAGCATTTCAAAGGGTCCATTTTCGATTTTGTCTGCGAAACAAGAGACCATGTTCCTAGTAATATTTCTATACTTTTTCTTATATATTTTTTTTTTGTGTGGGTGTGTTGTTTTCTTCTTTCAGCTAAAGCCCAGAGGGAGGAGATCCAGAAGAAGAAAGAGAAGGAGAAGAAGGAGAAGGGGACAAAGGTGGAGTTTGTGACAGGGATGGCCCGTAAGCCCCAGATCCAGGCCCCGGTCATCACCAGCACCACGGGGGTTGTTCCACCCCCCCTGCTCCCAGTCCCTCAAGGCAGTGGCCATGGTAAGATCAGGGATACTGTTATGGTGCTTTTATGGTGCTGTACCACCAGCACCACGGGGTTGCCCCCCCCCCCCCCCCCCCCCCTCCATTCCAGTCCCGCAGGCCAGTGGCCATGGTAAGATCAGGGATACTGTTATGGAAGCTGTTATGGTGCTTTTATGGTGCTGTACCACCAGCACCACGGGGGTTGCCCCATCCCCCCTGCTCCCAGTCCCACAGGGCAGTGGCCATGGTAAGATCAGGGATACTGTTATGGAAGGATATGAAACAACTTTCTTTCTTTGAACCCATGCTCCATGCCGCTGTGATGTGTTTTTACAGGTGCTCTTCAGGTGTTTGAACAATGACGAACATGATTGTGTGGCAACAGTTTCTCAGAGAGAACAGTTATGTGTTTTTAACAGGTGCTCTTCAGGTGTTTGAACAAGGACGAAGATGATTGTGTGGCAACAGTTTCCTCAGAGAGAACAAAAGAAATGTAGAGTCGGATTTTGTTTGTCCTCTTCTGTTAATGACATCAATACTTCCATGAGCATAACAGGTATCAGCAAACACATATAAATAAGTTTTTCAAGTAAAATTTCTCCACTGCACGCAAAGGCACACAAACACCGTTAATAATAATACATAGCTTATTATATCATTTTGAGAATGGTTAAATCCTACAAATGCACAAGATGTTGGTAAGTGAAGAAATTAGTCAATTTTGTTAGTAATACAAATATTTTATATGTCAAATGTTTCTTATGATTCTTCATTACTTTTCGAAACTAAAGCAGAGTAAAGGATCTGTCATAATCTGCCCTTAACCTCCTTATAGTTTGCTAACAAATTTTGTCAAAAACAGAGCTTCTAGAGACAAATGGGCATTTAAAGAAATTTCTTTTCAAGTTGACAACAGCTAAATGTCGGCCCCGCGCATGGTAAACCAAAGCATTGTCATGATTATGGAATGCTTTTGACATTCATGAGCACACTATTATAGTAGTTTGCCTGTAGTAGAAAATGTAGAGATACAATGAGGAATTGCTGATGACCATGATTCATGAACTTCCAATGTTTCTATGAAGCTGATTAAATCCCTCTGCCATTTTCTAACTTCTCTTTGCTACAGAGGAAGAGAAGAAGAGAAAGAGCAAATGGGACAACCCTGTCCAGTCTCTCCCCCCTCCCGTCCCCCTCATGCAACGGCCGCTACTCTCCCTCGTCTCAACAACCATCACAGCGCCCTCTGTAGGTTCAACAACAACATCGGCCACAAGACCAAAGACCACTGTTATATCTTCGATAGGCACGATCAAGAAGCAAAAACTGGATAAATGATGATCGTTCCTTCAATAGTTGCAACAACCATCACAACGCCCATTGTTGGTTCAACAACAACATCGGCCACGAGACCGAAGACCACTGTTATATCTTCGATAGGCACGATCAAGAAGCAAAAACTGGATAAATGATGATCTTTCCTTTAATAGTTGCAACAACCATCACAACGCCCATTGTTGGTTCAATGACTACATTGGCCATGAGAGCATAGACCACTGTTATATCATCAATAGGCACGATCAAGAGGCAAAAACTGGATAAATGATGATCGTTCCTTTAATAGTAGCAACAACCATCACAACGCCCATTGTTGGTTCAACAACTACATCGGCCACGAGACCAAAGACCACTGTTATATCTTCGATAGGCACGATCAAGAAGCAAAAACTGGATAAATGATGATCGTTGCTTAGTCACAATCAACATCACAGCACCCATCGTTGGTTCAATGACTACATTGGCGACAAGACCAAAGGCCACCGTTATTTCATCAATAGGCACTATCAATAAGCAAAAACTGGATAAATGATGATTGTTGCTTAGTGACAACAACCATCACAGCGCCCTCTGTAGGTTCAATGACAACATTGGCCACAAGAGCAGAGACCGACGTTATCTTGTCAATAGGCACCATCAAGAAGCAAAAACTGGACAAATGATGATCGTTGCTTAGTCCCAACAACCATCATAGCGCCCATCTATGATTCAACGACTACATCGGCCACGAGACCAAAGACCACTGTTATATCATCGATAGGCACGATTAAGAAGCAAAAACTGGATAAATGATGATTGTTGCTTAGTGACAACAACCATCACAGCGCCCTCTGTAGGTTCAATGACTATATTGGCCACGAGACCAAAGACCACTGTTATATCTTCGATAGGCACGATCAAGAAGCAAAAACTGGATAAATGATGATCTTTGCTTTAATTGTTGCAACAACCATCATAACGCCCATCAATGATTGAACGACTACATTGGCCACAAGACCAAAGACCATCGTAATTTCATGGATAGGCACGATCAAGAAGCAAAAACTGGATAAATGATGATTGTTGCTTAGTGACAACAACCATCACAGCGCCCTCTGTAGGTTCAACAACTACATCGGCCACGAGACCAAAGACCACTGTTATATCATCGATAGGCACGATCAAGAAGCAAAAACTGGATAAATGATGATTGTTGCTTAGTGACAACAACCATCACAGCGCCCTCTGTAGGTTCAACAACAACATCGGCCACGAGACCAAAGACCACTGTTATATCATCGATAGGCACGATCAAGAAGCAAAAACTGGAAAAATGATGATTGTTCCTTTAATAGTTGCAACAACCATCACAACGCCCATTGTTGGTTCAATGACTACATTGGCGACAAGACCAAAGACCACCGTTATTTCATCAATAGGCACTATCAAGAAGCAAAAACTGGACAAATGATGATTGTTGCTTAGTCACAATAAACATCACAGCGCACATCGATGATTCAACGACTACATTGGCGACAAGACCAAAGACCACCGTTATTTCATCAATAGGCACTATCAATACGATAAAACTGGACGATTGATGATTGTTGCTTAGTGACAACAACCATCACAACGCCCTCTGTAGGTTCAATGACTATATTGGCCACAAGAGCAGAGACTGACGTTATCTTGTCAATAGGCACGATCAAGAAGCAAAAACTGGACAAATGATGATCGTTGCTTAGTGACAACAACCATCACAGTGCCCTCTGTAGGTTCAATGACTATATTGGCCACAAGAACAGAGACCGACGTTATCTTGTCAATAGGCACAATCAAGAACCAAATACTGGACAAATAATGATTGTTGCTTAGTGACAACAACCATCACAGCGCCCTCTGTAGGTTCAATGACTATATTGGCCACAAGAGCAGAGACCGACGTTATCTTGTCAATAGGCACGATCAAGGAGCAAAAACTGGATAAACGATGACTGTTGCTTAGTGACAATAACCATTACAACGCCCATCGTTAATTCAACGACTACATTGGCCACAAGAGCAGAGACCGACGTTATCTTGTCGAAAGGCACCATCAAGAAGCAAAGACTGGATAAATGATGATCATTGCTTAGTTTAGTGGAATTGTAAATTAAACAATGGACTAAATATGGCTATGGACATTCTTTGTTTTGATGAATACATTGACCACGACCCTGTTGCATAAAACTTACCATCAATGGTAACTCTGCCATCAGTAGTCACTCCCATGGTAACATCACTCAACAGCTAATCAAATTCAAGGTTTCCATAGAAATTGCTATTGGTCGCAAAGTTACCATCAATAGTAAATTTTATGCAACAGGGCCCAGAGCAGCAAAGAGAACAGTTTTATAGTCGATAGGAACAGTAAAGGAGCAAAAACTGGTTAAACGATGTAGTTGGAGGTGGAAGTTTTTTCTTTGTTTAAATGACTACGTTGGCTATAAAAGCAAAGACTACAGTTTCATTGTTGAAGACAAAAAAAACAACTGGATAAATGCTGATACATGTAGTTAGGCACTGAGGTAATTTCTTTGTTTCAATGACTACATCGACCATTTAAGTGAGGATTGTAGTTTAATCGTTGAAGAAACAAAAAATGGTTAAATGATGATGGTTATACCATTGAAAGGCACCATAGAAAAACAATGAGGTAGGGGTGGAAGTGGATCTTCTTTGTTCAAACAACTACATCATTCAGAAGATCACAGACATCGGTTATATTGTCAATTGGCATGATAATAAACCAAAAACTGGATAAATGATGATTGTTATGTTGTTCAAAGATGCCATAGGAAAACAAAGAATGAGATGTGGAAATGTATCTGCTCTGTTTTAATGACTACATCAACCAACCAGAGTTTATTCCTTTCAGACTATGTCTCTGCTGCCACTGAATATTCATCTTTGCCATCTGCTGTTAAAGGGCATATACTGTCCTGGGAAGGCAAAAAAGCCTTCAAAATGTAGTTGTGAGCAATCTTCTTGCCAATGGTCTTAAATTCATGTATTGTCTATTTCAGACACTTGCTGGAAGTTATATGTTCTCAAATGATCTACATTTGGAGTACTGAGTGATTGAATCACAAATCCTCAAAATGTTCGGGCCGAACATTTTTAGGATTTAATCATTAATCATTAATTACTCCATATGTGGATCATTTGAGGGCAAATAACTTTCAGCAAGCTTCTAAAGTAGACAATACATGAATTTAAGACCATTGGCAAGAAGATTGCTGACAATTACATTTTGAAGGCTCTTTTGCCTTCCCAGTACAGTATATGCCCTTTAACAATACCATTGTATAGGCGATTATGTCATTGTGTCATGTCCACCCGGATGATGTACTGTATATGCCATATTATTCGCAAGTCTAATTTCTCGTGAATCAGGACTTCTCGACATTTTCGTGAGTTGTTAAATTTGCGATCATGCATTACTGGTACTAGTAGTACATGTGCTCATGCATGTCATATTCATATTTTCGCATGTTGTTGAATTTGGGTATAGCACCCGACTCGCGAAATTTGTGACAGTAAAAACCCTGTGAAATATATGGCGTATACAGTAATAGAACAGGCAGAATGTAATAATATTAATTGATTCTTACGCGTATATAGCACTTTCCTAGTACTAAGTACTACACAAAGCGCTTGATTATTACCCTGGCTTTAGCCAAGCAGCCAAGTATGTAGCGCTGAGAGCTAGTTGATCTAATTAGATCTGGAATACATGTACTATATTCCTGCCAGGTACCCATTTTCTACACCTGGGTTGAGAGGGACAAACATGAGCACCTTGTCCGAGGGTGTACGCACCGGGCTGGGCTTGAACCCAGGATCTCTCTGCGGGAGTCAAGGCCTCTCACCATTATACCACAGTGCCCTCAATGTGTGTATGATCCGAGTCCAATCGTGTAGTGCTTGTAATATGTACTCATGGGGGACAAGGGTATACAAATGCTAAATTACTTGCTACGATGTGTTTAACATGTTTCCTATCGGGGAGGAAAATATCTTGTCATCATTCTACTCATGGTTGAGTACTCATCGCCCCATTGATGAAGGCTCTAAATTCGCGATGACACTGAGATTTTGAGTAGCAGCAGCATATTGACATGTTAGTTGTGGAAACAATGCCATCAGTCCACCTGAGACTCTGCCTTCCTATGTTTCTCTTTCCTTCTACATTTTTTGTCCAAACATGATAACTTTCTTCGGATTTTCTCCATCTCTCCTAATACCGGTTCAATATACGTTTTCACAGGGAATCACGTAAGAAAGTGTAAAAAATGTGTATTTTCCTCCTGCAAGGCAAAGTTACATTTTGAGCAGGCATGACTTAATGGAAAGATATTTTGTTATTATATTAACATGAATGCACTGTTAGTAAGTGTATCTTTCCCTAAAATCTTCTGCACACCCCGTAAAGTCGTAAAAACTGTATTTTCCTCCTGCAAGGCAAAGTTACATTTTGAGCAGGCATGACTTTATGGAAAGATATTTTGTTATTACATTAACATGAATGCACTGGTAGTACAGTGTAAGTGTATCTTTCCCTAAAATCTTCTGTACACCCCGTTTTGTTCTTGCATTAAATCCTTGCATCAGCCAGGAGGTTGATAGTCAAGCCTTCTTTACAGACTTTGAGGGAAGTACGTGTAGGTGAATGTGTATTTATTTAACAGCCGATGGTACCCATGCAATCAAGTACCGAAGTGGTTTCGTCCTATCCATTGTTATGCAGATTTCTGGTTCTTAACAAGATCACTTCAGTGAGATTTTACCAGTCCGAATTTGTCTAGCGCTCTATGTGTCTGGCACTCTCAGTTAGAGTCCCCGCTGTGATCACTGCTGCTTGCTCTACCCGCATAGTTTTGAACCAGTTCTCTTGACAATATGCTCGTATGACTGGACGTCGCACTTTTTGGTACTTTATAGACGACTCTTACTAGTTCTAGGTATCTGTGAGTGTACGTTAATTGTAACCAATGCACAGTCCTGTGCCAAAAATACACATCTAGAACTAGGTGGCCTAATTATCAATTGATCTTTAATTTTACTCAATGGTACCATTATGAGGTTGTTTGCTTTCTAAAAAAAAATACTGTTTGGTTTTGGTAATCTATTTTCAAACGACCAAATGCATGTACATTGTATATATTTCTTGTAAATTATGTAATACAGGTAATAAAATGTGAGGTATTTCATATATCCAGTTTGTACATGCTGTTGTGTGTTGTCTGCTGAACATTCGATATCTTCTTCATATCACTCGTCTGTTTCTCATTCTTATCCCCTCTTTCTGATCCCATCCTTCCTACATCACTTTTCTCTCTCCCTTGATCTCATGAATAATATACAGAGCTGCCAAGTCTCCCTGATTTTGCAGGAGACTCCCTAAAAAAAGAGCAATATTACTGTATTGGATTTCATCCCATCAACCCAATCTCCCTGATTATTGATAGATTATTGTCATTAGGTTGTATGCAGCTGATGGACGTCTCCCTTCTTTCTGATGAAATTTCCTAAAATCTTCCTGATTATTGAATTTCAATGTTGGTAGCTCTGCATATATTCATCCAATCTTCCGCACACCTTTGCCAATCTCCAGCTTGCACAATTTTACATTTTCTTTCACACCAACTCAAATTTTGTCCCCACTACACACGGTTACACATAAAATCACAATGGGTAATGACATTTGTATATTAAAATTGTATGGCTTATAAACAAAGTTAATGACACATTTGCAATGAATGTTGTACAGTTCAAGTACAATAATTCAGAGTAATATCTCTCATAAAAGAGTTGCAAATCTTCCCATCATAAATCATAACTGCGATCTATAGCATGTGTAAGCCATTGAGGCATACATAATTGACATTCAGGCGAAAAGGATCAAGCTTAACACCATTATGGCTGGGCTTTTTCAGAGCATGAGGGATATATTTCTAAATAACATCGTTCAAGTGTGAGCTTTCGTCTGTCCAGAAGGCAAGTGCAGTGTCGGGCACTCATAACGAGAGTACTCACAATAATCAAAGCTACAGCTACGACGGTCTGACGAAGCTTGCAGCCTAGCAAGCGAAAGCTTACCAAAAAACGGGCAAATTTTTGTGATTGTGGAAATTTTTTTCATGGAACATGATTCGTCATCCACAATTTTTGCCGAGTCAACTGACATCTTTATCAAACAGGCATCTGGGATAGGCCTATCCATACCTTTTATTACTACATGTATAAATATAATTCCAAAGTTTTTTTGTAAATAAACAAGAGCATGTAAGGCCTACTACATTTAACATGCTTCCAACGTCAATATTAACTTTTTATCCCACAATTGTATTTTTTTTATTAATCTCATTTTATTTTTTGGGAAACTACCATTCATGTTAATAAGTGAGATGTAACAATGAATGGAGACAATATTTTCTGGATATGCCCAATATCAGCCCATTTTATTCAACTCCAATTTAACATCCACTTCGACATGGCACTTGATTTACTGTCGATCATATGATCAAAAGGATGATTACCTGATTAATCTATCGATGATAACATTCATTGCATTATTTACGATCGAGGCTTTAGATAACACAGATTTTAACCCATTCACCACCAAGTAAGCACATGTACCATAGATATGAGGTTTGATGTAAAGGATCAAAATTTATTAAACATAAGCTATGTCAAATGAAATAACATTAATTTCTGCACTCATGAGATGAATCGCCTCTGCTGTTTAGTGATGTCTATTACCTTTGTGATGGTTTTGGAAAGCAAAATACATGTAAAATGATAACTGAATCTTCAAATTGGCAACATACTTGGAAAGTTTAAATCATGGTTTTGCTTTGTAAACTGGCACTATCATTGAATGGAATGTATCTTTTGTTCATGAACAACAAACTATTTTTTCATCGCAATATCGTTGCCAATTTGAGGACCACAGTGCTCTAAACAGATCATGGTCGTGAATGAGTTATCATCATGTGACACATTAATCAGAGCCTGTATAGAAAAAACTCTTAACCATGGAGTGGAAGGGAAAAGCATTCTGCTCTCTGCAGATCTCATGTTGTCCATGTATTGTGCCTCTTGCATTCAGCTGCCTGGACAACCTATCAATTCCAAGCATCAGTCACTCAACTGTCATGCTTGTATCTTTCTTCCCATCCTCCTCATCTCCTTCCCCTACCCCATACTCCAGGGCTGCCAACCTTAATCAAAACATTTCAGTACTCGTAACTCTTAACTTGCCGGGGGTAAAACCCCTCTGTGCCAGAGGTTTTCTCTATTCCAGTTTGGTCGCAAATTTGCGACAGCGGCACGTTACCCGTTAGTCGCAAAAATGTGACAGCGGCAGATTAAGAGTTAAGGCTGAAAATCAGTATTTTGATGGAAATCTGTATTTTCAAATAAAGACAATAGAACAACCCATGAACTAGAACAAATGAAATCAGTATTTTGCATGAAACATTCAGTATTCTTCACACATTTCTGTATGAATTACTGAAAATCAGTAATTACTTGGCAGCTCTGCTACTCCTCTGCCCTTCATTCCCTCCTCCTCCTCTTCCTCCCCGTCCCTTTTCTTTTCAACTTCCAACCACTGAACTTCCATGTTTGTATATCAGTTCCTATCCTCCTCCCCTTTTCCTTTAGTTCTCCCTTCATTCCTTCCTTTCGTTATTCGTATCAACTTCAAAGCATCAGTCACTTAGCCTTCCTCTTCCTTTTCTTCTCTTTCAACTCTTCTTCCTGTTCTTCTTTCTGCATTTATTCCTTACATGTACCTCCCCTCATTTTCCTTATCAACTTCCAAGCATCTAACACTAAACCTGCCTTTTCCTTTTATTCCCATTTTACTCTTCCTCATCCTTCTTCATTCATTCCTTCCTTCCCTCCTTCCATTTTCCATAACAACTTCCACACATCAGTCACTGACCTTCCTTACTTGCATCTCTCTTCCTATTCTCCTCCTCCTTCACTATTCTTTATATCTCATTCCTTAATTTGGTTTTCCTTATGACCTTCCAAGCATCGATCACTTATCGTGCGTTTTTCTTTCCTTCTCTTCTTTCCTTCCTTCATTCATTCATTCCTTCACCTTTCAAGCATCAGTCACCAAACGTCCATGCTTCCATCTGTCTTCTTATTTGTTAAATCTCATTCCTTCATTCAGTCTTTCTTATGACCTCCCAATCATCAGTCACTAAGTTTGTCTTTTTCTTTCCTCCTCTTTCTTCATTCATTCACCTTCCAAGCATCAGTTACTGAACTCCCATGCTTGCATCTCTCTTCCTATTCTCTTTCTCCTTCAACTATTCTTTACATCTCATTCCTTCCATCCTTCCTTCCATTATCCATAACAATTCCAAGCATCATTTACTTAGCCTTTCTTTTCCATTTCTCCTCCTTCAACTCTTCCTCTTCCTCCTCTTCTTTCATTCACACCTTCACCTTCCAAGCATCAGTCACTGAACTTCCATGCTCGCTTCCGTCTTCCCGTTCTCCTTCTCCTGCTCTTCCTCCATATCTCGATCTTCTTCCTCCTCCCCTTCCTCGTTATCATCGTGCAAAGTCCTCTTAGCGTCTTCTCCGTCCTCAGCATCATCCGGACTAGATCTCTTCTTTCCCTTCTGTCTCCAAACGTTCCTCCTTCTCCCCTTCTTCGATTGCACGCTCTCCATCCTCTCCTGTTTCCTGCGTAGATAATCGGGCATGTTGTCGAAGGGCACCTTGTGGAGGCCGCGGAAAGGACTGGGAACGTCGCATGAACCTACATGTATGAGCAAAGAAACAGTTGGTTTTAATAAAAGCAGACACAAGAAAGAAAGAAAGAAAGATATTCGGGCATGTTGTCGAAGGGCACCTTGTGAAGGCCACGGAAAGGACTGGGAACGTCGCATGAACCTACATGTATGAGCAAAGAAACAGTTGGTTTTAATAAAAGCAGACACAAGAAAGAAAGAAAGAAAGATATTCCAGCATGTTGTCGAAGGGCACCTTGTGAAGGCCACGGAAAGGACTGGGAACGTCGCATGAACCTACATGTATGAGCAAAGAAACAGTTGGTTTTAATAAAAGCAGACACAAGAAAGAAAGAAAGAAAGATATTCGGGCATGTTGTCGAAGGGCACCTTGTGAAGGCCACGGAAAGGACTGGGAACGTCGCATGAACCTACATGTATGAGCAAAGAAACAGTTGGTTTTAATAAAAGCAGACACAAGAAAGAAAGAAAGAAAGATATTCCAGCATGTTGTCGAAGGGCACCTTGTGAAGGCCACGGAAAGGACTGGGAACGTCGCATGAACCTACATGTATGAGCAAAGAAACAGTTGGTTTCAATAAAAGCAGCCACAAGGAAGAAAGAAAGAAAGATATTCGGGCATGTTGTCGAAGGGCATCTTGTGAAGGCCACGGAAAGGACTGGGAACGTCGCATGAACCTACATGTATGAGCAAAGAAAAAGTTGGTTTCAATAAAAGCAGCCACAAGGAAGAAAGAAAGAAAGATATTCGGGCATGTTGTCGAAGGGCATCTTGTGAAGGCCACGGAAAGGACTGGGAACGTCGCATGAACCTACATGTATTGCAAAGAAACAGTTGGTGTCAATAAAATCAGACACAAGAAAGAAAGAAAGAAAGATATTCGGGCATGTTGTCGAAGGGCACCTTGTGAAGGCCACGAAAGGACTGGGAACGTCGCATGAACCTACATGTATGAGCAAAGAAACAGTTGGTTTCAATAAAAGCAGACACATGAAAGAAAGAAAGAAAGATATTCGGGCATGTTGTCGAAGGGCATCTTGTGGAGGCCCCGGAAAGGACTAGGAGCGTCGCATGAACCTACATGTATTAGCAAAGAAACAGTTGGTGTCAATAAAATCAGACACAAGAAAGAAAGAAAGAAAGATATTCGGGCATGTTGTGGAAGGGCACCTTGTGAAGGCCACGAAAAGGACTGGGCACGTCGCATGAACCTACATGTATGAGCAAAGAAACAGTTGGTTTCAATAAAAGCAGACACATGAAAGAAAGAAAGAAAGATAATCGGGCATCTTGTCGAAGGGCACCTTGTGAAGGCCACGAAAAGGACTGGGCACGTCGCATGAACCTACATGTATGAGCAAAGAAACAGTTGCTTTCAATAAAAGCAGACACATAAAAGAAAGAAAGAAAGATATTCGGGCATGTTGTTGACGGGCACCTTGTGAAGGCCACGGAATGGACTGGGCACGTCGCATGAACCTACATGTATGAGCAAAGAAACAGTTGGTTTCAATAAAAGCAGACACATAAAACAAAGAAAGATATTCGGGCATGCTGTTGAAGGGCACCTTGTGAAGGCCACGGAATGGACTGGGAACGTTGCATGAACCTACATGTATGAGCAAAGAAACAGTTGGTTTCAATAAAAGCAGACACAAGAAAGAAAGAAAGAAAGAAAGAAAGATATTCGGGCATGTTGTCGAAGGGCACCTTGTCAAGGCCACGGAATGGACTGGGCACATCGCATGAACCTACATATATGAGCAAAGAAACAGTTTGTTTCAATAAAAGCAGACACAAGAAAGAAAGATATTCGGACATGTTGTCGAAGGGCATCTTGTGAAGGCCACGCAAAAGACTGGGAACGTCGCATGAGCCTACATGTATGAGCAAAGAAACAGTTGGTTTCAATAAAAGCAGACACAAGAAAGAAAGAAAGATATTGGGGCATGTTGTGAAGGCCGGGAATGGACTGGGCATGTCATATGAACCTACATGTATGGATGGAATCAGGAGTTTGGAGTAGCTTAAAGGGATAGTTCACCCTAACATTATGTTGCTTTCAATAAAAGCAGACACATGAAAGAAACAAAGGAAGATATTCAGGCATGTTGTCGAAGGGCACCTTGTGAAGGCCACGGAAAGGACTGGGAACATCGCATGAACCTACATGTATGAGCAAAGAAACAGTTGGTTTCAATAAAAGCAGACACAAGAAAGAAAAAAAGAAAGATAATCGGGCATGTTGTCAAAGGGCACCTTGTGAAGGCCACGGAAAGGACTGAGAACGTCGCATGAACCTACATGTATGAGCAAAGAAACAGTTGGTTTCAATAAAAGCAGACACAAGAAAGAAAGAAAAAAACATATTTGGGCATGTTGTCGAAGGGCACCTTGTGAAGGCCACGGAATGGACTGGGAACGTCGCATGAACCTACATGTATGAGCAAAGAAACAGTTGGTTTCAATAAAAGCAGACACAAGAAAGAAAAAAAGAAAGATAATCGGGCATGTTGTCGAAGGGCATCTTGTGAAGGCCACGGAAAGGACTGGGAACGTCGCATGAACCTACATGTATGAGCAAAGAAAAAGTTGGTTTCAATAAAAGCAGCCACAAGGAAGAAAGAAAGAAAGATATTCGGGCATGTTGTCGAAGGGCATCTTGTGAAGGCCACGGAAAGGACTGGGAACGTCGCATGAACCTACATGTATTGCAAAGAAACAGTTGGTGTCAATAAAATCAGACACAAGAAAGAAAGAAAGAAAGATATTCGGGCATGTTGTCGAAGGGCACCTTGTGAAGGCCACGAAAGGACTGGGAACGTCGCATGAACCTACATGTATGAGCAAAGAAACAGTTGGTTTCAATAAAAGCAGACACATGAAAGAAAGAAAGAAAGATATTCGGGCATGTTGTCGAAGGGCATCTTGTGGAGGCCCCGGAAAGGACTAGGAGCGTCGCATGAACCTACATGTATTAGCAAAGAAACAGTTGGTGTCAATAAAATCAGACACAAGAAAGAAAGAAAGAAAGATATTCGGGCATGTTGTCGAAGGGCACCTTGTGAAGGCCACGAAAAGGACTGGGCACGTCGCATGAACCTACATGTATGAGCAAAGAAACAGTTGGTTTCAATAAAAGCAGACACATGAAAGAAAGAAAGAAAGATAATCGGGCATCTTGTCGAAGGGCACCTTGTGAAGGCCACGAAAAGGACTGGGCACGTCGCATGAACCTACATGTATGAGCAAAGAAACAGTTGCTTTCAATAAAAGCAGACACATAAAAGAAAGAAAGAAAGATATTCGGGCATGTTGTTGACGGGCACCTTGTGAAGGCCACGGAATGGACTGGGCACGTCGCATGAACCTACATGTATGAGCAAAGAAACAGTTGGTTTCAATAAAAGCAGACACATAAAAGAAAGAAAGAAAGATTTTCGGGCATGTTGTTGACGGGCATGTTGTGAAGGCCATGGAAAGGACTGGGCACGTCACATGAACCTACATGTATGAGCAAAGAAACAGTTGGTTTCAATAAAAGCAGACGCATAAAAGAAAGGAAGATATTCAGACATGCTGTCGAAGAGCGTCTTGTGGAGGCCACGGAACGGACTGGGAACGTCGCATGAACCTACATGTATGAGCAAAGAAACAGTTAGTGTCGATAAAAGCAGACACATAAAAGAAAGAAAGAAGGATATTTGGGCATGTTGTCGAAGGGCACCTTGTGAAGGCCACGGAAAGGACTGGGAACGTCGCATGAACCTACATGTATGAGCAAAGAAACAGTTGGTTTCAATAAAAGCAGCCACAAGGAAGAAAGAAAGAAAGATATTCGGGCATGTTGTCGAAGGGCATCTTGTGAAGGCCACGGAAAGGACTGGGAACGTCGCATGAACCTACATGTATGAGCAAAGAAAAAGTTGGTTTCAATAAAAGCAGCCACAAGGAAGAAAGAAAGAAAGATATTCGGGCATGTTGTCGAAGGGCATCTTGTGAAGGCCACGGAAAGGACTGGGAACGTCGCATGAACCTACATGTATTGCAAAGAAACAGTTGGTGTCAATAAAATCAGACACAAGAAAGAAAGAAAGAAAGATATTCGGGCATGTTGTCGAAGGGCACCTTGTGAAGGCCACGAAAGGACTGGGAACGTCGCATGAACCTACATGTATGAGCAAAGAAACAGTTGGTTTCAATAAAAGCAGACACATGAAAGAAAGAAAGAAAGATATTCGGGCATGTTGTCGAAGGGCATCTTGTGGAGGCCCCGGAAAGGACTAGGAGCGTCGCATGAACCTACATGTATTAGCAAAGAAACAGTTGGTGTCAATAAAATCAGACACAAG
Source organism: Arbacia lixula (assembly GCA_963669155.1). NCBI lineage: Eukaryota > Metazoa > Echinodermata > Echinoidea > Arbacioida > Arbaciidae > Arbacia > Arbacia lixula. The sequence goes on along the minus strand of OZ022596.1, from coordinate 3,398,743 downwards.
AAAGAAAGAAAGAAAGATATTCGGGCATGTTGTCGAAGGGCACCTTGTGAAGGCCACGAAAAGGACTGGGCACGTCGCATGAACCTACATGTATGAGCAAAGAAACAGTTGGTTTCAATAAAAGCAGACACATGAAAGAAAGAAAGAAAGATAATCGGGCATCTTGTCGAAGGGCACCTTGTGAAGGCCACGAAAAGGACTGGGCACGTCGCATGAACCTACATGTATGAGCAAAGAAACAGTTGCTTTCAATAAAAGCAGACACATAAAAGAAAGAAAGAAAGATATTCGGGCATGTTGTTGACGGGCACCTTGTGAAGGCCACGGAATGGACTGGGCACGTCGCATGAACCTACATGTATGAGCAAAGAAACAGTTGGTTTCAATAAAAGCAGACACATAAAACAAAGAAAGATATTCGGGCATGCTGTTGAAGGGCACCTTGTGAAGGCCACGGAATGGACTGGGAACGTTGCATGAACCTACATGTATGAGCAAAGAAACAGTTGGTTTCAATAAAAGCAGACACAAGAAAGAAAGAAAGAAAGAAAGAAAGATATTCGGGCATGTTGTCGAAGGGCACCTTGTCAAGGCCACGGAATGGACTGGGCACATCGCATGAACCTACATATATGAGCAAAGAAACAGTTTGTTTCAATAAAAGCAGACACAAGAAAGAAAGATATTCGGACATGTTGTCGAAGGGCATCTTGTGAAGGCCACGCAAAAGACTGGGAACGTCGCATGAGCCTACATGTATGAGCAAAGAAACAGTTGGTTTCAATAAAAGCAGACACAAGAAAGAAAGAAAGATATTGGGGCATGTTGTGAAGGCCGGGAATGGACTGGGCATGTCATATGAACCTACATGTATGGATGGAATCAGGAGTTTGGAGTAGCTTAAAGGGATAGTTCACCCTAACATTATGTTGCTTTCAATAAAAGCAGACACATGAAAGAAACAAAGGAAGATATTCAGGCATGTTGTCGAAGGGCACCTTGTGAAGGCCACGGAAAGGACTGGGAACATCGCATGAACCTACATGTATGAGCAAAGAAACAGTTGGTTTCAATAAAAGCAGACACAAGAAAGAAAAAAAGAAAGATAATCGGGCATGTTGTCAAAGGGCACCTTGTGAAGGCCACGGAAAGGACTGAGAACGTCGCATGAACCTACATGTATGAGCAAAGAAACAGTTGGTTTCAATAAAAGCAGACACAAGAAAGAAAGAAAAAAACATATTTGGGCATGTTGTCGAAGGGCACCTTGTGAAGGCCACGGAATGGACTGGGAACGTCGCATGAACCTACATGTATGAGCAAAGAAACAGTTGGTTTCAATAAAAGCAGACACAAGAAAGAAAAAAAGAAAGATAATCGGGCATGTTGTCGAAGGGCATCTTGTGAAGGCCACGGAAAGGACTGGGAACGTCGCATGAACCTACATGTATGAGCAAAGAAAAAGTTGGTTTCAATAAAAGCAGCCACAAGGAAGAAAGAAAGAAAGATATTCGGGCATGTTGTCGAAGGGCATCTTGTGAAGGCCACGGAAAGGACTGGGAACGTCGCATGAACCTACATGTATTGCAAAGAAACAGTTGGTGTCAATAAAATCAGACACAAGAAAGAAAGAAAGAAAGATATTCGGGCATGTTGTCGAAGGGCACCTTGTGAAGGCCACGAAAGGACTGGGAACGTCGCATGAACCTACATGTATGAGCAAAGAAACAGTTGGTTTCAATAAAAGCAGACACATGAAAGAAAGAAAGAAAGATATTCGGGCATGTTGTCGAAGGGCATCTTGTGGAGGCCCCGGAAAGGACTAGGAGCGTCGCATGAACCTACATGTATTAGCAAAGAAACAGTTGGTGTCAATAAAATCAGACACAAGAAAGAAAGAAAGAAAGATATTCGGGCATGTTGTCGAAGGGCACCTTGTGAAGGCCACGAAAAGGACTGGGCACGTCGCATGAACCTACATGTATGAGCAAAGAAACAGTTGGTTTCAATAAAAGCAGACACATGAAAGAAAGAAAGAAAGATAATCGGGCATCTTGTCGAAGGGCACCTTGTGAAGGCCACGAAAAGGACTGGGCACGTCGCATGAACCTACATGTATGAGCAAAGAAACAGTTGCTTTCAATAAAAGCAGACACATAAAAGAAAGAAAGAAAGATATTCGGGCATGTTGTTGACGGGCACCTTGTGAAGGCCACGGAATGGACTGGGCACGTCGCATGAACCTACATGTATGAGCAAAGAAACAGTTGGTTTCAATAAAAGCAGACACATAAAAGAAAGAAAGAAAGATTTTCGGGCATGTTGTTGACGGGCATGTTGTGAAGGCCATGGAAAGGACTGGGCACGTCACATGAACCTACATGTATGAGCAAAGAAACAGTTGGTTTCAATAAAAGCAGACGCATAAAAGAAAGGAAGATATTCAGACATGCTGTCGAAGAGCGTCTTGTGGAGGCCACGGAACGGACTGGGAACGTCGCATGAACCTACATGTATGAGCAAAGAAACAGTTAGTGTCGATAAAAGCAGACACATAAAAGAAAGAAAGAAGGATATTTGGGCATGTTGTCGAAGGGCACCTTGTGAAGGCCACGGAATGGACTGGGAACGTCACATGAACCTACATGTATAAGCAAAGAAACAGTTGGTTTCAATAAAAGCAGACACATGAAAGAAAGAAAGGAAGATATTCTGGCATGTTGTCGATGGGCATCTTGTGAAGGCCACGGAATGGACTGGGCATGTCACATGAACCTACATGTATGGATGGAATCAGGAGTTTGGAGAAGCTTAAAGGGATGCTTCAGCCTAACATTATGTTGCTTTCAATAAAAGCAGACACATGAAAGAAAGACAGGAAGATATTCAGGCATGTTGTGGAAGGGAACATCGCATGAACATGTGAGCAAAGAAATAGATTGAATTAGGGCTGGTATACCATAAAATACTTGAGGTCAGTACAAAAGCTACTTAGCATTTGGCTTGGGTAAGTCAAATGCCAAAAGTCACATTCAGATCACATTAAGGCATTTTTACTTCAGCTAGCTAACCTACCAATACCTCAAACTACTTAGCCACTGTATTAAGTTAGAACCAGCGTTTCGAAACGAGCATCTGCAACACACATTTTGAAACGTGTTTCAATGCATGGTCCTTAACGACTGTACTCACATTTCAAGAACTCCCAGTCCTTCTGGACTTGCTGTGCCAAGATAGCTGTACCGCCCTCTGTTGACATATCTTCCACAATCTAAAAATAATTGTGCGTTTTGAGAGGAAGGGGGGGAAACAAACAAAGCATTTTACACCAGCAGAGGAATTTTTAATTCAACAAATTTCTTTTGAGAGACAGTAACTCTCTGTGTTCTGTGATCATAATTCTTTACCAGTAATATGCACCAATTCTTCACAGTGGTAGCCTAGGTACTGGGCTATGAGGTGCATGGACATGACCCAGTCTGTCAACAACTATGTCTGGTAACACAGACTATGGCCTAATGACGTCATAGCTCCTCTGGCTTCCACAGCGAGGATGGGAATAGGGCACAGTCTGTACGCGTTAACAGACATAGTTTTTAACATACTGGGTTGTGTCCATGCACAAAAAGCAAGAAAATGGTACAATACAGACAAGTGAAAAGCAATTCATACCCCACAAAAAGCTATCATAATTAACATTCACTGTATTCCATTAAATGTTATTGCACATACAGGGAGATGCAGACCATCCTAGTCAAACAGATAATGGTTAATTATAAGTTTCAATACAAAATGAGTTTAGGACGTCACGTCATTATTAAGATTTTTATTTCACGTGGTCCTAGTCATATGCATAATAAAACATGATTTGAACATGATATATCTTACCTGAAATACTTGCTCCTCGCCTTGGAGCACTCTGTAAACAAGTAGAGGCTTGTCTGGGTCAGGGACAAGAACAAACAGCTGACCCTTAGGGTCAAAGGTCACAGACCATGGGGGGTGTTTACACTGTAGCCTAGCAACCTCCTCAATGGTCCACCTCCCTTCCTTCTCTGCGACATGGAAGACGAGCACACTGCAATGGCTGGAATGAGAATAACATTATGCGCATTAAATCTTCATACGGCAGGCCATACACTCCTCTACGGCATATGAGATCTGACAGCCCAAGATGAGAGACAAGTAGCACTTGCTCAAACCGAGAAAATTGACAATTCACTCATGAAACAAAAACAAATCTTGTTTTTGGATTTTTATCTTATGAGATTCATTTTAGTTTAATGTATCATGTGTTGTTATTTTAGACCAAAAGAATAAATCTAAATATGAAATTTTATTGTTTTTGTGGAGTGAGGTTTATGTAAGTTTTGCGTTTTGCGTTCGCTGAGCGAACTAGCGAACACCCCTCTACGGCATTTACTTGGAAGGGGGCAGTTTTCACCTGGGCCCTGTTGCATAAAACTTATCATTGAATGTAATTTTGATACCAATTGCAATTTCTATGGAAACCTTGAATTTCATAGGCTGTCCGGCAATGTAACCATGGCAGTTACCATTGATGGCAGAGTTACCATCAATGGTAAGTTTTATGCAACAGGCCCTGTTCTGAAGACAATGTGTCGTATCTCAATGGCTATAATTTTTCCTTAAAATAATATGCTAAAAAGTTCCAAAAACTTAATGCTCTTTCTTTTCATGTAATTTGTTTGAAATTTGGAAATGATTGACTACCCTAACATTGACATTCTTTATCACTGCTTGTGTAGGAAACTTTTCACTTTTGATATCATCTGGCCATTTTGTTTCGTACAACTGTTTTACATGTTTCATTTGTAATAAATAAGGTTGCAACCAGGTGCAATCTTGCTTATACTTACTCTAGAATTGCCATGGCAACCAGGCTGTGTTGTTTTGAGCAGGAAAGGCAGGTAACGGTTGCGTCATGTTTGTTGGTGGATTCTGACGAGGGTTGGTCACAGAGGTACGATACGTGGCAGAGCTCTGTTCCTTTTCTGTAGTCCCACAGCCTTATTGTGGTGTCCTGGAATGACAAAAAATGAGATGCCACATAACTCTCTAAGTTGCACTTCTACATTTATTCACAATGAATCTACAGAAATCTTTTAGAGCGCCGTTTTCATCTAGCATACACATGGTTAATGAGGGACTACATCTTGATCCAATTACAAGTATTGCAATCAAAAGCACATCAAACTTGTTTTCAACATGATTTAATGTGTGTTTTCCATTTCTAATTCTTTCTTTTCATCCCCTTATCTCGGATCAATCCTATTCTTATTTTCCATTTCCATCTTCATTGATCTTTCTTTATTTCCTCCATTTTTTTGACCTGCAGGAGGACACCCTGTCTTTAATATTGCATGTACATGTATGTAGAGATTGAAAATTTTTGTTCCACATTTTTCATTTGTTGATTGCATATCGCAGAGTGTGTATTGTCTTAATGTTGCATAAATCATTACGGACCAAGGTGTTTGCCATTATCTTCCGTATTTCTTTTTGTTATGACATTGTTATGAATATGATGTTTATACTCTCATAATTGATTTTTTATTTTGCAGTATAATTTATGTAAATAATGTATGTACATATTTGTAATGCCAACAGAGTGAATTTCCATTGAGGACAATGCAGATAATTAATGAATGAATTTCCATTGAGGACAATACAGATAATGAATGAATGAATATCCATTGAGGACTATAAAGATAATGAATAAATGAATGAATACTTTCAGCGCTTCTTTCTTTCTTCCCTCTTTGCCCTTCTCTCACGTCTGCTCCTCCATTTCCTTCATCACCATTTCATCACTCAGTAAGTAAGAGGCAGTGGAAGAAATGACAGCAGCCAAAAAACAAACTAGGCACAACAACACAGCCCTACTCTGACAAAAGGAAGCAACTAACAAAAAGAGACTTTTCTTGTAAATTAGCTAATTGTGTCTTTCACTTGCATTGGCATCAGTGCAAAACCACATCATGTTAGATTTAATATCTCATGGCAAGATGAATATTTCTCGTCCAGATTTTGGCTGTATGTAGGGAATGCTGGGTACAATCTAAGTATACCAATAACACAGATTTGAGTGATTTGTCATTTGCTTCCTTTTGTCAGAGTAGGGCAGAACAGTAGTCTCCCCTGCAACATGTGCTTGTGTGAGTATTTCTTCTTCCTCTTCTTCTTCCTGAAATTAAGTAAATGTAAATGAAAAGTAAATATCATTACTTACTCCGGCAGTAGACAAGAGAACATCTGTATTTGGTAGAACAGCAAGCCTGTTGACAAATCTGTAGCAAAAAAAGAATTAGAAGTAAAGGTAATTAATGAATCAGCTTAAATCTGGCTTTGCTGTTTTGTGTACTTGTTTGTTTTGGTTTGGCTCAAGTGGCAAACACCAATCGTTCGCTTGTTCCCCACACCCACGACAGTACACAGTAGTAACGAGATGACCAATTTATATCTTCTAACCTTTCTCAATACATAGCGGGGTAGATGTTGTGTGTGTTACATTAAAAAGATCACCATCACCTTCTATTCGCTCTTCCTCTTTTCCACTCTCTCTCTCTCTTTATGGTATTTTTTCTTTCTCTCCACCAAAGCCCACCGATGATAACTGATTTTATATGTCTGACACTTTCTAGCTTTCTCTTTCTCTATCGCTTCGCGCTCACACACAGCATACACTCGTACCTAAACCTTTTGCTCCAAAACATATAAATAGTCACTCAGTACAGTATGTCCCAGGCAGAATGTGTGTATGTTGTATACATTAGGAAGATGACTAACTCGTATCTTCTCATCTCTCTTTCTCTGTCTGTCTGTCTGTCTGTCTGTCTGTCTGTCTGTCTGTCTGTCTCTCTCTCTCCCTCTCTCTCTGTCTCTCTTAAAGAATACACACGAAGAACCCTTTTACAGGAGGTGGCTAATTTATTTTGGCCAGAAGTGAACATTCTTTACAGGTATCATATTTTTTCAGAGCGACATTAAAAAATTTGTTTCTTCAATATCATTGGTGTCAAGTCAAAATTCTGTTCATGAATATTTTATTTTATTTGACTGAAACACTCTCTCTTTCTTTCTCTCTCTCTTTCTTTCTCTGTCTGTCTCTCTCTCCTCACTCTTGCAATACTCACTCAGTATGTCCCAGGCAGAATGTGTGTATGTTGTATGCATTAGGAAGATGACTAACTCGTATCTTCTCATCTCTCTCTCTCACACTCACTCTCTCTTTCTCTCTCTCTCTCTCTCTCTCTACGTCTCTCTCTCTCACACACACACACACACACACACTCTCTCTCTCTCTCTCTCTGCCTCTATCTATCTCTCATACTCTCTCTTTCTTTCTCTGTCTGTCTCTGTCTGTCTCTCTCTCTCTCTCTCTCTCTCTTTATGTCTCTCTCACACACACACTCTCTCTCTCTCTCTCTCTCTCTTTATGTCTCTCTCTCTCACACACACACACTCTCTCTCTCTCTCTCTCTCTGCCTCTATCTCTCTCTCATACTCTCTCTGTCTTTATCTGTCTATCTGTCTCTCTCTCTCACTCTAGTAATACTCACTCATACAGAATGTGTGAATGTTGTATGCATTAGGAAGATGACCAACTCATATCTTCTCATCAACAATTCTCTCTCTCTCTCTCTACCGATCTCTTTCTTTCTAGTAATACTCACTCAGTATGTCCCAGGCAGAATGTGTGTATGTTGTATGCATTCGGAAGATGACTAACTCGTATCTTTTCATCTCTTTCTGCTGTCAGGACGAACTTGTCATCAGCCGACACCGCCTGAAGAAAACAAAACAAACAAAAAATACTTGTGTACAAATATGAGGTGGTCTGTCAAGGCAAATTCATGCAAGGACACAGCTGACAAATGCGCCACATACAAGCATTTCAGAGACTTGCCTGCTACATGTTTGTGCTAACAAAAAAAAAAAAGGTTCAAGAGAAGAAAAATGGTAAAGAGAATATCAAAGAGAAGGACATAGTAAGGTAAAGAATAGGAGGAGGCAAAAATCACAATGCAAAAGGTATAATGGAATGACCCTACCCACTCCAGGAGTCGAACCGGAGTCATGCGTTCTTAAGTTAGCCTCTTTAACAATTCATCCACAAATCTTCACTTAACACGTAATACATAACAGGGGCTAGAATGATTTAGAAAAGGATATTGCCAGACATGCCAGAAAAAACCTGGATAACATAAATCATATCCTATTGATGATTGCGTATAAGGAGTTACATGTATTAAACCTTTTCTTTTTCATTATTTAAAAAATCTATGCTGTGATTGAAGGAATTATGATAAGAACAGGAGTAGAAATGATTAAGAAACTATACTGAGGAAAACAGATAATAGAGAGAAAATGAGCAAAAAAAAAAGAACAAAATGGCAAGAGCCAACAAATTCATACCATAGGAAAATTCAAAACTTTCATTGAATGAAATCAACTCTTTGTATGCCATCTTCCCATTTTTGCACTAATCAAATCCTAGTAAAAAGCGCATTCTTCCTATTACATACTGAGTATTACTAGAAAGAGAGAGTGTGTGTGAAACAGAGGAAGAGAGAGAGTGAGAGGGAGGGAGAGAGAGAGAGAATTAGAGATGAGAAGATACAAGTTAGTCATCTTCCGAATGCATACAACCTACACACATTCTGTCTGGGACATACTGAGTGAGTATTACAAGAATGAGAAGAGAGAGACAGACAGACAGAGAAAGAAAGAGAAAGAAAGAAAGAGAGACAGAGAGACAGACAGACGGACAGATAGAGAAAGAGAGTGTGAGAGAGAGATGGGAAGATACGAGTTAGTCATCTTCGTAATGTATACAACATACACACATTCTGCCTGGGACATACTGAGTGAGTATTACAAGAGTGAGAGAGAGAGTGTATGTGAGAGAGAGAGAGAGAGAGAGAGAAAGGGAGTGAGAGAGAGAGAAAGAGATAGAATTATAGACAAGAAGATGTGTTGCTTGTGATAATCGTTTGTCTCATAATGTACGGTCAAGAAGGAATAAAAAAAGATTTGTGCGCCGCTGCAACAATTCGCAAGGTGAGATACAAAATTGTAGTGAGTAGGGGTTTAAATACCATTTGGTCGGTGCAGCGCACTAACCGAGAACCCGCTTCTAAACGGTTAAAGGACGAAGCCCAATACTATTGGGCAGTGCACCCAGATGCTCGACCAAATAATAGGCTGCTGGTACAGCTCGCATCGTCGGGCAGTAACATGTTACCGACAAAGGACAAAGGACAAAGCCCATTGGCCGGCACTCACGGGTGATTGACCAATCAAGAAGATTTGTGTTAGTGGCTCCTTCTAGGCTGTGAGATGCATGGACAAAACCCAGTCTGTTAAAACAGCTGTGTCTGGTAACACAGACTATGCCCTAATTACATCATAGCTCCTATGGCTCCTTCCTCTCTCATGAGGAGGATGGGATTAGGGCATAGCTCTGTGTTACCAGACATAGTTGTTAAAAGATTAGGTTGTGTCTATGCATCTCACAGCCTAGCACGAGGCTCTCAGATTTCACAGCTTTTATCCTGTCATAAAGAAGAAACTCAAGAAATTTATTCTATTCTTTGCTAAATATGTTTGTATCACACCTGATGAAGTGTTACAGTGGCGCACGAGACGTTGTGATCTTAGATCCCTTGTTGACCACACATTGCGAGTCATACGATTATCACTAGCAATCTAATTTTTGTTAAAAATGTACAACATGATAATGGCTAAAATAGTCAAAATAAAACAACATATGTCACATACCACATCCAGCAGCATTGAGACATGTCCTAGAATAACAGCGCCCTCTTTGCTGTCATCCTGCACATCAAACTGGTAGACGTCGCCTGCCTTGTCCGCAACAAAGAGGGCAGTCTCTGCCAAGCCAAAGGTTAGGGCCATGCAACGCTTCGTCACTGACCTTTATAAACAAGATGAGAGAGAGAGAGAGGAAAGGATAATCGTTTGGTGGTCTGTCATAAATTATTATAGAATGGGTGTCAGAATCTCTGCAATCTGATTGGTTAATTACCCGTAATTACCGTGTAATTTTTTCTTACTGGCAGCACGCGATATCAACACGATATCAGCACGATATCACGATACCGAGAATTGATATGATCGATACCAATGTTGTTTACGCTAATGTCGGCACCCACGAATCTCACGAAACTCTGATAAAGTTAGATGAAGAATTGAAACAAATTTTGGACGATTCAGATGCTTTCAGTAAGTACAAATTCAACTCAAAGCATCGAATACTCATTAATTACATTAAAGCGCTTTGCAAAGGTGAAACACATAAATTTTGAAGATATTTCGAATGGAGAAGTGGACAAACTCATGACTGAATTCTACACTGTCACGGCACTGTGTGAGACGGTGCTAAACTGTGGTTTATTTTGTCCAGTTCAGCATGAAACACGATGCTTTTTAGGCTAAAGCATCATGTTTCATGCTGAACTGGACAAAATATACCGCGGTTGAAAACTGCGGCTCCTTCCAATTCTTCCCTTTCCCTTTCCCTATGCCAATTCCTTTGAGCTATAGTGTACATGAGCTGTGGAAACAATAAATTACAAATTGCAAATATACACACTTGGTCCATTTCTTTGTCCACTCGGGCTGGGTTGACCACAAGACTAGGTCCTTTTCATCTGTGCTGGCTGCAAAGTAAGCCCCGCTCGTAGAGAAAGTAGCCGCTAGGATCCGGCCAGTCGGTACATGGGGATCTCTGTGGAAAAGAATGAGTTATTGTATAAGCTGTTATTTTCGCAAGGATTTATTTTCGTTACGTGCATGCACCACACACAAATGCGCACACACATCGTATGCTATCGATCTCATGATGGGGTGCTGGCACGATAGCTTGCTAGCTTGCATAGCATGCCATGCCGCACACAATCTAGCATTGCAATAACATGTGCAAGTACAGTTTGTTTTCTCACATTTGCGTGTGAATATCATAGTGGGCGTGGGAGCAGTACAGAGCTGGGTGTCATTTATCAAACAACCCGCAAATATGCCTGCAGCCCCTTCATTCGTGAAAATATCTGTAAACGCAAAAATATAGACGTATAGAGTATAATAGAGCAAGTCCCTTTTGCAGGTAAAAAAGAACATCAAATTTTGTGAAAACTTTGGAAAATGAAAGAGAGATTTTTGAGAGCTTTCCTCCCAATAATACTACACATAGAATCGGAAATTGACTGCAGAATTATAGGTTGCGAGAATCAGAAGTTTTGGGCGGATCATCTATTATCTATACATCAGATTACACTGGAGTCACACTGCTCTGTATCTGAGTGGAAAAATGCCAGCCCACAAATATGTGGGCTCAGTACCGGGTTAGGAAACTTTTAAAAACAGTCTAAAAAGTCTAAAATTCTTTTTATCTCACATGCCAGGAGCTTTATCTTCCTCCACCTTCTTAGTGTCTCTCGTTTGTCCGCCCTTCGTTCTCTCCTGCAATTCCTTCTTCACTGGTTCTGCTTTCAGCTCATATTCGATGCAAGTCGATGGATCACTATGAACGAAAGACACAACATGAATCATAATCATTCAAACCCAACACATCCACAATGGAAAAGATAAATGAGGAACTAAAAACTCATTTTCCACCAAAATAAAGATATTGTAGATGATGCTTCTGTTCAATAAAGCCTGGAAATGTCTTGTCATCTATCGCTTTTTTACATGTACCACAAGTAAACCTGGGCCAGGTCTTATAAAGATTTGCGATTGATCAAAACTTGAATTGTGATTGATATCAATCATAACATAAAAAAGGGTCTAGACTTGAGATCCAATCTCCTCCCCCTCTTCCTCTTCTTCTTCTTCTTCTTCTTCTTCTTCTTCTTCTTCTTCTTCTTCTCCTCCTTCTCCTTCTCCTTCTCCTTCTCCTTCTCCTTCTCCTTCTCCTTCTCCTTCTCCTTCTCCTTCTCCTTCTCCTTCTCCTTCTCCTTCTCCTTCTCCTTCTTCTTCTTCTTCTTCTTCTTCTTCTTCTTCTTCTTCTTCTTCTTCTTCTTCTTCTTCTTCTTCTTCTTCTTCTTCTTCTTCTTCTTCTTCTTCGTCTCATTCTTCTTCTTCTCCTGTAATAATCTTCAAAAGGCTTTGCAGCCTATCTCGAACAAACAGTTTAAAGGAATACATGTAGTTCACCCTGAGTTGGTTTTAAGTTGGTTTCAATAAAAACAGAAACAAGATACATATCAGCGGAGGTTTGAAGAAAATCTGTCAAACGATAAGGAAGCTATGATCTGTTAAAGTTTTAATTTTTTGACGTCACGTGTGAGGTGCTCTCCCATATGTTGAGTACACTTTTTTTATAATATGCATTTCTCAAAAAGATATATATCCTTTAACCTGTGCATTTGATGCATCATCAGAAATATATTTTTTACACATACCTGTATGAAAAAACAATCACCTCGCATGTGACGTCACAAAATTGAAATTTCAAAATCTAATAACTTTCTTTTCCTTTGATCGATTTCCGTCAAACCTTCTGTAATACATATTTCTGTCATGTTTCTGCTTTTTTTTGAACATACTCTTCTTCAGGGTGAACTATCCCTTAAATGTATGACCTAGATCTCCAATTACCTGAAGGGTAGAACTTTTACTCTTGATCCACTGGTGACCACTAGGCTGTCCGGGCTGCATGTGATGCTCGCCATCTTCTTTCCTTGACTCTGGTCTCGTTAACCTGAAAGATTGTTGTCATACATCACACGTTATCCACCCTGATTGGACCATTGTCATGCTTTGTGCTATCTCAATCACACTGAATGATAATGTGTTGAATTGAATTTATTTGATTTTACATATGTTTTACATAAAATTTACAGAGCACGGAAAAAACAAGCGCAGTCTCTAAAACAATTTACAAATACAGCAGATTTCTTGAGTACTCTGTCTCTAGACTATAGTCATCTTATTAAGACAGTAATAATCGAGATTACAAAACTGTCATTGGTTTAAATTATAAAGGTCTGAATAGCTGCCTTGTCACGTGTAGAGACAGAGACAGACTTGAGATAAACTTGCAAAAAATTTAAGTTAGAGTCTATCTACATCCAACCAATGGCAATGCTTACTAGATGTACTGTATACGCCATAAATTTTGCGAGTCTAATTTTTTGCGAATCACGACTTCTCGACCTCGACACTTGCGCGAGTGGTTAAATGCGCGATCATAGATTATTAGGTGCTCATATACATAGTTTCGCGAATAGCATCAAACTTGCAAAATTTGTGAAAATGAAATTAAAAACCCTGTGAAATATATGGTGTACTACTAGTCTAGTCTATGTCTAAAATAATACGAAAATAGTCAATAATGTCATTTTTAGTAAGACTAAGAAGAGTGGCTCATTGCCATTGCATTGGTAGAGTTTGTCTCTCAATGGCAAGGCCATGGGTTCGAGTCTAACACACGACCTTTGCAAAAGAGCCAGTGTTGTGTGTTTTTGCACCTCCCCTTCATGGGGAAAACACTCTGTCCCTCGGATAGGACGGCATATGAGGGTCTAGTCCCGTATACAGCCACACTCGATTACATTTACACACATGTTAAAGAGTCCATTTCATTTTCAGTTTCACTTCTCAATTAAGAACAGGGTGAAAACCTGTTGGAGTGGATAGAAAGCCTTTCATGGAAAACGAGTGAGAGATACCGATTCCTCATGGTTCACCCTAGAAGGCTATTCAGCCTAAAAAAAAGGTATAAAAAAAAGGCAGAACCAGAGACAGAGTGCCACAATATTTAGTGTCACAACACTAACTCAAAGGACGGCATGTGGGGCTACAGTTAATTTCTTCAACGTAGATCCAGACGAAGAAACGTGTGTACGAATGTAACTCATCTCTTGCGATAATGTTATTGAAATATTAATGGAAAAATCTCATCAAATACAAGCAAATGACAGAATATAGGATCTAGTAGTCAGTGAATCTTCCAAATCAAACCGTATTCCAGACCTACCTTCTTCTCACCTTACCGTCTGCTTATCAACTACAGCGCCCTCACTGCGACGTCACGAACAATGTATTACTCACAGTGAAATACATACTGTCAAATTTAGCCTACGACTCTGAAAATCAAGTTGAAACGTCAATGTCAGTGATGAGGACAAACAAGCATGGCGGTGGTGTAGCTTTTGTGAGGCTGCATGTACAGTGCTGGGCTCATAACTCCAGTGTATTTAAGAACCCTGAAAAATGGAGGTGAATGAAGGCGCTATTCATCCATACTTTATTTTTTTCAATACTTTCAATTTGTTTTAAAGATACAAGTGATATAGAAACATTAGACAAAATATCAAATTAATTCTACCATATTTCTGGATTGAAAATTAATAGGGACAAGACTTATATCACGAAACTGGGTTCTTGTAGTCAAAATAGTGATAGCTTGTCTGAGCTTTCGTTAGGTAAATTGGTCACCACTGTAAAGGTGCTTATTTTTCTCTTGATTTAAATATTAAAGAAGAAATGAATTATAAAGAAATACTGAGTAAGATAAAAAAAAAAAAAAAAAAAAAAAAAGATTGTTAGGTTGGTGCCGAAGGCAACGGTTAACCCTATTTGGGAAAATTCAGTTAATTAAAGCCTTTGGAATATCAAAATTGTTATATGTATCTTCCATAATGTCGGTACCACAATGGGTGTTCAAGGAAATAGAGAAGATCTGCTTTAATTTCCTTTGGAATGGTCACGATGAGATAAAAAGGAGCATTCTTTACACAAATTATGATGTAGGAGGTTTGAAAATGTTAAATTTTAAATACATTGTTTGTGCTCAGCGCGTTATGTGGATAAAAAGACTTCTCGGTGGTAAGGAAATGAAATGGAAATACCTTTTCCAACATGTATTCAGATCTTTAGGAGGAACTTTAATATTTCTTTGTAACTACAATGCCAGAGCTTTCAACATCAGTGCACCTAAACTGTACTTAGAATTTTTGGACATTTGGAATTACTTAAGAGAAAGAGAATTTATTATAAGAGAAGTGCATTGGGAAAACCATATATTTTTTTAATAATACTTTTATAAAAGGTAGGACCTTTCACTTCAATGAAAAATTATTTAAGGTTAACCCTTTTCAAGTTAAACACATTGTTGATACAGATGGTAAAATGAGAACAGGAGATTTTCTCTTAAGAAAAGGATTAAATGTAAATGATTTATTTTCTCTTAGGGACGTGTATAGCAGGATGCCAATGGAATGGAAGAAGAGGAGAACATCCTCTGGTAGAGGTGACACAGTTCACAATAATTTAGATTTTTCTAACATCCATTTTGATATAAGAATGTGTTTTCCTTTACCTCGGTGTCGTCCAAAATGATATATAATATATTTATTAATACAATACAAGATTCATTCGCTTTTAAACATCCAGATGTATCAGCTTTAAACATGAATAAGTCGGCAGTTGCAATTTGCTTTTGTATCCCTCGAGTCTCCACTTTAGACTGGAAGCTAAGAGAATTTCAATATAAACTTTTACAAAGCATTATATTTTGTAATGACAAACTTTTCCAGTTTGGTTTAATAGATTCCAATACTTGCTCTTTCTGTAGAAAAGAGACAGAAACATATTATCACATATTTTACAAATGTGCTGAAGTCTCTAAGATTTGGACTGAAATAGGAAATAAATTACATTTTTTGGAACTTCTTGATTTCCAGTGGCTTGAAGTATTACTCGGTGTTAGAGATAATGTAAAACAGAATGCTTTATTAAATCATGTAATAATTTTGGTCAAACATATGATTTACAATAACCGTAAACTGGGAAAAGTCCCTACATGTAAAGAAATATGCAGTACCATTAAAAGATCAAAACAGATTGAACATGATAAGGCGAGGAGAAAAGATAAATTGACACTACACTTTACAAAATGGGAAAATTTTTCCAGTTGTCAGTTTAAATGTAGGTCAATTACACCTAAGTGTTTATTTATTTTCCTTCTTTCTTCAAACTCTTTCTCCCACTGGGATTAATTAACACTATATCATACAATAATGGGATATTTTTTATTTTCAAATCTTCCCTTTTTCTACCAGTTTCTCTCACTGATCCTCATTTATCAATTTCAATTAAATGATAAAAAAATGTACATATAGTCATCTTACTACAAAGCTCCATTTAGATAAAATTATTAAAAAGAATAACAGTGATAAAATAATTACATTTATTATATGAAAGATTTTTTTTAAAGATAATCATGTTCTTTTTGCTGAAAAAGAAAATGGATGGGTTCTGGGTTAGCTTTTTCATCTCTCACATTTTTTTTTGTTTTGTTTTGTTCTGTATGTGTTTATATGTATATTGTGTTTCTATCTGTTTGTGTTTATGTGTTATGTGTGTTATTGTGTTTTATATATAGAATCTTTATTCAGATGTATCATTTATTTTGCTAAGGCAAAAAAGAAATGTCAAGTATTTACGGTTTTTGATTATTTGTGTACGAATAGTTATGTAACAATGTACATTATTTTCATTCCTTTGTTATAATGATGTTTACTTCATTAGGTATAAGCACTTTATTATGTCATAATTTTTTGTACGAAAATGAAGTCAGGATGTACATTATTTGCATGAATTTAATATATTGATTATGGATGTGTATTTAAGTATGTATAACTATTTTATTTACTATGTATGAGAAAATGTATTATTATTTTCTGAATAAAGGCTAAAAAGCATTTTAAAAAAAAAGTACTTTAGCGCCGGTGCATCACCGCGTGAGATGACCAGACGCGTCATCGGTGGGACATTTCGTGAAAGGTGTCAGCACCATTTACACTGATAAGTTGTCTTTCTCCGACAGTTACGATAGTAACAGTCAGAGGCTAGTACTTGCCTCTCAGCCAATGAAAACCGACGATTGTCAACACTGACTTTTTAGTCACGGAATATTGATTGTGTACATTAATCATTCCGCTTTTATGTTTATGAAATAAATTTTTCCGAAGCTTGGTATGAGAAAAAATCATTTATAAAAAGAAAGTAACTTCATCATGCATGATGAATTATTCTTTTTTTCATTTACACTTCTTTTTTTACTTCATCCCAAAATATGAATTATATTTTGAAATCTTGCACTTGTATTATTATCATGATTATAATTATTATCATTATTTTTCTCTCCGTTTTTCATAATAATGCCCAAATACCATTTCAAATTGAACATTTGTATGTTGACCCTCAAAGTTGAATGGTAGAAAAGTTAGTTTCTACATTAATAAAGTGTTTTATGTGGTAGCTAACTACTCGCTTCTAAACTTGAGAAAAACGAAAATAGTGGAGAGACTATAATAGTGTAAGGCAAAGAAGTATTGGGGCAGAAAACGTAAAAAAGGCAAGAAGAACATGCAAGCAAAGCAATACGAATTCAGTAGGCCTATAATTACTTTCAATTGTGAACGTTAAAAGAAGAAGCTGTTCAGAATTCCATTACAGATAGGCACAGAAATGAGAGATCCTGGAGGAATCATTACGTGGAGATCAAAGCTTTCGAGTTTTTAGAAGATTTTACATGTTAACCCTATCAAAGTGTGTTTCAAAATGCATAAACATTGCTTGCTAGTATTTTCTCATTCTCAAAATCGTTTTACTCGGAAGGGGGTGCAAATTAGGACGTAATTGGTTTGGTTTCATTTCCATATAAAAATCACATAACATTCAAACCTATACAATGAGGTTCAAGTAACTATAATACTACCGATTGTCTTCCATGGGGCCAGTTATAAATATATATGTAACGTAGAATTAAAAATACTTAAACATCAAAGAACTACGTAACGGAGCGTGACATTCCAACGTAATCATGCTAATGGTATAAGGCAACTTAGGAAAAAATAATCTAGAGTGAACACAAACGCAAAATGTCAAAGTATTGAATTAAAAATTAATACGTGGCAAGTTTATTTCAAAGCTTATCATCGATGGACATGCATTACATAACTAATGACACTTCTGCCTTAAGGTGTGTGCTCAGTGCCGGCACCAGCTTTCTTCAAGTGGGGGTGCTTTTGGGGGAAAGAAGACACAAATATTGCAACAGGTCGCTTATCTAAAAGACATATACCCCCCTCCATTTCTCGGCGACGTCCCGCCCCGCCCCCCCCCCCCCCACAAAAAAACTACAACAAAACTGACTCGCCCCTTCACAAAAAGAAAAAGTGGTATGGAGGGGAGTGCGTTCGCACCCTCCGCACCCCTCTGGTGACGGCCATGGTGCTACATTAAAAAATCCTCGTTCGATGACGAATTTGACCTACACTATTTATGTGATGGATAACAAACGTTTTTAATAACTGTCTTGCACATACCCTACCCCAGAAAAAAAAAGCTAAAACGGGTTAATTGCTCGATAATGTTAGGCGATAGACTGACTATATTATAAAGTCCAAAACATGTAAACAAGGAATTGTCCCGTACCATTGATTGAATACAGGTATTTAATGACGTTATGCTTATTTTCACTAGTGAATCATCCTGAACAGGCATGTACGCATGATTTTTTTAAAGGGGAGGGGGGTTCGAGCTGCACTTTTTAAAATCCTGTCCACTCTCTAAAAAGTGATGTGCGAAGAAGGGGGAGGGGGGTTAAAAAAAGGAAAAAAAGAAAAATGTGGGGGGGGGGGTACCCCAAAACACCCCCTTGCAAAGGAAATAAAAAGGAAACGGAACGGAAGGGGGGGGGGGGGGTGAACCGCCAACCCCGCCTCCCTTACATACGCGCCTGATCTTGAACATGTTGAACCTTGACCCCACAATACCCCTCCCCTGCCGGTAAAAACAAAGACAAACTGTGCATCAGTATCAAGTCGTTCCATAGAAATAATGATGGAACTTTACAGATGAATATTGCTTCTTTTTGACAAGAGAACACCATTCGTAAAGTGAACCACCTCGACCATAAAAAAAACACACATGATATTGCAGTAAAATACTGAAGACGTATCAAAACATCTGTTTTTAACTACTGGAGCATAAATGAATGCTGTATGACAAACATGATTTCATATATTTCTATATAACAATCAAACTAAACACAAAAATCAGAGAAAGTTTCTTTTAATGTAATGGTGCAACCCAGATATAACTGGAAATATCACTGATGGTGATTATCACCCGCGTCTAATTCCTTTGGCCATTCTCCATAATGTGTGTGACCGAAAAAGTTGACTTTTTTTAGTATGTAATCTTATTTTGAGATATAGAGCATGGTACATTACTTATTTTTGCTCCATATTCAAAGAGTGCATCATTGGTTTCACTGAAATGGCATACATGTCATCAAGACTGGCCATCACATCACAGATCAATGGGCATGGATTAAATTGCGTTATTTGTGTGACATATCATATATCAGACAAGTAATGCCAAATCCATGCCCATATTGATCTGTGAATGCGTGATGACCAAAGTTGATGTTGCGTGGCCCATTTTGAAGCCAATGATTCACTCTTCGTGAACATTGAGCAAAACAAAAATAAAATGACATGCCTCATACCTGAAAATTAGATTATGCACTAAAAAAATTAAACTTTTGGGCTCACGCATGTCACAGAGCCTTGACATGATTTCGCTTGTATTTTGGTAGCAAGAAACTCACCGCTAAAGTTAAATCAATCTTAGCGTTGTCTCAACCTCATTTTCTTTGGGTAAATTGATGACATTCTTCAATTGTTAAATTGACATTGTTTAAAGTCTGAAATACGTGGCAAGCACGCGTCCCGGGATGGAAGCTGGGACAAACCCAACAAAATAAACGAAACGATCACGAGAATTAGTCTCTGAAAATGTTTAATAGTATGTTGTAGGTGCGGTAAGAACTTTTTTTGAGCGTGCCTCTCATTTCTAATAAATAGATGGTGTCACCGTTGAAAGTTCATGGTGTCACCGTGCATTTACCAGCCCATGCCTGTGCATGTATTTGTCAATGCAGACCACCTTACACTTGTCCACAAGTATGTCTCGTTTGATTTTGCAGTTTCTCTTCAGATCAGTAGACTCTACTGGTTTATGAAAAACCAGCAGAAACCAGTAGACGCTCTCTACTGGTTTCTACTGGTTTATACTGGTTTCTATGGGAATTTCGACCTGGGAAATACGTGACGATCTCGTCTGTTCTGGTCTGTATCTCACAGTGAATGTTGAACATTGCCAAGCCGTTCATGCGATCTTGTTCCTTGGTATTTCATAGGTACGTTTTTGACCTTCTCATTGTTGAAACCGATCTGTAATAGCCATCTCTTTCACTTCAAACTGTTTTCAAAGAGCTATTTAACACCCCTCCACCTCCCCCGCCCCCCTTTGCGTACGCGTCTGGTAGTGCTTACCTTGAAGTATGTGAGGGCTAGCTGAGACCAAATACATTCATATTTGCGGAACCATAACCTGCATGAAATATTATTCTGAATGAGCTTATTTCTTTAAAGTTAACGTTGCGGAAAATGCCGTTGTATTTTTGGGGACAAGCTGTATAGTGCTTCCGTTGTGCAACCGAGTGTATATTTACCGTAGCCATGGGACGTTATTAACACCCACACATATACACCTACATATAAACCCATTAACACATTATATGCCAGATAAACTGCTGCTCTAATGTAATTGTGTGTATTAGGGGCCTACATGTGAAAATGCCACACGTGGCACACAGAAAGAATTCACTTTAAAACGTTGCTCTATATAGATAGACGTACGTACAAAAAAAAAACACCATGGAGAATGACACAAGAGTTCAAATGATGTAGGTTGCAATATTTTTGGCAGACTGCTTTTATTTGTTCGAGAAGAGGGGCGGGTGGGGGGGGGGGGGGAGGAGTAGCTCGTCTCCACTGAAAGATTTCCCCTGCTCAGTCCCCAAAGCTATGAACACGATAGACACTGGCCTTGCCCGGCACCACCATAGTGGTGTGTGGTTGAATAATCTGCCGCATAACGTGCATGGGTGCACATTAGCAAATGCAATCGGTTACACCAAATGCATTCGTAAAAAAAAAATCCACGCCAAATGATAATGAACTGAATTTCAATAAATAATTCTATAGAAAACGTGACAATAGTAGCTGTCGCGGTCGATTGTGGTCCAGGGAGTACTAGGAATCAAGTATGACTATTAAATGAACCCAAGTTCCCTCTGGAATCATACAGAAAGATGCCATTCACATTACTTAGCATCGTATGAAGCGCGGTGTACGGCAAATGCCGCGAGAACCTGACATTCACAGTTGTTCTTTTAGTTCTTTTAATTTAGTTTGGACAAGAAAACTGGTAGTTGGATTAAAGAAGGATTAAGAGAATGTCAAACCGACGGGAGCTGGAAGAGGAGTGGGTAAGTAATTCTCAGTTACATATTCTTGTGTTAGTGTTGTGTGTCAGAATCGACTTTTTATAATTGAACATGTATTGCTGAATTCTTAGGCTAAGTCTGCGAGGAGGACTCGCAGACTCAAAGGGTATGAAAGGTTGCGTTACATTTGATGTGCTACTTAGCTCTTACACTCGATGATATCTCTGCCTGAGGTATATTTATATCTCTGATGAATCGATAATCTCGAAAAACTCTGATTAATAATTGATTGGTAACTCTGGTGAATGCAAGATCGCTGAATATATACTGGTTCTCTCAAAATATTAAAGTAAACAATATTGTTAAACTCCTTGAGAGGGCCAGTTTCTTGGATATATAATGAGTAAGATACATATTTCAGAAAACTGAACTTTAAATACGTCACAATTCCCGAGTTCACGTAATTGTAATTTATATAAACTAGCTATATAAGAACTTAAGGGTCAGCTATAAACTTCAGAGTAATTGGTCTTTTGGATAAAAGAAATCTTCTTTTCATTCATCTGAAACAGGTATTTCTTCAAGGTACAAAGAATTTTTTTTTTTAGACACTTTCGCTCTGATGAAACAACATTTTTATTTTAAACATATCAATCTTACTCTGATTGTACAATGTAAGCATTTCTGGTCACTGATGAAACACTTTCCTAGGTTCCTTCTTTCTCTAACTGGTGATGGCCTATTCTTATTTCGTCTGTTGTTTCAAAATTAGTCACGAATTTTGTCTATCCCATATGCATTTGCAAGCCAACACTTTTACTTTCAACGTTCAGACTGCGTAACTGTTCCTCCATATCTTGTACAGAGGTTGTAATCAGTGCCACATCGTCTGCAAATCGTAGGTCAGTTAGTTTTTCTACATCTATGTTGATTCTTTTTTTTTTCAAGCTTTGACTTTCTAAACACGTCATGTAATGCTGCTGTGAAAAATTTAGGTGATAATGTGTCCCCCTGTCTGACACCTCTATTTATGTTCACTTCTTTTGAAATATCATTATCGATGTGGATTCTTGCAGTAGCATCTGTGTATATGTCTTCCAAGATGTGAATGTAACCTTCTTCAATTCCTATGTTTCTTAGAGCATCAAACATGTCCTTATGTTCTATGGAGTCGAATGTTATCTGAAAGTCTACGAAGCTAGACAAAGCTTGAGCTAATATTCATTTGACTTATCAATGAACTGATTGATTGATTGTAGATGATCTGTTGTTGAAAAACTTCCTCTAAACCCCGCTCGCTCCCTATGTTGATTCCTGGTATAATATCATCTTCATCAGGTTTTGAATTACTTTGGTGAATATTTTATAGGTATGACATTCTTTTTACATTAATCAGAGTTATTCGAGATCATAAATAAAAAAAATGATCTCGAAAAACTCTAATCAATGTTTGATAGGTAACTTATGGATAACAAATCGCTGAATATATAGGCCTACTGGTTCTCTCAAAAGATTAACGTGCACGATCATAGTAAAACTCCTTGAGGGGGCCGGTTTCTTGGCTATATAATGGGTTATATGCATATTCCACACAAACTGGACCTTCATTACGCCACAATTCCCGAATTCATGTAAATGTTATTTATATAAACTAGCCCCACGAAAACTCACGGGTTAGCTATGAACATCAGAGTAATTGGTCTTCTGGATAGTTTTTTCTTCTTTTCTTTCATTTGAAACAGGTATTTATTCAAGATACACAAAAATAATTCATAACATTTCGCTCTGACGAAATAACATTTGTATTTTTAACACATCAATTTTAAGCTGAATGTACAGCTTAAGCTTTTATAGTAACTAATAAAGCACTTACCTTGATTCCTTCTTTCTTCAGTGCTTCCTTAATTTCTACAAAAATCTTGATTTCATTCAAAATCATCAACCATAACTTTGCATATTTGTGATATGCACCAGGCTGGTTTTGTTGAAATAATAATTTTGTATTTCCAAACGCATTAATAAAAACCTCATCAATTGGGTGTGTTTTTAACAAAGAACAAATATCTTTCTTCAACCCCCTCCCCCCCCCCTCCCCCCATCAACATTTCTTATCGTTTCTTCACATTTCCTAAAAAAGGAAATATTCATTTCAAAGTTTAGGGGAGCATACAGTTGTAAGTCGTCTTCATAAACATAATTCATATTTTCGGTTTTATGAGGTTCTGCATAAATAACTTCCTGTTGACTGGAATGTATTGGAGTATTGACTGGAACATTTTCGAGTTAAACTGTTTCAATTCATTTTCTTTCGCATCATGCAAATTTCTTTTGAAAACATCTTTTCATTTAACTTTGTCTTTCAATTTGTTTGTCCAATATTTGGGTGTTACTGTTTTCTTTAGACAAAATGGAATAGAACATTCTACTGTACAAAGATTGAATAAATCTTTCTTTTTTATGAATATGGATTTT
This sequence comes from Arbacia lixula, assembly GCA_963669155.1. Taxonomy (NCBI): domain Eukaryota; kingdom Metazoa; phylum Echinodermata; class Echinoidea; order Arbacioida; family Arbaciidae; genus Arbacia; species Arbacia lixula. Next base: position 3,374,916 of record OZ022596.1, on the reverse strand, counting down.
GAAAACAGTTTCTTGTTGAACCATTTTCATTCAAACCTCAATTTTGAAAAATCAAACATGGCAGGCTGAGTTGCTTTTGCTTTTGCATTTTTAGACTTACTTATCATTCACTTTACAGATCATGTGACAGATATAAGCTTTGTTTCAGAAGAAAAACTTTTTCCAATAAACTATACTACACGAAAATCAATCTTCATGAAACAAATGTTCGATTTCCATATGTGACATACATGTTTCACTAAAGAATTTAATATCATTCGGTTCACCATTTCTAATAACATTAGGCCAGGCTTTTAATATTTTATCATAAGACCTTAGTATTCTTTCCAAGAAAAAGCCCCTTCATTTTCTATGCAACAATTATGAAGTAATTTTAAACTTTCAAAAGGTTGAAATTGTAAATGGACGAAGACTTTTCCCTTCACTGTCATTCAGTATTCTACCCAAATATTTCAATAAAGCTTATTATATAGTCAAATCATTCTAATTCCACCATCAACAAAGTCTTTGATAATATGTTTTCTTTTCATAATCATATCTGGTAGAGCAAAATATAATCGGATAAATTATTTGACCGATGATAACTTTCTTTATTATAAGCACTCTACCTATAAGTGTAAGATTTCTTTCTTTCCAATTATGTACTATTCGTTGAATATTTTGTAATTATGTTTCCCAGTTCAATTTTACTGTGATCGTGAGTATGCTTCGATGTCTAATGGCACCAAGCTTTCCAGTTCCGCAGCTGTAACTTGGTCAACTACGTTGTCCTGCTTTGTGTGCGTATGTTATTGTTTCCGCCACTTTTTTTGAATGCATAAATGGCCGGAGTACATATGTCTAGAATTTACACTTTAATTTTGATGCGTTATTCTTGTCCACAACTAAAAAAATGATAACAATAGAATCAGTGTATGTTCAACGATACAAATCATAGAACTAGTTTAACAAACATTTCCGTTGTAGTTACATGCAGGACGATGTTCTTCCCACGAGACCAGTCGTAACTTTCCCAGCTGATTGAGAGTAGTGCATCTCCTCTTCTTCTGGCAAGTAATCATAAACATGAAGAACATGATTTGAGGCGGGGAAGCAGTAAATAGACTCATATTAGAATATTGTGGCATGTCATAGGCTGCTAAAAATATAAACTTCAAACGTATTAAGCTAGTTTAAAAGGGAAGTGCACCCTGAAGTTGAGTTGGTTTGAATAAACGCAGAGACATAAAAGAGACATATCAGTGAGGGTTTGACGATAATCCGTGAAAGGATAAGAAAGTTTCGTTCTGTTTAAGTTTTTAGGTATTCTAAAGTCTGGTTTACTCTCTTTTAAAGATTGTCCGTCCCTTTTGCAAACTAAACATTTGAAATCGTCTATCACGATCGTAAATTGAAGAAAGTGTGATTCAAGAGCATTTCTAACAATATAGCATGTTGAAGCTTTCTGTATATGTAAAAAATTTCAGCCGTTAAATTTCAAACCGACTTTTTTCGTACTACGAAAAAAGTATTAGTCTTTGTTACAGTATCTATGTGGTCATTATGCGTGTGTGAAGTCCTATTTTTATGAGTAATTACCAAACTTTGGAGATGGTTCCTTCTATAGAACAGTGAGATGAATCAATAAAGCAGATATTCCAACAAAAACTGCTAAGAGCCTGAGGTAGAGACTATTAATCAGACGTTGTTTACGTGCATTATTTGAATTTTACACTACGTATCAGTTTCAAATTGTGAATATACAGCTTGCTAACACTTCTCTATATGTTTTGCCAATGTTTCGATGGTCTTGTGGTGATCTGAAAAAGGGACGGGCTGTCTTTAAATCCGACTTCAGAATGCCGACCAAAATGTTTAAGAACGCTCATAGCAGAACATGACTTACATCTATCAATGGTGTAAATATATTTCACTCATGTATGTATTACTTATCTCATTACGCATGTTACAAATGTATTGAATTCACAGTATAGTCAGTGCATAAGGGTATATTCATATGTCAGCAATAATTAGTCTGACAGACATCATATACTGAACATCGCTTTCATTACGTCATTGTTGCATAAGCTTTCCAATTATTGAAACTCACAATGAGCTCTAATCATTGTACCTAGCGTCATGGTTGATTTATCTCCCGATGTCATCATAGGTAGAAACAAGCTGAACAATGGACAAAGTTATGCGCATATAATAGACTTTTTAAGGTAGAGCAGTGGGGCTGATAATGTAAAGAAGCTTCCACGCAGTTGGTCCCCATTTTGACCCCCCTTGTTGAGGAACATGTCATTGAGCACAGATAATCGCATGCAAAAATTACGCCATGTTAATTCAGGATATGACGTCAAGGCTAAAATTACTAGTAGTGTTCCATGTTAACACTATTTGGTAGCCATTTTGGCATAACCTATGAGGAAGTTGGACGTTTACATGCATCACGTACATATTTTATTTTCATGTTTATTACCACCCCCCCCCCCCCTTTACGTACACATACATTTACACACACATACATGCACACTATCCACCAACGATTACAGAGGCGTAATCATGACTATGTTAATATGCCCATTTTTAGCCTGAAAATGGACTGGCAATGATCACAGTTCTGTGGAAAAAAAACTACATGTAGATTTAACATCATTTTCGCCAGAATGGCGTTCACTTTTTTTAGCTTTATTACTATCAAAGTCACCAATTTGATAGTTTGGTTTTCAATTGAAAACTTGACACAAATAGATTCCACACAGTTTAAAAAAAATCCATCTGTTGTCTTGTGTTCTATATAAGTGTCGTGCCCATCTCCGTTTCACCTCTTTAATCTTTACTATGATATCAGTATGCTTCACTTTGTCAAGTAATGTTAGATTGAACATTCTTCCTTCCATAACTCTTTTGTGTTGTTCTCAATTTCTGTTCCATTTCTTTAGTTGTAGACCAGGTTTCTGCTTCATATGTCAATGTCGTTAAAATACGCTGGTCAAATACCCTTCTCCTCATTGTAAGTGGTATTTTCTTGTCGGTTACAAGTTCCCTGTACATATTAAAACATCTCCACCCTCCTTTAATCCTTGTCAATACTTCTTCTCTTGTACTATCCTCCATTTTCAAGGTTTGTCCCAAGTACCTGTAACTGTTCTCTTTCTCTAACTGATGATGATATATTCTTATTTCGTCTGTTGTTTCAAAGTTAGTCATGAATTTTGTCGTTCCCATATGCATTTGCAAGCCAACACTTTAACTTTCAACTTTCAGACTGCGCAAGTGTTGCTCCATATTTTGTACAGAGGTTGCAATCAGTGCCACATCGTCTGCAAATCGTATGTCAGTTAGTTTTTCTCCATCTATGTTGATTCCTTTTTTTTTCAAGGTTGGACTTTCTAAACACGTCATGTAATGCTGCTGTGAAAATTTTACGTGATAATGTGTCCCCCTGTCTGACACCTCTATTGATCTTCACTTTTTTGGAAATATCCTTATCGATGTGGATTCTTGCAGTAGCATCTGTGTATATGTCTTCAAAGAGGTGAATGAAAACTTCTTCAATTCCTATGTTTCGTAAAGCATCAAACATGTCCTTATGTTCTATTGTGTCGAATATTTTCTGAAAGTCTACGAAGCCTAGAAAAAGCTTGAGCTGGTATTCATTGGACGTATCAATGAACTGATTGATCGATTGTAGATGATCTGTTGTTGAAAAACTTCCTCTAAATTCCGCTTGCTCCCTATGTTGATTCCTGATATAATATCATCTTGATTAGGTTTTGAATTACTTTGGTGAATATTTTATAGGTATGAGATAGTAGACCGATCGGTTGGTAGTTTTTATAACATTTTTTTTGCATTAAAAAGTTATTCGAGATCATAAATAAAAAAAAAATTATCTGGAATAACTTTGATTAATGTTTGATAGGTCACTGATGAATAACAAATCGCTGAATATACATGTATAGGCCTACTGGTTCTCTCAAAAGATTAACGTGAACAGTTATAGTGAAACTCCTTGAGGGGCCAGTTTCTTGGCTATATAATATGTACACAAACTGGACCTTCATTACGCCACAATTCCCGAATTCCTTTAAATGTCATTTATATAAACTAGCCCCATGAAACCTCACGGGTTAGCTATAAACATCAGAGTAATTGGTCTTTTGGATATTTTTTTCTTCTTTTCTTTCATCTGAAACAAGTATTTATTCAAAATACACAAAAATGGTTTATAAAATTTCGCTCTAACCAAATAATATTTTTATTTTTAACACATCAATCTTAAACTGAATGTACAATGTAAGCATTTCTGGTAACTAATAAAACACTTACATTGATTCCTTCTTTCTTCAGTGCTTCCTTAATTTCGACATAATTCTCAAAATCATTAGCCATAACTTAGCATATTTGTGATCTACACCAGACTGGTTTTGTTGACATAATCACTCTGTATTCCCAAACGCAATAATCAAAACCTCATCAATTGGGTGTGGTTTTTTTTTAACAAAGAACAAATATATTTCTTCAAAACCTCTCCATAAACATTTCTTATCGTTTCTTCACATTTCCCAAAACAGGAAATATTCATTTCACAATTTAGGAGAGCATACAGTTGTAAGTCGTCTACATAAACATAATTCATATTCTCGGTTTCATGAAGTTCTGCATAAATAACTTCCTGTTGACTGGAATGTATTGGAGTATTGACTGGAACATTTTTGAGTTAAACTGTTTCAATTCATTTTCTTTCGCATCATACAAATTTCTTTTGAAAACATCTTTCCATTTAACTTTGTCTTTCAATTTGTTTGTCCAATATTTGGGTGTTACTGTTTTTTTTAGACAAAATGGAATAGAACATTCTATTTTACAAAGATTGTATAAATCTTTTTTTATGAATAGGGATTTTGAAAACAGTTTCTTGTTGAACCATTTTCATGCAAACCTCAATTTTGAAAAATCATACATGGCAGGCCGAGTTGCTTTTGCTTTTGCATTTTTAAGATTACTTATCATTTCCTTTACGGATATAAGCTTTGTTTGAGAAGAAAAACTTTTCGAATAAACTATACTACACGAAAATCGACCTTTATGAAACAAATGTTCGATTTCCATACGTGACATACCTGTTGCACTAAAGAATTTAATATCATTCTATTCACCAATTTTAATAACATTAGGCCAGGCTTTTAATATTTTATCATAACACCTTAGTATTCTTTCCAAGAAAAAGCCCCTTTAACATATTACTATCTATGCAACAGTTATGAAATAATTTTAAACCTTCAAAACGTTGAAATTGTAAATGGACAAAGTCTTTTTAGTAACCTATATTGTCATTCAGGATCCTACCCAACTATTTCAATGAAGCTTATCATACTCAAATCATTCTAATTCCACCATCAACAAAGTCTTTTCATAATCATATCTGGTAGAGCAAACTATAATCGGATAAATTATTTGACGGATGAGAAATTTCTTTATTATGAGCACTCTACCTATTAGTGTGAGATTTCTTTTTCTCCAATCATGTACATTTCGTTGAATCTTTTGTAATTTTGTTTCCCAGTTCAATTTTACTGTGATCGTGAGTATGCTTCGATGTTTAATGGGAACAAGCTTACCAGTTCCGCAGCTGTAACTTGGTCAACTACTTTGTCCTGCTTTGTGTGCGTATGTTTTTGTTTCCGCCACTTTTTTTGAATGCATAAATGGCCGGAGTACATATGTCTCGAATTTACACTTTGATTTTGATGCGTTATTTTTGTCCACAATTGAAAAAAAAATGATAAGATCAGAATCAGTTTATTTTCAACGTTACAAATCATAGAAATAGTCCAACATACATTGTATGCAGGACGACCTTCTCTCCACTAGAGCAGTCGTAACTTTTCCAGCTGGTTGAGAGTAGTGCATCTCTTCCTCTTCAGGGGCCCATTTTATAAAAAGTTGCTATGATAGCAACTCTTGCTGGAGTGTCAACTTTCATTGAAGGAGCCAATCAGGAAGCAGAATTTTCACCGTTGTCATAGTAGTTGACATTACAGCAAGAGTTGCTATCATAGCAACTTTTTATGAAATGGGCCCTGGCAAGTAGTCATAAATATGAAGAACATAATTTGAGGCGAGGAAGTAGTAAATAGACTGACATTAGAATATTGTGGCATGTCATAGGCTGCTAAAAATATAAACGTCAAACGTATTAAGCTAGTTTAAAGGGAAAGTGCACCCTGAAGTTGAGTTGGTTTGAATAAACGCAGAAACATAAAGGAGGCATATCAGTGTGGGGTTGACGATAATCCGTGAAAGGATAAGAAAATTTCGTTCTGTTTAAGTTTGTAGGTATTGTAAAGTTTGGTTAATTCTGTTTTAAACTCGACTTCAGAATGACTGCCAAAATGTTTAAGAACGCTAATAGTAGAACATGGCTTACATCTATCAATGGCGTAAATATATTTCACTCATGTATGTATTACTTATTTCATAACGCATGTTACAAATGTATTGAATTCACAGTGTATTTATTGCATCAGGATTATTCATATGTCAGCAATAATTAGTCTGCGAGACATCATATACTGGACATTACGTTATTACTTTCATTACGTTATCGTCGTTAGTTTTTCATGATTTTTCAGTTCCTTATTATTGTGCACTAGGGTCTTGTTGCATATATAGCTTTCCAATGATTGAAACTCATCATCAATGTTACCACCATAGCAACAAACAATGAACTCTCATTATTGTACCTAGTGTCATGGTAGTTACCATTGACGGTAAATTGCAACCATTGTAAACCGATATGCAACGTGGGCCATTACAGGTACAAACAATTTGAACAATGACCAAAGTCATGCGCATAACTATAGACTTTTTAAGGTAGAGCAGTGGGGCTGATAATGTAAACAAGCCTCCATGCAGTTGGTCCCTTTTTTGACACCTTTTATTGAAGAACATGTCATTAAGTACAGACAATCGCATGCGCAAACTGTGCGACGTTATTTCAGGATATGACGTCATGGCTAAAATTTTTTGACTGGCACAGAAAGGGTTATCATCGGCACCTGGCGAATATATTCCATGGAAACTTCTACTTTGCGTAACAAATTCTCCAGTTTCTCAACAAACTATTGAACTCTTTTCTATGCTTTTTTTTCAGCAGTAATAGACACAAATCCCATTGAGTAGCATTTTTGCCTAGCTCAGGAAGGATTAATCGATTTTACCATTTCAGATTTTTACCTCTTTCGGCTAAATCAATCAGTAATCTTACGTATATAAGCAAATATAGGAGATTTAATGTGGAATATGATTACTTCTGATTCTTGTTTGCTATGTTTTGAATCAGATTCATGAAGGTTCGATCCGCCCTTATCGTCTCGCCCAAAATGAAACTGAAATTACTGCTGCGCCACTGTCAGACAATACTCCTTTTCCACTATTATGGTTGTGGTTAGCGGCCTAGTACAGCTACATTCATGACATGTGATCTATGATCCACATGGCATGATCGTTTTATCTTTACTTTTCATTATGTGTATGAAATGGAGCGTGTAGATAAAAGCATGGAATTTTGCTGACGCACTGATTAGGCCTTCTATGCAACTGGCACGGACCCACAAGCAAATTCAATTGAATGCAATCCAACAACGCCCATAATTCCATACGTACTGATTTTGTTCCACAACAATGCATATGTAGCATTTGGCTGTGTTGATGCCTGTGTGGCCTTGAGAGAAGAAGAGGCATGGCTCGACATTTTTTCTGGCCATATTTGGGAAAAGCTAAGTTGAAAAAAATGAACCTACCTGTAAACGAATTACTGTAGGCGAATCAATGACAACAGAATAAGTAGTAATTCTATTTAATAGAGTTATGACACATTGTTGTCTTACTCATGATTCCCGTATCTAATATTATAGTATAGACCTACTTATGAATGTTGTTATTATTATATATAGAAGTAGTAGTAACAGTATCCGTGTAGTACAAGTGGAAAGTTATAGTTTTCAGCAATACAGTGGTAACAACAGTGTTATCTTTTTATAGTGCTTTTGCAGCATAATCAATATAGTAGAAGCGTGTTATTATCATCACGAGAGGGAGCGTGAGAAGAAGTAATGGTAGATAAGGTAAAAATTTAAAAGAATAAGAATAGTAATATTATTACCATCAGGAGTCATAGAGTAGTAGAGGTGGGGTGGTAGAAGTAGCCATATCAGCATTGTGAATGAAAAAGGCAGTTTGAATGTAATGAGGCATCACACTAGTATTGTGAAGTATTACTAGTAGTAAAGTAATATTACATAATAGAAGTAATCGTGGAAGTAGAAGTAGTAGAAGTAGTAGAAGTAGTAGTAGTAGTAGTAGTAGTAGTAGTAATTAGCAGTAGTAGTAGTAGTAGTTATTATAGTAGTAGCAGTTGTAGCAGTAGTAGTAGAGGTAATGTAGTAGATGTAGTAGTTATACTACTCCGACATGGTACCTTTTACTTTCACTTTGTTCCCATTTCACTTCACATTATCTTGATCCTCGTTCCATTGTCTTGGGTACTGCGGCTGCTACACACTAAGAAATAAAGGTGCAGTTTAAGGTTCAATTTTGCGTTTAGCACCCCAATCTCGACAAGGGTTAAATATTCCACCTCTGCGAGCTTACTTTGTACGAACCAGGGTTAAATTTCAAGGAAGGTTCATTTCTTAACCTTTCTGTATCGATTATTAGTCTTGTACAGAAACCTACAGAGAAGCAATTATCATATCATTCACATTCCACAGCCAGTATCTGTTATAAAAGGAAGTTGATTGCAAGATTATGGGAAGAAAATGAAGTTAAGTTACCAAATGATCAATATTGATTAATTTGCTACGTAAATCCACACAAACGAAACATAAAAGTTATGATTCTCCGTAAAGAAAGTAATCGTACATAAACTAAGCGGCTAGGCGTTGTTGATCAACCAATCATACAAGCGGAGACAAGGCATCAAATAGGTACTTCGTACTCAGATGCTAATGAATATTCATGCATGCACTGGGCCTATTGACTTGTATCATATTTCTGTACATTTTAATAGATAAACGGCACAAAACTAGATAGAAGGAATATTCAAACATACATTCCAATAAACATTTAGAAATTTAGACATTAAACAATAAATATCACCTAATTGAGTGCAGTCCTCTCCCATATGTTATGTACAATGCAATTACAGAGGTCTTTTTTCTGTTTTTTTTAACAAGGGAATTATTCTTTATTCATCCAGATATGTGTATTTTTGATGATTTTTCAAATGCAGAGTTAGGCCTTCAAGGATGCATATTTTTTTTTAGAAAATGCATATTCTCGGAAAAAATCTACCTAACATATAGAAGAAATCAAAATTCGGAAAGATCATCACTTTCTTATCCCTTGATGGATTTTCATGAAACCTTCACTGATATATTTTTTCCATGTGTCTGCTTTAATTGAAAGAAAAACAATTCAGGGTGAACTATCTCTTTAAACACAATCATTTTGCGCACAATTGCAATCACAGAAGAGTGCGCCATCTGACAGGATGGAAGCTGTAACTACAACGATGTACTAACTGCATGGTGTTACCCAAAGTGTTCCTATTTTGATTTAAAAAAATATATTGAATAGTACACTCTCACAATGGAAACATTCTTAGTGAGGAAGAATTACACGAACGTGATCATTTAACTACCTTTATTGCAATCAGCTTGCAGCTATCAAAATTGATGGAAAGATGAGCAAGTAGCTCAATGTAGAACATGGTGTTAGACAAGGGTGTATTCTTTCTCCCGATTTGTTCTTACTCTTCACTGAAGCCGCCATGCTGACTCTGCAGATACATGACAGGCTGTTATGGACACAGTTGTTTCAGAGAGTGAAAGGAAAAGCTTGTTAATAAATCGTTAAAAGTCCTCTTGTCTTGTCTTTTCAAACATATCTCCAGTTCCACCATGCAGAATAGAAGTAAATGGTGAAATTTAAGATCAAGTAGATGAGTTCACATTTCTAGGAAGTGTTGTTACATCTGACGGAATGGGCAAGAAAGAGATCAAACGCCGAAAAGGGATTGATAAGTCTACATTCAAGGAGAGGATGGAGAGGAAATTGAAATCTCGATCTATTACTCTCCCCACAAGACGTATATTATTGCGCTTTTATATATGGTCCACGCATCTTTATGGATCAGAATGCTGGACTATAACTGCATTGATACAACAGCATTTGGACGCCACGGGGAAATGTGTCTCCGTAGGATGATGAGAGTTTGATGGTACGACCATGTTTCAAATAAAGAAGTCTTAGAAAGATTAAAATCATCCCAAAAGTTACTTCAACAATTGCAAAAAAATAAGCTCCTGTGTAACCTTCTTTGCAAGAATGCTCTTGGGGAAATCGCCCTCACTGATGTTATTCAGGGACGTAGGTCAAGAGGACGACAGAGACAAACTTTCTTCTCTTGGTTCAGAGATGCCACTGGCACATGGCCCCTCGATATCATACGCCACTGCCATTAAAAAAGAGGAATTCATTGTGACACGCAGCGTCAGGTTCTGACAAGCTACTCCAAGTAATTGATTGACCATTTAAAAGGACACGTACTGGCATTTTGTTTTATCAGACTTACAAAATTTGTAATCTTTATCGACAGAGTCACGGGAGCGACGAGGGATCCGTGTACAACCCAGGTTACATTCACAGCGAAGGAATTGGCCAACGTGGCTCTGCAAACAACGGCTTGCCCAGGTCCAATGCTACGCGACAGTCACGCCATGACTATATGCAACCTAACATCGCCTATGTAGGCGACTCCAGCCAGTCCAGATGGGGTTCGCCCGACGCGAGGTACGTCGCGACAGGTGCGGAGGAGAAGTACAGGCGACGTCAACCCGATGGTGGCCACGTGAACGAGGACGCCGTGTATTACAACGCCGAGTACTGGGACGACACTGGCAACGAGAAGGCGAAGAAATGTTTCGTCATCTGTTTGCTCATCTTTGTGGCCATTTTCATTGTTGGAGGTCTTGCTGGATTAGTTGCCGGATTGGTGCTATCAAACACGGGTGAGAAAAACGAGAAGAGAGACGAAAATAAAGACAACGAGAGAGAGAGAGAGAGAGAGAGAGAGATAGAACTAGAGAGAGAGATTCACCTATAATATGTATATGTATCCAGATGAGGCCAAAAGTTTGCATACACCCCTGGAATTCAGTGAAATTTGTTCGCTTGACAAAAATCGTAATATTTACTCTATCCTCAGGAATATAAATACCACCATGACATTTTTGGTATCAAATGAAGGAGCATATTAAGCTCTTTCACATGATTGGGATGCCATTGGGATTAAATTATATTTTAGGCAGAATTTTCTTTGAAAAAAATATTCGTTCCAAATGTATTCTATTTTTATTTAATTTTCATTGAACTATATCTTTCATTGAACTATATAAATGAAAAATCTATGATTTATATTACATTTTCTATCATGAGATATCACCACAGAACAAAAAATGTGATCTGAAATGTTTGTGTTGAGAAGTAACCAGCACAAATACGAAATGTTTTTTGTTTTAGTTTTTTTTTTATTTGTCTAAAATATGAAGATTTTTTTGGAAAAATTACACCTAAATATTAATCAGCTCCAGATGACATTTCCATTAATTTTGTTTGACATCAAATTCGTCTTGATAGCACAAATATCTTATAAGATACAGTAAATTTTATGATGTTTGGCAAGTGCCAACTTTTCTTCGAATTTCCTGGGTGTATGTGTGTATGTGTGTTTGTGGGTGTGTTTGTGTGTTTGTGGGTGTGTTTGTGTGTGTGTGTTTGTGTCTGTGTGTGTGTGTGTATATGTGTATGTGTGCGCGGATAAGCGGGGAGGGTGGGAAAAGTGTGGGAGGGGTGAGAGAAGGAGAGTGGGAAAAGGGTGTAGCTGAGGAAAAGGGGTGAGAGGGTGGGGAACGGGGATAATGAACATGTGTGTACAGGTGGCCCTTAAGGCGCTATCTGGGGGGTTGGGAGTGCAAACATCATGTCTGGGAAGACCAAAAGAACGAGAGAGACGGCTGCCTGTCACTCACTCCATTGTTAACCAGTGATGTTGCGATGATAGATTATTGCTACATTTTAAATGTGCGTATACATGTCAGGCAGAAAGGCATCACACAGCAAAGGCTCATCCTACGTTCTACGGGTAATGTACATTAATGTCATGAGGGAAACAAAAGGAAAGATGGCTCCATCCATCGTAGACTGGCTATCATAATCACATGTGAAATGTTTCAAGCATGGCAATCTTGATGGCATCATACTGAACTGTCACGCTGTGCATTTTACCTTAAAGAGAGTTGAGTTAAAACAAACTAAGGAGGAGGAGAAAGTGGGAGTGGGCAGAAGACATAAAACGTGCAATGATATATCATTCTGAACTCTATGTCTTCACTCTATAAAGGGCTAAGGGAGCTAAAACAACTAAGACACTTACAAATTAGGAAATGCCAATTTGCAAAAAGGATTTTGAAAACGGTATAGTTAATTTTATGGATGTGTTTATTGGGTGAAATGTCATATTCTGGACAAGGCATATTGCTCTTTAGGTAAGAAATGTTTTCTGGGTACGAAATGTATTTGATTATTTCCATACAACATTTTAACCGATACGTGAAATCCCTTCTCCCGTCATCAACGATATAGGGCAGGATCAATCATAACATTTAGTTTTATATTTAATCTATCATCTAGAATGTGCTTGAACAGGTACGGAATATCAAATGGATATTGTGTTTTCATGCATTTTTTCCTCACATAGGTTCATCAACTGACACCGTCTCAGCTACTACACCGATTATGACCACGACAGGTAAGTATCATTCTTCATCTCAGATAAAATATATACGTGGGCGTGTCCTTCACCATGCCTACTAGGTCGGGAGCGTAGAACACATGAAGGGCGCCCTTATCCGATTTACGATGCCATGAATGAGGGTGTCATCGACGTCGCCCACAATACTGCCAACAAACACAAACTATATTTACTAGGCAAGTGGAGTACATCAAGCAAGTATCATAATTCAAAATAAAATAACTTTCTTATCATTTATTTTGAAAACAGGCTTTTTGGTAGTGACGTCACATAGACTATGTTTTCTTTTACGGGAAAGCACCGGATTCACCGGAAAAAATTGTTCCTGTCCTTTTGAAACGCGTCTGGGCTCCCAGCCTTTACCCAATTCCTGTTTAATAAAAGAATGGAGTCTGTTGGTATATCATAACAAACATACATTTCCCAAATAGATTATATAAAATAATTGGAATTTCTTCGATCACGCGAAAGTGAGTAAGCAAGTATTCTGTTTGAAGATCCATTTAAAAGTAAATACCTTCTGATTGTTGTTCTCATGTGCAAACTGAATAATAGTGTAGATGTTGTTCTGCAATTCAATCTAAATATATAGGATTAATATTCACATCATTTCTTTTTAATTACAGTAATCTAGTTCATATTTATTGATTATATTTAAAGGTATAGTCAACCCTAAAATCAAGTTAATTTTGATAAAAGCACGAGAATGAAAAAAAAAACCCATATAAGTGTAGATTTTACGAAAATCCGTCAAAGGGAAAGAAACTTTTAATCTTTTAAGATATTCATTTTGTGTCATTATATGCGAAGTGCTCTCTCTCATATGTAAAGTGTTGTATGATTCCGTAAATTGTTCTGTTTCTTTCTTGATAAGGGAATATCTGTTGTCATAGAGATAGATGTGTAAAAACGTGTTTATGATGATGTTTAAGTGTCGCCATGTTCAACAACAAAAATAGCAACCAACATATGAGTGAGCATCTTGCACTTGACGTCACAAAATAAAAACTTTTAACAATCGTAACCTTTCTTACCCTTTGACGGATTTCCATCTTACCTGCACTGATATGTTTTTTTAATGCTTCTGCTTTTCTTAAACGCAACATAATTTCCGGGTGGACTATCCCTTTAGATACATACGTTTATGATTAACATCTTACACTAGCTCCATCCAAGCCTGTGAAGCATGTCCATCATTATAGTCTATATTAAAAAGGATGTAACTATAATATTTCCTCGCGGTTGTTTTTCTATTCGTCTTCTATTAGAGCTGCCTACGACCATGGAAGCAGTGAATGCGACAGTGTCTTTGAATGACCTCGAATTCACTCCAGCCTTGAATGACCCACAGTCTCCCGAATATATGGAAACTGTCAATGATTTTGTCAATAGCGTAAGATATATCACTTTCATGCAATCTCACAGACCTATATTCCGCGCAGCCACACTCAGATTTCATCATGCAGTCATGTCTATTTCCGGCCTTATACACTGATACTCTAGACGGGAAGTGGACATGACTGTAAATAAACCCAGAACGTCGCTCTTATGGCTATGCAGTGTATCATGGGACGACTTTTCCACATATGTGGTGTGGAGAATTTTATGTTTGCGTCACCATTGCATACTTGTAGCTCTTTCAAATTTACATCATTAATTAATTAAAACGGGTGATTATCTTTAGGCGATGCTTAATTCTTTAAGTGATAGTGTGACTTTATATTGTGACTGATATAACAGAGTAAGGAAGGAGCTGAAATGGTTAGAGGGGATAGATGGTGTGGTTGTATGATAAAACGTGATTTTGCGATGAAATGCCCTCCGACAACATTTACCCGCGGTACCTCATACCTCATAACTATTTGGTAACATCGTCCCGGTTAAATATGTGATATGTAAAGGGTTTAGTTTGAAGTACATTCACCACAATGTCTATTAGCATTTTCAAGTAACGTTGCACTATAATTGTTAAGCCGTGTCCATTTAAGTGTATCTTACATGATTCGTGTGCCACCAATACTGTGTTAACATGATAAATTAATGTATTGTATGAAATGCCTACTTCTAATAAGCAATGACCCAGTGGATTTTAAAATGTTAAAAGTGTTTGCCTCCTATTGACTTGCAGGTTGATCAAGAATACAGCGATGATCCAACTTATGCTGGCGTGGAGGTCCTGGATCTCGAGTAAGTAACAGTATGCAGCTAATTGAATTGAATTGAAAAACACATTTATTTCCTTCAAACAGATAGAAAATAACATTTGACATAGTAACGAATACAGTATATATCTCGACACAAATTTGAAGGAGGCGAAAACCCGAAAAGCAGAGCTTGAGTTGGGGTCGCCAGATACAAATAAGTAACAAGTTACGTACTGTAATGACATCATATGTAATTGCATATAAAAAAGAAGAAAAATATGAGTATAAGAGAAACATACAGTAGATGGAGAAGAGGGAGAAGAAATGTAGGCATTAGACATGTTAGAAGATAAGTTAATTTGAACAAAAGAGTAAATTGGTCGCAATAACGTAACATTGGTACATGTATATACAGCTTGACTGGCATTTGTCTAGCATAGCAACAGGTAAGGCATGTGCATTAATTAACAATAGAAATAGAAGGTAGTTCAAGCATGTCAACATGTCAATGATGTCAATGATCCAAATCAATTAGCACTTTGTGTATATCAATCATATGAAATACAACATTCATGACAAGAATTTTAATTACAAGTGCATCATTTAACATATTGTTGTTTTAGCAATTACATTGCAACAGGTATCTTACAGGACGTTTTCCTGCTCAATCCCTAAAGTTTGTAACTCAAAATCAGGAAATGAGAATCAAATTTTATAAAGTGCGAGCAATGCAGATCCTTAGGTTTCTTTCTTTTCTCTTGTAAGATGTCCGCTTGGTTGTTACGCCCCTACGTATTTTTAAAGACCGCATTGCCCACACCTTGCACAAGTTTTATCTCATTTCATCATTTTGAATAACCAAACATTACTATTCAGTGGCTTCTACCTGAATCATGATGAGATATCTCTTTTTATGGACTTCTTGATAAAAAGAGGGAAACTTGTACAATCAACAACATGCGGCAATCGATATCGTAACATATCACGCTTAACGGTATTTGCTTTAACCCTTCAATTACCTCGCGCCTGCTGCATATATCTTCAATTGTTATAATTTACTGTTAATGGGAACGACCACGTTGAGCAGACGACGGGCTTTCAGCTTTACAACTGTTGCTATGGTAGATACCCTATTATGTTACAATAGTTGAAAACATATCTGCAACATGGCCTAGACCTTGAAAACCCCATTGGCTATTGCCACATGCTCATGCTCTTTGTAATAGGATAGATAACTCTTCATGAGCCATTGAAGCATTTTTGTGCACTAGAATACGCACAATAATAGACATGATAGACTAGCAGTTTAATTAGCACACACAAAGGGATAATACATGATGTGTGTGTGTCTTTCGTTACAGGCCTGGAAGTATTCGAGTCATTTTTCGGATTCTATTCGTGGTTGCACGAACTGGCAGGGCTCGAGGTAATGATATAGCGGCCATTTTCAGCCAAATCACTACCGCTATATCGAATGCTGTATCAACGTTGTCAACAGATAACACCATTGACGTAACATCGAGTAAGTAAATGACATTCTATTTCTTCAATCGAGATGTCGTAGTGTAGCAGTTGTTAACTGTGACCGATTATCTCAAGGTTCCTGGTTCACTCCCACTCATTGCGCACTTGTATTCTTCAGCAAGGTATTTCATCCGCATTGCTGCTCTCCACCCATGAGAAGGAAGGGGTACCTGGTGGGAATTGTAAAACGTGATGACCTTTTACAAAACGTTCAATGCAAATTAAACTATATTACATAATACAAATTAATGGGGGCAACAACAGCCAATAGGTAAAAAAATGACAGAAAAGTACATGTGATTTTAATATTCGCCAAACAATGACCGACACTAATATATATTTGGCATCCTGAATGATTGTGTCAGATTCTGGGATATATGTAAGTATGGATATAACTGCTTTAAAATCTACGTTTATAGCGTGGCTACATTTAGCCATGCATAGCTTTCAAGCAGAGTGATTAATCTTAATGTGCCATGTGTGTAATGTGTCACAATTAATGTACATTATTCCCAGTGAGGAGCATTTAAATAGGCGAAGAAAGAGGTAATCTTGGATTATTTAACATTTACGATTCGGCCAGGTGCTTGTGACACTTCACCGTGCAGCAATGGAGGAAGCTGTGAAGTTGGAGCATCCCCGGGTGCATTCACGTGCTCGTGTATTGGCGGCTACGACGGTGACTACTGTGAGAATGGTAAGGAAACTCCTACTACGTTTCTTTTATGTTCTTAATCATGTTAATGTTATCATATGACATCTCTTAAAAGGTCAGTCTATCCTGAAGTAAAATTGGTTTCAATAAAAGCAGAATCATGAAAGAAAAATATTAATAATGGCTTGATGAAAATCAGTCAAAGAATAAACAAGTTATGATCTGTTTAGATTTAGATTTTGTCACTTCACCACCTACCATATCTTTGTGATGTATGATTCCAGGAATGGCTCTTTTTCTGTTTTTGTTGAAGGATTTTTTTTCCGTAAGAGAGGTATGTCTTCAAAAACGTGATTTTATTCATTATGAAGTGCACAGGTAAAATGAGGCATAACCTTCAAAGAAAAATCATCATTTTCAAAAAAAAATAATACACAACATATGGGAGAGCATCCCGCACGTGCCGTCACAAAATCAAATGTTCAAATAATCGTAACTTTCGTATCTTTTGACGGATTTGCATCAAACCTGAACCATTTTTTTCTTCCATGTATCTGCTTTTATGAAAGCCAATGTAATTTTAGGGTGGACTATATAACAGAAATGGGGAGGAATTTCAGTCAGCAGGAGGATTGTTTGCTTATTGGTTGTTTTGGACGTGTACTTACAGCGCATGTCGTACTCTTAGGACATGTGATCCCATGTTATGATGTAGCGTTTGATTACCTCTCATATCTATTTATTTTACATGAAAATAACAGTGAAGTTAATGTATCACCAGAAAAGTGATGGTTCATAAAGTTTGATGACAGGTAGCATGAAGCGCAGTGCAGAGTTCAGTATAATGACGACGTGCACATTTATGGACAAGTACAGAGTGTATTGTTGTAAGCGCTTTTCACAATATATCAAAGATGGTGTCTGCAAGTCAAAGAAATTATTGTTATTTCCCCCGTTCCCTTCGCCACAGACATCGACGAGTGCGAGGACATTTCATGCTTGAATGGGGGTACGTGCGAGGACCTAGTAAACAACTACGAGTGCACTTGTTCGTCAGGCTTCAACGGTAGCCTTTGTGAAACAGGTATTATTTCCTTCTCGTCAGACTCTTATAGAGTACTCATTCAACCATGCCGCTAACGATTGTGCATTATAATCTTTGGAATGTGGCATGATCATCCCTGACATGGGTTCTAAGGGGGAAATTGTAAAAAAAAAATGCCTCCAAAGCAACACACTGGGAATGCTGATGTTACAAATGGTATTGATAAAAATATATTAAAGCAGGTTACCTAAATGCATATTTGCATTTAAAAACTATAAACTGTAAACTGAAACGAAAGATTGACAATCCTTAGGGGGGGGGGGGGGGGGCTCAGTGTAAATATTAAATGACATATTAAGTACTTCAAAATATGCTGAAAACAAATTGAAGTATGTATTTTACGCATTTTATGCATTAAGCTATTTCATACCATAGTTGCATTTTATGTGTTATAAGGTAATGGGGTTTTCTGGCTTGGGATCGAGAGGTTGGGGAAGATGTCGTGGTGTAGTGGTTGTGAACTGTGACTGAAGATTTCAAGGTCCCAGGTTCGAACCTATTAATGGCACTTCATGGTGTTACGTCAGCAAAATACAGCAGCTCTACACGTGGGTGCATAAATCCCTTGGGATTGGACTAGTGTTCCAAAGACTCAAAGCATCCGATGACCGGGGAAATGACATTGTAAAGCGCAAAGAGATAACCGTTTCATGATATGCGCTATATAAAAACTGTAAATTATACTGATATGATGTTATAATTGATACCATGTTAACAAAGCGTCCATATATAACAAAAATGAAATAACGAATTTCACAAGATGTCCCGATGTATAAACCATTTCAGCGGTTTTATGTATTGAGGCGGGGTGCCTAATGTAATACACAAGTCGCGAACAGAGAGCAGGAGTGACTTGTTTGCTTCATATATAAACTACAAGTGTTCATTGTGGAATACTTTCGATTTTATATACATGGTTATAATAGTTCCATCATTAGTCATCATTGGTACTGCTTGGTACAAAGATATTTGGGGTGAGAGAAGTGAGGGAGTGACCAGTGGCAGGATGCTGTGGTCAAGTGAATAGAGAGTTTGGAATGCGGGAATAAGAGGAGAGCTGAGAGTTTGAGACAAAGCGAAGTAAAAAGTGAATGTGTTATATGCAAGGCATGGTTGAAACTTATAGTAGCATAACACAAAGATGCATGTAATAGGGATGTGCAGTATATCTTCATAGCAATACACTACATTTCCTCCCTCATTAAATAGTACTTAGTCTACTTCATACACTACAAGCGGTAATAAAGGATTACCGCTTTTCTTTCATGGGGTCCATTAATAATATCCCTCAATGTGTGATATTCCACCCTAATAAGGGAACATCCGTCTCTTGCTTCATTGGTAGATATTGATGAGTGCGCCAACTCCCCATGCCAGAATCAAGGCACCTGCGTGAACAGTGAAGGATCATACAGCTGTACGTGCGGCCCCGGATACCAGGGAACCCATTGCGAAGAAGGTGCGCATTCCGTCTGGCTCCTAACATTTCAATTCAATTTACCATTTTCGTTATGAATGCAAATGTTATGCTCGTCGTTCAAAAAAGACGTTACTAATGGTGAACCCAAAGCTTATCGGAGGTTTGTCCGGTTAACAACAACTACTTGATTCAGCGCGCGTACCACCCACTGAAACGAATCACTAGATACATGTGAAGGGAAATCACGCGTTACTATGCAGTGAGGGAGAAAGTTGTGGATACATTACGAAAAACAACTTATTCAATGCAATACTTTATTTCACTCAGTGTAATACGCAGTATAACAATAAATATACACATGAATATCTATAGAAGTTAGTTACATGAAACAGGGTAAAATTTTGCTTGAGAGGTTATCAGCCAGGAAGAAGTACGTTATGAAGGGCCGACCCAAAACTTATATTGATAGTTGGAAAAAAAGTGATGTTAACAAATCATAACAAGATCAAACAGAACTAGAACAAAACAAATTATATTAAAATACTATGCCAATGAGCTCAATGAAAATTATGGCAGTTAAAATTGAATGATATCATTGTAATTCTGAATGCATACTGCAATCCTGATCACTGCTCAAAGAAAACCATTAGAAGAGATTAGCACACTATGTACACAGAAGTAAGGTTTTGCAGATTTACAATTTGCTATATTATAGAGCTGTATCGGGTTCATTTGCACAACTAACTTTGTAAGATACTGAGTGGCCTTGCTTCTATACAGATGTTGGCGAGTGCGCAACTGACCCCTGCTCAAATGGAGCTAGCTGCACCAATACTCTCGGAGGCTTTACCTGTGACTGTGCTGATGGTTGGCAAGGAGATCTGTGTGCAGATGGTAAGGGATTATGTGTTTTTAAACTCTATGCAGTAATCATTTCGAAAGACATACGCAAAATGCATTATTGATAATATGAATATACTTGATATCTTGCAATCACAAAATGCTGAAGGAAGTATTTATAATGCTATCAGTAACTTGGCATGTTTTTATTCTCACATGTTTATCCACACATGTCTCATATTGCTTAGATAACTATGTTTTCTGAAGAACTGCATGTACCTGAAGCATGATATGGTCACGCAGTTGCTCTCCTGCATTACATATCATGCAATTCAACTTCTTTGCATGTATTACTATATACATATTTATATTGATATAATACCATTGTAAATTTAGATTACATATTCATTTAGCAACCGAAATAGAAAATATTCATGAACAATAAACTCAGGTTATCACCAGAGACCAATGACTTGCAGAGTGTGATGACTTTTAACAGAAGGTTTATTACCCATCTACTCTATAATCTACAATAAAAATGCACGGAAGTAAGGAGAAACAATGTATGCAATTAACATAGAAATACGTACTTTAAACATGTATGAAAGAAAAACATACATTAATTACATAAATGTTCATTGATGCGTAATATGTTGGTATTGACACATGTCTGCGGTAATGATTTCAAATATAGTTCGAACATGATTTCATTGTAAGATATCGACGAATGTACCGACAGTAGCACATGCCAGAATGGAGCTACCTGTGCTAATTATCCCGGCTCGCACTCCTGCACATGCCCGTCCGGATTCATAGGGGATGCCTGCGAAATAGGTAAGTGTGTTTTTATTTCTTAGATTCCTTGATTTGCCTTATGTTGTACATCTGGTTGTAGGCCTATAGTAATGAGTATGTCTGTTCGTTGGTCTTCTGTTTGATTTTGCAGGGTCTTCTTTATAGGATCTTTCTTTAGGTGTCTTTCTTTATCTTTCCTAAATATTTTCCTTGCACTACAGTTGCGAAAGAATAAATTTTTATTTCACCCACGAACTATCTGTGTCTTGCAACGAGAATGTTGCATCCGGACAAGTTGACAACTATACCATTAAGACCAGATCAGGACTGTAGCATGATAATACACGAATGTAATCTAACCATTAACGTGCCACATGTGTATTTGTGACCTATTAATCGACACAAATCCTCGAGAGAATAGATTTGTCTGGCACACTAATGGTTGATATGACAAAAAAGACTTTGTTTGAGAACAAGTTAAGTCTCACTCAATTTCAAACGACAGCCTTTATATTGGAAGAGTTTAGAAGAGTTTGGTATGACACAAATTTACAATTCTTTTCCATGTACTCATGTTATGCGTAAAGCGGCATAGGATAGAGAAGAATAGAAATTATGTAGTTTCTGTGAGTTACGATTCGTGTATGGTAACATTGGCATACATATAGGAAGTCTTTAACTCTATATGCGACACTTGTGGATGTTTGCAGTCAAGTAATACACAAAGATCCCATAGAGCAGTATTTAATGTGCCACATAAAGGGTTTATATCTCTGCAAACCCATAGTAATATTTAAATTGTATAATCTTCAACGCATTCCCCCTTCCACAACAGATGTAGATGAATGTACAACTAGTGATCCCTGCGCAAATGGGGCGACATGTACCAACTCACCAGGGACGTACGCGTGTGAGTGCGACAGTGGGTGGACTGGCGCGAACTGTGACTCTGGTGAGTGAAACCTTGTACATGGATCCTGAACCAATCTTAAAACATACATAAAGAGTTGCCATGATTCTCAATCGATCACGCGTATTTTTTAGACAGTTGCCTTTTTTGCCATCAATTGCAATGAATCGTGGTGGAGTGAAAGTCTACGCAGCTGTACATGTCGAGTAGAAAAGTACGCGTGACGGTGAGTAGACATTCTGTTTAGCTTTTCCCCAATGATATGGGATAGAAGGTTTTCATTTAAGAGTGTATATTGACACTATTATACAGATGAATGGAAACAACATAAAGTTGTGACTATCCCGCATTTGACATAAACTGGTTCATTGCCATTCATGGCGCAAATAGCTAGGCCATGGCTATGAACCTCAAAAATTAGCGATTGCTATGAATCCGCTTACATGTTACTTTTGAGTTCTATCAGTTCTATCATTGTGTAAGAAGTTCTCATACAGTATTTTCTTCCATATTCCGCGGTTTTTTTTTATGACAGTTTATGTCGTTACCTGCGAAAGAACTAATTTTATACTGGAACTTGAGTATTGTAGTGTAAAAAAGTACGTTACAGTCGAATAACGATTTGTTTGCATTGTGACTAGATATCGATGAATGCACGGATGATGACCCTTGCCAGAATGGAGCTACGTGTGCCAACTCTCCCGGATCTTACACCTGCTCCTGTGCTGCTGGATTCACAGGATCTGACTGCCAATCAGGTATTTTTCTCTGTCACAAGTTGATATACCAAAGTGTCCCCTCCATCCTCTTTCCCTGCGATTTATCTCATCTGGTAGTTTTAATAGTACTCTGTAAGCAAAGGGTGCTCATAATTAAATAAGGAACATGTAAGATACAAAATACATATCAATACATGTGATAATCATTATGTAAACTCACATATTGCAACATACGTGGAACATGGCGAGGCATAATCTAGTGTAAATGTTGACTTCAAGTACGTTGATTGTGTTATGCGGTGCCTTTATGTATCTAAATAATCAATTTGTTTGTATTTTGTTGCTGTCATTGTCATTTTTCTTGATTGTTCTTGTTATCATCCTTCTTATGCTTAATAAATCATCATCATCACGTGCCGTCTTCGATTCGAGGGTTGGCCACATGGCTCTTCACCTAGGGCGGTTTTCTGCAGCTCTCTTTGCTTCAGCATAAGAATTTGCTGAACTTCATTTCTTGATGTCGTCGCTTTATTTGATCCTTTTATCTTCCTCTTGCTCTCTTGTTTAAGCAATTAAAGGATATTATATTACCGTCAGGTCTTTAATCAATGAAGATACATTGGAAGCCGCCGATTCTCTGAATATTTTTTCCTGGATTTTACGCATCAACAAAATAGCGTGCGCAGAATAATTTGGGGAAATAATTATAGGCCTACTCACTCCAGATGCTTGCGCAGTTGTAACATATATCATGTATATGATGCGCTGAATGATTTAGGGAAAATACCCAAGTTGTTTGCGCAGTTGTAACATGTAATACTTTCACTGCATATCGAAAGATGTACTCGAAGAGTATTGCTACAATAAAGCAAAACCGTTCTAAACGTGATATCTAGTTGCAGGACAAGAGTCTCGATTTTACACTGTTCCGCATGATATTCTATTTCCAAAGTGCTGGAAACGTCTTTTTAAGACAGTTTCCTATTAGAAAAGTAACAAGTGAAATCGTGTGTTTGAGATGTAACGTGTTAAGCCCTCCCTGACAGATATCAACGAATGTACAAGTAGTGCTCCCTGTGCAAATGGGGCGACATGCACTAACTCACCAGGGTCGTACACGTGTGAGTGCGACAGTGGGTGGACTGGCGAGAACTGTGACACAGGTAAGTGAAACTTGAAAAGAAAAGCCATCTGTATGAAAAATTCCTCCATCAAGAAACAAATCATGGAATCATAACATCACACAGCATATGGGGAGCACCTCGCACATGACGTCACACACTTTAGATTCTAAGAGATTACTTTCCTTTCTTATCCTTTAATTGATTTTCGTCAAACATTCACCGTTATCTCTTTTATGTTTCTGATTTTAAAATCAACTTAATTTTAGGGTGGACTTTCCTTTCAATTTCGAACTATGTACATCAAAAACATCAATATTATGGAAAAGCGATCCACATACTCTTGTCGGAAAAAACAAAACTAAACCATATACGAGACTGCATTGTGAGAATTTGATGTGAGGAGCTGCGAGTGTTGGTATAATGTTGCAAGAAAATGAGCATGCATCATCAATTAGCGTGGATTGGTGAAAACATGTAATTTTTTATGTTGATAATCTACTAGTAAATATCGTAAGTAAAGTGGATCACAACCGTTTTAGTGTTCTTACATGTTATCATGTCATTGTTTTTATACTATGCAATATATCCACAGCTGTCAAAAAGTAATACCAATATACTTTTTTTTACTAGAATTTCAATGAAATAATACTTGCAAAAATGATATTAATCATATTACAAGAAACAAATACCGTGACAACGATATTGCATGATCACCAGATATCAACGAGTGCTCGGACGACAACCCTTGCCAGAATGGAGCTACGTGTGCAAACTCTCCCGGTTCTTACACCTGCACTTGTGAGGCTGGATTCAAGGGAGTTGACTGCGACACAGGTTTGATTTTTTATGTTGAAATTTAGTATGTTACGTCCTTCATAGCTTAATGTCCATATTCAGCTTAATTAGTTCACTAATCAAATGAACTCATGTTATAAATCAAGGAATCGTTTGAAAAGCTGAAAGATACAAATGCGTCTGATAGTTAATTTTGGGATTCTTTTAGATGAACCCGTATGTCAAAAAAATGTAGCATCTGGACCTGGTTGCATACCGGTTTTCAATTATTGTAGCTTACCATTTATGGTAACTACCATAGCAACATCCAATGAGATTTCATCGAGTTCCCCTGTTGCCATGGTAGTTGTCATTGATGGTAAATTACAATAATTTATTTTTATCAATATGCATGGGCGGAAATCCCGGGAGGGGGGGACGCGTCCCCCCCCCCCCCACCATTTCGAAGGGGGGGGGGGGCGGACACAATATGAAATGTTCCCCCCACTATTTTCGGTCGTGTAACCCCACGAGACTGGGCGGATTATTTTTTTTTCGAAAAACGTCATACCCCCCCCCCCTACTGAGAGCATTTTCAGAGACTGGGCGGGATAAAAAGAAATGAAGGAAACAAAAAACACCTCCCCAAAATCCCATCACTACCCCCCCCCCCCCCCCCTCCCTCGCTCAGCTACTTCTTGAGGAAATAAATAAAATAGATAAAATCCCCTCCACCTTCGGGGAGCGATTTCCGCCCATGTCAATATGGCGTTGAATTTGCAGTATGTTTTAATATTACTTGGAATATATTTTTTAGAACTTGATATGTAGAAATAACACCATGTACTATATCACGTGAATGTCCACTGAGTTTGTTTAATATGTTGATATGTTAATTATTGTTTTAACATTGTTCCATGTATTATCGTGATGTATTAGTATAATGTAAAGGCGATGAGGTCGCTCTGAAATGATTTATGAAAGTGGAAATATATCAATCCAGAATTCGATATTGCGTATATCTATGCATAAACCTGTAATTTTCTTCTAGATATCAACGAATGCACGGACAATGACCCTTGCCAGAATGGAGCTACGTGTACAAACTCTCCCGGATCTTACACCTGCTCCTGTGCTGCTGGATTCACAGGGTCTGACTGTGAAACAGGTCTGTCTCTCTGCCACAAGCTGATATACCAAAATTCCCCCTTTTTCCTAGTTCTTTCCTTGCGATAACCGCATCTGTCAGTTTGATATAGTAGGCCTACTCTGTAAGGAAAGGGTGCTCATACATTAATAAGCAACATGAAAGATGATAAAATATACATCAATACCTTTGATGAATATGAAAACGCACATTTTCAACTCAAATGAAACATATCAGTAAAGTCAAATGTAACAGTTGAGTTCAAGTACTTGATTGTGTTATGCGGCGCCTTTATACTATGTATTTATGTAATCAAATTTTCCTGTTTGTTTTTATTGTAATTCGCATGGAATTTTTCTTGTTTTTGTTACCATGCCTTTGATGCATAATAAAATCTCAATCATAGAATATATATATGAGCAGTTTCAACATTGGCAACCTCCCAAATATTGTAGTAAAAGTGCACAGTCCGTCTCCAAAGTCAATGCTGTATTTTCAAAGGCAGATTCGTCGCTGAGAGTAATGATTTAATGTACACATAATGGTAATACTGGCCAAAAATGATACACATCACATTATTTCAACTAATACCATGACAACTATATTTTCATAATCACTAGATATCAATGAATGCACGGACGACGACCCGTGCCAGAATGGAGCTACGTGTGCAAACTCACCCGGTTCTTACATCTGTACTTGTGAGGCTGGATTCAAAGGAGTCGACTGCGAAACAGGTTTAATTTTGTGTTGAATTTTTTTTTATGATGTCCTACTTGATAAAATATTCACTTGATTAATTCACTAATTACATTCAGCTTTTAAATCCTGCTATAAATGATTTGTTTGAAAAGCTCCAAGATAGAAATTAATACATCTGCCTGGCCATTCGGGATGCTTTTTTCAGATGAACCCGTCTGTTAACAAAATACAACGTCTCGGCCATGTTGCATATAGGTTTTTAATTATTGTACCTAACTGTCAATGGTAACTACCTTGGCAACAGCCAATGAGCTGTCACTAGTTCGCTTGATGTCATGGCAGATCGTGTATCCTCCACTGGACAGTACTTGTGTAGTGACCCGAGAAGAAGAAGTTACCATTAATGGTAAGTTACAATAATTGAAAACATATATGCAGCATGGCCCTGACCTGGCTAATTTTGGGTGTCAGTTTGATCCCTTCCCTATGCCGTGACTGGGTTACAACTAGCTGATCCATACTCATTTATCAATGATATCTTTGTCTCCTTTTTGAAAATGTTATCTTCTTTGTTCATGCCAAGCACCTAAGTGATATAATTATTGAAAGGGAAAGAACACCCTGCAATTGAGTTGGGTTTAATGAAAAGCAAAATAATGAAAGAAAGATATTTGTGAAGGTTTGACGGAAATCCATGTGATAAAGTAATATCATTTGAAATCTAAATGTTATGACGTCACTTGTAAGTTGTTCTGCCATAGGTTATGTGCCTTATCAACCATTAAATTGGTGTTTAAATCACTTTTCATGAATAAACATATGTTCACCATGGTTTTAACATTGTTTCATTTAATCATGTGATGTATTAGTATAATGGCAGTGCTACGAAGTCCCTCTGAAATATGGCAATCCAGAATTTGATATTGTGTCTATTACACCTGTTTTAGATATCGATGAATGCGCGGACGATGACCCTTGCCAGAATGGAGCTACGTGTGCGAACTCTCCCGGATCTTACACCTGCTCCTGTGCTGCTGGATTTTCAGGATTTAACTGCGAAACAGGTCTGTTCTGTGACAAGACTTGGAATGAATTTCTTTTGTATTACATTAACTGATGTTGTATGATATTTTAATGTGTTTTATGTGAAAACATAACGAATGTGACATAGTTTCATGAACAAAATAATGTGTGCTGATTTGCTTCATGTAGGCAGATCATTTCATTTTGTTTATTGAAAAAGCCTTCTATGTATGAATTATGTAACAAGCTGCATGCTTAAAATTATGATTACTTTCTTTTTATTAAGTAGGTGTATTATGAATAAGAATTTGCATGATTAATGAATAATAGATTATAATTAAAAGTGAAAATCAGACCCAGGAAAAAGGGTCACATTTGACGAGAGGTGCCGAATTTGTCGTTGTGGTTTATGGTTGTCATACCCCCCCCCCCCTACCAGAATCGCGAAAATCTTAGTGAAAAAGTCACATTTGACGAGATGTGCCGAATTTGTCGTTGTGGTTTGAGGATGTCATAATCCCCCCCCCCCCTCTCCCCGCCCCCTCTTGGGCAAAATAATTATGCAGGATTGTTTCCTTACTTATTGGACGAACTTCTGTGTGAAAGTCACATTAATCCAATTAGTCATTAGTGGGCAAATTTTAAAGGCAAAAATGTCACTTTTCAAAAGTCACAACGGTAATTGTTTCTGCCGTTTTATATTTTGGCATTTATTGTGCGATTTTTAAAGTGTCTTCACTGAATCATGCACGAAAATTACTTGTTATGTTTACAAAACAGGTCATGTGACATCTTTATCAAAATATCCAGAGGTTTCAAACTCAAGAGGGATGAGTATTTGTTAAACGTTACCCACTCAACAAGAACAATGGGTTGAGTGTCGGGATAGGTGTTCGTGAATCGAGATATGGATGATAAACATTGAAAGGACATGTATTATGCACTAGAAATGGAATTCATCAAAAATTCATATGACAAAATTCCAAAATTACCCTTGTGACTTTTGAAAAGTAACATTTTTGCCTTTTGTGCGTCTACTCATTTGTCTACTCATGCATGACTAATTGGATTAGTGTGATTTTCTCACATAAGTTAGTCAATAAATTAAGGTACAATCCTATCAAATTATATTGCGCAAAACCTCTTTGATAAAAAGTTATACTATTTTGCTTAGGGGGGACTTATTGTTTTTTGTTGTGTTTAGATGTGAACGAATGCACGGAAGACACTCCTTGTGAAAATGGGGCGACGTGTACAAACACCGAGGGAGCTTTTACGTGCGAGTGTTTAAGCGGGTGGACTGGGGATATCTGCGATGAAGGTAAGCGGTCACTAAATGTTTCATGTTATCAAAAATAAAACTTGCTTAAAACTCTTGAACCGGTGTGATGAAACAACATTGTACTCTACACTGATGACACAACTTCAATATTTCCTAAAGAGTTATTTCGGTCAGACGACTAACGATGTAGTTTGGACACAATGCAACCTTCGTAACTATTAATAGTTTAATAAAAACAAGGATGCACGAGGCGGCTTCACCTTCATACATCCTTGGTAGAATGTGATAATGCTGCGTACTATATAAATATAAAGCAACGGACACAGAGAGAAATATGGAGACAGTTCAGGGTTTCATACAAGATTTGAAATTATCACTTTTAATAGACAGACACTGCATGTTTTGATTGCAAGTCAGGGATTATAAAATATGAACTTTGAAACATATTCCTTATGGTCTGTAATGTAAAAACTTATATGCAAGCTTGGAATTGATGGAACATCATTCGTTACTATATCATAATGGATTGATATAGATGACAAAGTAATGCCAGTTAAATATTTTTTTTCTGGAGTTTGACATGTTTTTTTAACATAATAAATGCGTCGAAGTAAACAATCATACACCCGTAATTCTCATATAGATATCAACGAATGCACGGATGATGACCCTTGCGAGAATGGAGCTACGTGTGCAAATTCTCCCGGATCCTACACCTGCTCATGTACTGCAGGGTTCACAGGAGCTGACTGTGAAACAGGTTTGTTCTGTGACAAGGCTCGGCATGAATTTCTTCGTCTCTATCAGATTAACTGGTGTTCTATAATATTACTATGTGTCTTATGTGAACGCATGTGACATTAACCAAATATGTGCTTATTTTTTTCTTGAAGGCTGATCTTTGAATTATGGTTATTGAAATAGCCTTATACTTTTATTTCCAATGATATCGATAAATAATGCAATGATACCGCTGCAACACTTCGTCAGGTGTGATACAAAATTGTAAAAAATAGGGGTTTTCAATACCCTTTGGTCAGTGCATTGCACTCATCAAAGGGTATTTAAAACCCCTACTTACTACAATTTTGTATCGGACCTGACGAAGTGTTGCAGCAACGCGCGAAACATCGTGATCTTTTTGATTCCGTCTGACTATACATTGCGAGACAAACGATTATCACTAGCGAATTTTTCCACAATGAGTGACACATTTAGCATCAATAATATTTTATTTGCATTTTCCACTAGTTATTGACATACAACTCATAAGATCGCAGTTATTAGACCTATATCTAGATGTATATGTGTAATCCATATAGATCCAAGTCTATTTTTTGTCAGTGATGATCTCTAGACCTTCATTTTGTAGATATCAACGAGTGTGAGGAGTAGCCGTTAGCATCTTGCCTCTAGATGGGCCTATCTGCCATAATATCAAGCAACATTATGATATCTTTCTATGTCTTATTACGGCATAATATTTGCTGTTGTATTGGCATAATAAACGCATCCAAAAAAAAAAACAATCATACACCCGTAATACTCATGTAGATATCAACGAATGCACGGACAATGACCCTTGCCAGAATGGAGCTACGTGTGCAAACTCTCCCGGATCCTACACCTGCTCATGTGCTGCTGGTTTCACAGGAGCTGAGTGCGAAACAGGTTTGTTCTGTAACAATGCTCGGAATTTTGTTTTTCTTTTGAATCAATTTAACTGATGTGCTATGGTATTTGTATGTGTTCTATGTGAAAACATGGCTGATGGGACATAGTTGTATGAACGAAATATCTGCTTCAATGCTTCTTGTAGGCTTCATTCGGTTGTGGTTATTTAAATAGCTTTCTGTGTATCAAATAGCACTGCATGTACCTCATTAAGTAAATAACGGCCAATGACACTTTTATTTCCAATAATATCGACAAATAATACATGTATTTGCATATTGCATTAGTTATTGACATGCAACTCATTAGACCACAATTATTAAATCTAGATCTATGTCTAATTTACATAGATCTAGGTCTACTTTATTTGTAATTGATAAACTCTAGACTCTACCTTCATTTCGTACAATTAAACGAGTGTGAGGATGTCGTTTGTGAGAATGGAGGACAATCACCAGTAGACCGTTAGCATCTTCCCTCTAGATGGGCCTATATGTAATAATATCAATCAAAAATTATAATATCTTTCTATGTCTTATTACGGTATATAGGCCCATCTAGATGCAAGATGATGAACGGTTAATGTACTACAATTATTTCCATGTTTGACACAAACATGAGCAGATGAGTAAGTGCTCTTCAAAATTTGATCATGTGCACGTGTATGATTAACCACAAAGCTGTGCTATCATTTATCAACGGATATAAACAAATGCGACGAAAGTAAATATGGATGAAAATAATATATGGATGAAAATTAAAATTAAAAACATAATATTCGAGAAGGGGCATGATAAACACTCTAAATCTGATATAGAAATAGTTACTGCAATAGTTAGTAACTCTTACAAAAGAGCTACCCTGTCTTTCAAGTTTTTTTCAAATGATTAATGCTGACTTTTTGTTTCTTTATGTGTATAGATATCAACGAGTGTGAGAATGTAACATGCCAGAATGGAGGACAATGCGAGGACCTCGTCAATGAATATCGATGTAACTGTACCTCCGGGTATACGGGATCTCATTGCGAGTCTGGTACGTTGTACAATTCAATCCCTTTAGGAGTGGAGATCAGCACATCTTGCATGTCTGTGCGAACTACAAATATTCTCTTTACTGATTTGCAGATCAATTCGAAGTATTCATTAGAAGCCCCTTCGATAAATGATCATTGCTAATTGGTTATCAATATTGTTAGGCAACAGTATCTCACAAAAACACTCTGGTTGACATACATGTATTTATTATTTATTATTTATTATTTATTATGATAACTTCATGAAATCTGATCTTTGTAAATTTACATTCTTCTTGTAAGAAGCCTCTGAATACAAATTGTGTTTTTTTAATTATGGTTATGATTAGGATTGTTGGAAATAAAATCCCACTAAGATCAAACAGGAACAATTTGGTGTATCCGAATCTCCAGTTGTGCAAAGAATCGTTCGTAGCTTAGAGCTAGAAAAGGAATCTTTTAGCATATATGTATTGAGTAAAAAAGTATAAACAGAAGTGTTTGTTGATGAAAATATGCTTATTGCATTATGACAATGATTTGTTAAAATCAGTCTCGCGCATTCTACACGGAATCTTGAATCAATTGGTAAAAGGGCAGTGGCAGATCTATGGGGGTGTATGCTGATTTTAACATCCTCCCTCCTCCTTCTGGGATGTCTAACTCAAAGCAAGTGAGATAAAATGGGTGTTTGGGAGGTATGCATGCTAATGCCTATTACCGCCCTACTTTGACAAAAGGAAGCAAGTGACAAATCACTCAAATTTGGGTTACTGGTACTCGTAGATTGTACCCAACATCCCCTATATACATCATGTCCTTTCTGTGTTGTTTCCTGCTGTTTTACATAATAAACGCATCCGAGTAAAACAATCATACACCCGTAATGCTCATTTAGATATCAACGAATGCACGGACAATGACCCTTGCCAGAATGGAGCTACGTGTGCAAACTCTCCCGGATCTTACACCTGCTCCTGTGCTGCTGGTTTCACAGGGGTCGATTGCGAAACAGGTTTGTTTCATGACAAGGCTCAGAATGAATTTCCTCTTCTGTATCAGATCAACTGATGTTCTATGGTATTAATTTATGTTCATGTGAAAACATAACTCATGTGAAATGGATCCATGACCGAAATATCTGCTTCAATGCTTCTTGTACTCTTCTATCAATTGTGGTTATTTAAATAGCCTTCTGTGTATTAAATAGCACTACATGTACCTCAATGAGTAAATAACTGTCAATGATACTTTTATTTCCAATAATATTGACGAAAAATACTTTTATTTCGCAAAGTTATTGACATACTACCCATAAGACCACAATTATTAAATCTAGATCTATGTCTAGTTTACTTACATCTAGGTATAATTAATTTGTGATTGATGACCTCTAGAATCTCTCTCATTTTGTAGATATCAACGAGTGTGAGGGTGTCATTTCTGAGAATGGAGGACAATACCCAATAGACCGTTAGTATTTTTAGCCTCTAAAAGGGCCTATATGCCATAATATTAATCAGAATTATAGTATCTTTCTATTACTCATTATGGCATAGAGGCTCATTTAGAGGCAAGATGCTAAACAGTCTATGGGTTAATCTGCTATAATTACTTTATTGCGCTATCATTTATCAACATATATCAATAAATGCGACGAAAGTAAATATGACAGCTAATATTAAATGCATAATATGCAAGAAGGGGCATCATCAAAACACAAAATCTGATGTAGAAAATACTTCTAAAATGTTTAGTGACTCTTACAAATGGGCTGCCCTGTCTTTAATGAAGCAGCAACGATCAGGTTTTCTCAAATGATTGATGTTGGCTGTGTTTCTTTTTCTTCATTTTTATAGATATCAACGAGTGTGAGAATGTAACATGCGAGAATGGAGGACAATGCGAGGACCTCGTCAATGAATATCGATGTAACTGTACCTCCGGGTATACGGGATCTCATTGCGAGTATGGTACGTTGTACAATGTACATACATCTAGATCTACTTTATTTTGTGTTTGATGATCTCTAGACTCTACATTCATTTAGTATAATTAAGCGAGTGTGGGGTGTCATTTGTGAGAATTGTGGACATTAACCAATACAAGTTAGCATCCTTCCTCTAGATGGGCCTATATGCAATAATATCAATCGAAATTATGATATCTTCCTATGTCTTATTACGGTATATAGGCACATCTAAAGGCAATATGCTAAACAGTCTACTAGCTAACCTGTCGTAAATAATGCCATGTTTGGCACAAACATGAATAAGTACTTTTCAATTATATTCAAAATTTGATGACTAACAACACATCTGTGCTTTTATATACCCACAGATATCAACAAATGCGACGAAAGTTAATATCACATGGATGAACATTTAAATTAAAAACACAATATGGAAGAAGGTGCATAATGAAAACACTGAATCTGAATACTTCCTGCAATGTTTAATGACTCTTACGAATGGGCTGGCCCCTCTTTAAATGAAGCCGCAACGGTCAAGTTTTCTCAAAAGATTGATGTTGACTGTATTTTTTTTCTTTATCTGTACAGATATCAACGAGTGTGAGAATGTAACATGCGAGAATGGAGGACAATGCGAGGACCTCGTCAATGAATATCGGTGTAACTGTACCTCCGGGTATACGGGATCTCATTGCGAGTCCGGTACGTTGTACAAGTCAATCCCTTTGGGAGTGGAGATCAGCACATCTGTGCTACCTTTAACTATTTTCTGTACTGTCCTGCGGATCAATTTCAAGTATTTGCTAGAAGCTTCTTTGATAATTGATCATTGCTGATCGGTAATCAATAATTTTCTTTCTCTCTTTAAGCAACAGTATCTCACAAAACATTATGATTGATGGTGACATACATGTATTTATCATTTCCGTCTATGATAACTTCATATAATCTGATCTTTGTAAATCTACATTTTTGTTGTAACAACCCTCTGAATACAAATTTTTGATAAATTTTATCTTATTTGATTAGGATTAGGATTAGGATTTTCGGAGATTAAACCTCACTATGATCAAACAGGAACAATTTTTTGGTATCCGGATCACCAGTTGTGCAAGAAGTCCTCCGAGGCTTAGATCTAAAGAAAAAGCACTTGAAGTTCTTTTTTTGCAAACACGTTTGCGTACATGTAGTACTTGTTGATTAGAATAATGGTTATTGCATTATGACTATGATTTATTAAAATCATTCTCACGCATTGTAAACGGAATACTGAATCAATTGGTAAAAGGGCATTGGCAGATCTACGGGTGTGGGGATGGTTCTAACCTCCCCCTCTTCCCCTTGGGATATCTTATTCAACACCTGTTCAAAGCAAGTGGGTTAAAATGGGTGTTTGGGAAGTATGCGTGCTGATGCCTATTACCGCCCTATTCTGAAAAAGGAAGCAAGTGACAAATCACTCAAATTTGGGTTATTGGTACTCGTAGATTGTACACAAAAACCCCTACATACATCATTTCTTCTTCTGTGTTGTTTCCTGCTGTTTTACATAATAAACGCATCCGAGTAAAACAATCATACACCCGTAATGATTATTTAGATATCAACGAATGCACGGACGATGACCCTTGCCAGAATGGAGCTACGTGCGTAAACCGTCACGGATCTTACATATGTTCCTGTGCGGCTGGTTTCACAGGGGTCGATTGCAAAACAGGTTTGTTTTATGACAAGGCTCAGAATGAATTTCTTCTTCTGTATCTTTAACACATTTGTGATTTATTTGTTTAAATATGATTAGGATTATTTGAAGTTTCATTCTACTGTGCTAAAACAGGAATAATGATTTAGCACAAGAACAGATCAATAGCGAAAAGTCCTTCGTAGCTTAAAAACAACTCGGTGAAACGCCCCCCCCCCCCCTGCTCCATGAGCCGATGTTTAGACCCAGGAAGGAAAAAAAAAATAAGTTCTCTTGTAGCTTACACGTAGTTAGGAAGAAATCACAACAAAATTGTACACATTTTCTTTTTCAATTATGAATATGTTTATTGAATTATGGCTATAATCTAACTCACTTTACGAATTTTGCACGGAATATTGAATCAAAAATTGAAAGAGCAGTGGTGGATCTGGGAGGAAGAGTGAAAAACAATTCCTTGTTCCTTGAAACGCACTGACCGTAGTCAAAATTCATAATGGTGTTGTCCCTGTCAGAGTGCGATGCGGGCATTTCTTCTACTGAACACATGCACTGTTGAGTGGACCAATCATCAACATCTAAAGTCTGTTTTTCCCACTTTGTGGGGTTGGACAGTTCATATCCTTCATGTCTCTTCTCCATACTGTCCTATCATTTGGGTCAATGTGGCTAATGTTCAACGCTTTTCTGTCTTCTTTGATTGTTTCCTCCCATGTCGTGTGAGCCTCCCACATGGATTCTTACAAGCAACCATGGCAACTGTGCAATTTAATATTCTCTGAAGCTAGTGGGTCTCCTCTCTCCTAACCACATGACCATACCTTCTCAACCTGCTCTTCCTCATCACCTGTCCTATCCTTACCGGGCCCATTGACTGGAGGAGGTCTTTTTTCTCTTTCTCTCACATAATGATATGTGCCCGGTACCCAGCTTGCTTATGTAATCATCAACCTTTCTCTAAGCCCTTAAACCTATTGCTCATGGTTAGATTTTCAGGCTTCGAGAACCCTGGTCCATGAAGGATGTCAATATTTGCCACGAAACTGCAGTAATTGTGTATAAGGTACATTTACTTGAAGTTTATTAATAGACTGTATTGTCTGAACGGCAGATTGTATGGGAGTCATGCTTCCTTGCATGTGAGTGGAAAAGGCCAGTCAGCACATATGCAGGCTCAGTACATAATATATAATTCAATATTGGTAAATCTGTACCTGATTCTAACAGATATATCGTCGGTGAATGTCATCTTCATAATGGATGGCTTGTATGGACCTGAGTTCCTGGAAGATGGCACGCCAGAAAACACTGAAATGAAAATGAATGTGACTACTGTGGTGAGTGCTTTTTGTTGTTGTAATTCTATTGCTTTCAGAATTCATTCTAAAAAACAATAATCATAATGATAATGTTCTTTTGTTTTATGAAACCTATGTATTATGTTTTATTATGTGAAAGGTTTCAATAATGTTTATACATGCTCATGCCTGCGGTTAAAAGAAATCCAATATTTCATTTTTGCAAAGCAAGAATTAAAATTACCATTTCAAATTTGTATAAGATTTTACCGGTAATGTTTAATACTGGCTACTGATAATGATAATGATAACGAAATGGTGGTTTAAGTGTAAA
Source organism: Arbacia lixula (assembly GCA_963669155.1). Classification (NCBI taxonomy): domain Eukaryota; kingdom Metazoa; phylum Echinodermata; class Echinoidea; order Arbacioida; family Arbaciidae; genus Arbacia; species Arbacia lixula. The sequence continues at coordinate 3,337,892 of OZ022596.1, read as the reverse complement.
AAATGTGTCTGAGCTTGGGGATATTTCGTGAAAATATGCTGGAGGCCAAAAGTTACCAGTTCAGTTTCTGAATTCATAATAATGAAATTAAATCTTTGATATTGAAATTTGTCATTCTGTATAACTCCAATTGCACACTTTTTTGAAGTTGGTCCTTCTTCCTTCCACACAGTCCACATTCACAACTAACCATGTCATAGCACATTAAAGGTCCCCTGACATGAAAACGTATTTTGACTTATGTTGATACAACATAATATGTATATAACAAAATCACTAACTGTTCAGTGGAAAATAGATCCAAAATATCCTCCAACTCAAGATTTCCCCTGTGACATCATCAAAGGTAGAAATAGCAGGATAGTAAGCAGTATTTATGCACAAACTAAACATTGCAATGACTATCTTCACCTGCCCACAAGAGCATCACATGTCTTCACACAATACCATGCAACAACCTTTCATGTGAGAATAATCGTTTCCTCATGTCAAAAATGTGCTAGCTATGTGATGCTATTATAAGCACTTGCAGGTAGTCATTGCAATGTTTAGTTTGTGCATGAAGTATGTCTATTATCCTGCTAATTTCTACCTTTGATGATGTCACTGGGGGAATCTTGGGTTGGAGGATATTTCGGAGGCGGGGCTTAACAGTGCTGAGAAAAAAAAGAAAATTATTTTAAAATATAGGACATATATTTCCATTGAACAGTTAGTAATTTTGTTTCATATTAAGTTGCGTCAACAGAAGTCAATATGCATGTTGATGACAGGGGCCCTTTAACATTCAATGACGAGGTACATACTCCAGCTGGCCTGACGCATGCGTCGTCTACCAATTCTTACCAACATTAATTGATGTGTCTCATTTAACACTACATATTATAATATTTCGTCATCGTTACACATCGCAGTCTGTTGAGCTGTCCGTTTAACTCTGCCTATAAATTTCATCTGCTGATTAATGTTTGTAGGTAATAGTTGACACCGGATGTGTGAGGTCTGCTACAGAAATTTGATTTTTAATCAAATAATGTTTTTGTTAATGATTTGAATGTTTGAATGATTCTTGACAGATACATTTATTTTTTTATTCAGATTAATGATGTCGTAGGTTCTGTCAGCGAAGATTTTGCAGGTTCGACTGTTATCAACTTAAGGTATGCAATGGTAAAAGTTTTCCAAGTACTTGAATAATTCCTAAAATCCTCCTTTTTTATTAGTATTTTTCAGACATGTTCATTGTCATATTTTCCCTTATATGATATATATTTAATAGTCACAACAAAATAGTGATTATGTTACGAAAAACACGTAGCGTAAAACCATTAATGTTCACGTTTTTCTGACAACGCAGAGCAAGCACAAATTTGATAACATCCTACTATATTTTGCAGTCTACATGGGCAAGTCTATCAGGGATTCCGGAGTTATTAGCACTGGCATACGTGCGCATATTGCATGCTGTGACGGGCTGCACATCTGCTGAGTTTTTGTGGCATGAAATGTTCATAAAAATTCTCTGTTCGGTGCTTTCTTGACGATTTGAATGCATATGGTATATTTTTCGTAGTAACGAGCATTTGTTGTTTGCGACGATAACGTTCCGCAGTTCAGCAGATTTGTTGTAGATGTTCTGTGCCGTGAAAGTATATAGTCTAAATAATAGACATCTCACAAACTGCAATTAAAGCCTTCCACATATGATTTGCTTTTTGGAAAAGTGATATGCTTCTTTTTTTTCTTTGCCCCTTTTCCCCCACATATAGATTGGGCAGCTTGATTGCGACTGTGACACTGGAGTTTATAGGTGTCTCTTCCATTCCTCGTGATGAGATCCTGGCTGCCCTGCAGAATGCAATCAGTAACCATTCCGGATTCATTGCTATGAAAGTGAAGAACGTAACATTTGGTATGATGATGTTCAAAACAATTCACAAGGGTTTTATTTAAGAGTCATAAAATTCGCTTAAATATTAAATGTAAATCATTTATAAGTTTTTCACAAGAATTTAGTAAATATAATCAATATTCATAAAAAACAGCAAAATAAATCACAAACATGCACAGTCATACATCATTACATAGTAGAGCACTAAGAATGCCAGTGTAAAAATCCTCACAAATAGTAAGGGGTTAAGGAAAGAACAAGGCTAATAGTATGAGGCTAAGAAAACCAGATGTTAAAACGGTATGAGAGGTTTAAAGTACTTGCATTAACTTCATAAGAAACTGAATAGAGATAGTGAAAAGGTAGTAGAATACCGTATTTACAGGAATTTCATGGACGAAGATATAAGTAAACACTTAAACCTCGATCTTTACTGAAACAAATGTATGGATGCAACATTTTCCAAGTAAATATTGTCAAGATGGAACATTTATTATGGATCCTGGTGCATTCAAATTACCATTGATGGTAACTTTACTACGAAAAACTTGAATTTGATTGGCTGCATGGCAAGCAATGTTAACATGGCAGTTACCATTAACGGCAGACTTAATACCATTAGTGGTAAATGTCATGCAACACAGCCATTGTTGTGTAATATAGCTAGTTTCCTGATGCCATAACTTTAGTGCTAATCATGTAATCCGTTTTGTGCCCCCAAACGAAGCAAATTTTTGGGTTGTATCTTTATGGTTTTGATCTGTGAATCAGTGCTGTGTCCATAAAGTAGCAGACCTGGGCTATGTTGCATATAGCTTTTCACTTACTGTAACTTCCCATTAATGGTATATACCATGGCAACATCCAATGAGCTCTTATTATTGGACATGTTGCCATGGTAAGTTACCACAATTGAAAACCTTTTAGCACCTTGGGCATGCTCTTTTCGCTTTGTTGCCTTAGAGATTGAATGCGGACTGCGTCCAGGCAGCCCAACCACCCGCAGTCGTATTCTGGGAGGAAGCTCCGCCCAGCTTGGCGATTGGCCTTGGATGGTGTCACTGCGAGACCGGTTCAATGTTCACAGATGCGCCGCTACAATCATCAGCGAGACCGAAGCCATTACAGCAGCGCATTGTGTGTACGTTGATAACAACTTATCCTCCCATTCCAGCAGCGCAGTGTATGCAAGTTGATATTGACGTATCCTTCCATTACAGCACAGAATTCTTTACGAGAAACCTGATACCATGGACATTCATCTTTTTGTTCTAAATAGTGTGCACACGCGTTTTCAAATTGGTACAGTGGCTGGGTAGGTCATAGTGTTGTTTCTGGCTGTGAGCGCTTGGCTAAACTATTTGTAGTACATGTATATGGGTTGACTCTTGGCACAAAGACGTGTGATAAGCCAATAAATATTTTGAAGTCTGTTAATGTTACAGGAGCAGTTGGAATACATTGTGCACTCACTCTCCCATTTCTCTTATACCAGTGACCAATTTCATACAGCAGTCGTTGGTGATCTGAAACTGTCCATGCCATCCTCCTATCACGTTGAGGTGGACGTTACAGCAATTGCCCACCCACTGTATGATGCGCAGACTATCGCAAACGACATCGCACTCATCACATTCATACCCCCGCTGGAGTTCAACAATGACTATGTCCGGCCTATCTGTTTGGCTGAGCACCAAAATACGACTCTCTACAAGACATGTTACGTCACAGGGTGGGGACATACGCAGGAAGGTACGTCGTCAAAGAAGCAATCTCTGTGATCACTAGCTACGAGGAAACTTAATAGGTTTATTTTTTGTATTATTTTTTAAGTCTTTTTAAGCAGGATAGCCCTATTGTTATTATTATTATTATTATTTTTATTATTATTATTGTTATTATCATTATTGCACTGTTCTCTGTGGGAGCCGTGTGTTCAAATAATACGTAATAGCATGCAAATAGATTACACAAAATTATGAGAAGTCTGCAAACCAAAACGGTTACAAAGATCAACTGATATGAAATACAATAAAAGAAGGAGGACCAATGCTTCCACATACAAAAAATATATGGTTGATACCAAAGAGTTATAACTCGTAGGTATGTGATGTATAATAAAGGACAGTGTTTGTATTGATGTTTGGCCTTACGTCAGAACTGAGGGGTTTGTTATGTGCCTACAGTGTGTGATGTGTTTATTTGTGTACACCAGTACTTTTGTGATGTCAAATACAGAATCACAGACGTCACAGTGGGGATTGAAAAAAGCTGCAATTTGCTGCAAAGTTTTTGGAGCATTAATAACCCATGATCTTGGTTGGATAACACGTTTTTGTAGGTGGACATGTGTCGGATGTGCTCCAAGAGGCTACTGTGGAAATTTTTACTTTGGAGCAGTGCAGCGAGTTCTATTCCGATCGCCACATTGAACCTACTATGATGTGCGCTGGCAAGCTGTCAGGAACAATCGACACCTGCCAGGTAAATGTCACGCCACTGCATAAATATGTAAGAATGTATGAAGTTGCGACGGCATCGAAAAAGTAAATGTAAACACAAACAAATTAGTGAAAACTGATAGGCTTTTCTTCTCCGGTGTCTGCATATATATCTATAAGGCAATATGTATGTCATGGTTTGACACACTTAACATTTCCTTGCTGAGCCCACATATATGCAGGCTGGTTTTCCTCCACTCTGATACTAAGCAGCACGACTCCCATACAATATGCTGTTTTCGGAAAGTAGACGACAGGCTACGAATGAACTTCAATTACCAGCTTACATGACGCACTTAAGCTACGCATTCTTTTGTTTACTGCAGTTCCATGGCAACTTAAAATATTGATTTCCTAACTAGAGTTTGCAAAGCCAGAAAATGTAAACATAAGCAACGGGTTAAATTAATAAACAATGTGTAATGCAATATGTGTGTTATATTGTGATTTGCTTTGCCTGGATTTGCTTAACAGTAATAATTGTGACAAAGTATGTCTCAATATGTAGTAGTACAAAGATGTGAAGGGCTTAGAGAGTTGTATACAACCATTAAGGGCTATATAGAAGAAGAACATTATCACTATTAATTGAAGATAACAAAATTGTCAGCCATACGTTTATTGTATAAAATTAGCTTTGCAACTCTTTCTGCCATTCCGTCAAAGAAGTTCAAGCTTGCAAGTTGCAACCATTACATTTGATATAGAGACCTATTTGGAAAATAACGCAGCTATTGGTAACACTATGTACATTATTTTTCAAAGAATATTTGCATCAAATATTTTCGTTTAAGAGAGGTAAGGAAAGAGTGATCAAAGGATAGATTGAATGATTAACATTAAACAAAACATATCTTAGCTTTATTGTTTTTGTTGTTTGAACCAAAAATAAATGGATAAAATGGAATAATGGAATTCACGGTAGAGGGCAGAAACGGGACTCACAAAGTTGTTACAGAAAAAAAGAAAAAAGGATGAAAGAAAAATGTCTTTGCATCAAACTATAGGTATATATCAATATCAGAAAGATGGAATTTAAGTCTTAACGTTGGGCAGAGTGTTTGGAGTTTGGAGTATAACTAGTGAGCTTGCTGGTTATTTTTGTCATCTGATGTAACCCAAAGTGTCTAAAATTGAATATCGCATCCTGGCCTATAGTAATATGGAGTATTAGCGCAGAGCATTCAGCAGGGCAACCATGGACTATGCTTTTTTCCTTTTTTCTAATTCAAGTTTTTTTTTGCAAATAAAAAAGTAACAAGAAGAAAAATGTAAATTCTAGTGTGATAGAGGTTACTAAAAAGACAAAACATTAATACAAACAAATATAAGGATGCACAAAAAAATATGTGTACATCTTTCGTTCATGATGAATGTATGTAAGAATTTTGAGTGTTTGTTATTGTTGTTTCTTGTCGATTTTAGGCGCGTGTTAATCACACTCGATTATGTACATGCCGACTTTATAGTTGTGAGTCGATGTTGTGCGCGTCGTTTTGCGGAGTCAAGTGCTTGTGATGTTTTCTTTAAAGAAGTCTTAATATCCTCTGCCCTTCTCCCTATTAATCATGCTCTCCATATTGTCTTGATTGTTGCAGGGTGATACTGGAGGACCTCTACAGTGCGAAGGCGAGGACGGCCGTTTCCATCTCGTTGGTATTACCAGCTTCGGTTCTGGCTGCGGAAGACCAAATTTCCCTGGAGTCTACACACACGTCAGTCATTATTTGGACTTCTTGGAATCCCAAGGTACTGTATGCACTTAAAGTGGTACTTCATTCCAAAATTAAGTTGGTTTCAATAAAAGCAGGATTGTGTAACAAATTTAGTGAAGGTTTGATAAAAATCCGGCAAAGGATAAGAAAAGGATAATATATTGTTTTGATTTTGTGACGTCACGTGCGAGGTGTTTTCCCATATCTTATGTAATTTTTATGTTGAAAGTATTTCAATCTTAATTTCAGTTTGCTTTGTTTCCACAACTTGAATAAAAAAAAATACAATCAATACAACACTTATGCAACAGATAAAAAAAATCAGAATATAACAAACAAAATGCATCAAGAAATACAATAAATACAACAAAGGAGTGAAATTCAATGTGAAGGGAGGAGCAACGGCCATTGATATATCGTAGACTCTTTCCTACACTAAAGTGCAAACATGAAAACATCAAATACACATTGAATCAGTGAAATAACACATTTATAACGCATACATACACACAATCATACGGTGAGGAGATATGCTTCTTATGAATGGATAGGCAAAGTTAAATATTTGAAGTAATGATATTTGCTTTTAGTTGACGAGTGAATATTGAGAGTTAGGATCATTGAGTATGAAACTTTGGAAATTTATTTCATGTATTTGGCCCAGAATATTTTATCGTGCTTCTTGACAGCTCATATCTTTAATTTATTAATGAAAAAATCTTCAAATTATCTGGTGAAATCTATAACCATATTTTCATTTGTATTTTAAAGTATTGTATTTTACGATTTTCCAGTGTTTGAAGACTTTCTGTACGGTGACTGCAGTCATTTTTGCAGTTTACTTGATTTTCTTTCTATTTGGAATAGCTGTTGTATCAACATTCATGATCAAAGCTTTGACAATTGTAAACTATGCTAAAAGATCTGTGGTAACTAGGGAAAGGTAAAGGGGTCCGACACTTTCATTTGAGTACTGCACCTTTCAACATTGATTGATCTGTCAAATTTTAAACATTCTTCCACGATTTATGTCTGTAATCATGCTTTAAAATGTGATTATATAGTGAATATGTCATTTTGAGGCTTTCCTTTCAATCAGTATATCTATCTATCTATCTATCTATCTATTTATCTAACTGACATATTCTGAGACGTAGACGATCACGGGGTGCCACAAATCTCTGTTTCTAGCTGTTTGAATTAGCTCCTCCTCCCGCTGACTCGCACCTCTCAATCAGTAGAAGATAAAATAATATATGTAAAACTTATATAAATGATAGGTCTTGTACAATGTTCCGATTATTCGCAATGTAGGAAGAAACGTTACCTTCATTTTTATTACATATTAAAAGATATGAAGTAGGAGATGTAATGGCCGTTAAATGGATAGTTCACCCTGAGGATGAGTTGGTTTCAATAAAAGCAGACACACGAAAGACACATATAAGTGAAGGTTTGTCACAGTCGCTGCACCAGGCCTTTTCATTCACGTGGAGTTCACAGATTTCCTCCTGGAATCATGCTGTGGCTATATCTATTTGGTTTGAACCGGAAATACAGCCTCAATAGAGGATGCACGGCAAATAGGAAATTTAATGTTAATGGCCCATCATCAAGTAAAGTTTCGCAGGGATTGTATCTGTGGATACGTTTCACCAGTCATTTGTCAGATACCTACAAGGGATTCAGCCTGGGACAGTAATCGATGGATCAGATAGGTTACTTCTTATTCAGTCAGAAAGAGGGAGGGCATAATACCCTCCCTCTTTCCTGAAACGTTTTGCATGAGCATTCTGACATACAAAACAAATTGCAGCATGATGTTCTTTTGGGGTTGCTGGTAACCGGTGCCACTTTCTAGACCAAACTAGCGCTGACTGGGTATACCATTGCGATACAACCTCAATTTAGTAAGATGATGCCATTCCATTTATCGACAAACTATTTATTTCAAAGTATGAGATTAGATCACGGGGGATGTTTAACATGATTGATGGTGGCCGGGCGGTCCGTTGCCGGTAAAAACAAGACTGCTTACCTGATCAATGGTTCCAACTTTGAAAGAATGCTCTTTGGAAAAAGTCTGAAAATGACATGTCGTCATAGCACAGTTCTGACACGGACACATATTTCATTTGATACACTCGGGTCCTACTTGTAGCGATATGAATTGTGAATATTGGTGACATTTACCGTTTTTATTTTGTAGTTGTCGTGGATGACGGGACGATATACCTGGGACAGAATGGAAGTGATGTCATCATGTCCCCTAATTACCCATCGGATTACCCAAACAATGTTGATGTCACATGGGCCATTGTCGCTGCACCAGGCTACTTCATTCGCGTGGAGTTCACAGATTTCCTCCTGGAATCCTCTTATGACTATGTGTATTTGTATTCGGGAAATACGTCGTCATTAGAAGATGCACAGGAAATAGGACAATTTACTGGTGACGGCCCAATATCAAGTGTAGTTTCGCAGGGATCGTATCTGTGGGTCCGTTTCATCAGTGATGATCTATATGCCTACAGGGGATTCAGCTTGATTGTCACAGCAATTAATTCATCAGGTAGGTACATTATAATTCAGTCAGAACGAGGGGGGGGGGGGACAAAATGCCCCACGTTTGTCTTTCACCGATTTGCATGAGCATCCTTGCAAAACTTTTTGCGGCATGATATTTTTTGAGTTGCTGTTGACCGGTGCCACGTTTGAGACCAAACTGATGTTGACCGGGTATACCATTGCGATACGACCTTAATTGAGTGAGATGATGTCATTCCATTAATCGACAATCTACCTTTTCAAACTTTGAGATTAGGTCACGGGAGATGTTTTACACGAGTAATGATGGTCGGGCGGATCGTTGCCGGTAGAAACAGCACTCCTTATCTGATTAGGGTTACAACTTTTATCCTTTAGATATTTGGCCAAGATGGACTAAATGGCCATTGAAATGTACATAATACTGCAGATTGAAAGAATGTTCTTTAGGAGAAGTCTAAAAATGGCATAAAAATGGACACATATTTGGTGTGATACACACCACTGCCCCGTCTTAACGTTTTTTACACTCGGATCCTACTTGAAGCGATATGAATTGTGAATATTGGTGACATTTACCGTTTTTATTTTGCAGTTGTCGTGGATGACGGGACGATATACCTGGGACAGAATGGAAGTGATGTCATCGTGTCTCCTAATTACCCATCGGATTACCCAAACAATGTTTATGTCACATGGGCCATTGTCGCTGCACCAGGCTACTTCATTCGCGTGGAGTTCACAGATTTCCTCCTGGAATCCTCTTATGACTATGTGTATTTGTATTCGGGAAATACGTCGTCATTAGAAGATGCACAGGAAATAGGACAATTTACTGGTGACGGCCCAATATCAAGTGTAGTTTCGCAGGGATCGTATCTGTGGATCCGTTTCATCAGTGATGATCTATATGCCTACAGGGGATTCAGCTTGATTGTGACAGCAATCAATGCATCAGGTAGGTCACTTATTATTCAGTCAGAAAGAGGGAGGGCAAAATGCCTCACGTCTGTCCTTCACCGTTTTGCATGAGCATCCTTGCAAAACTTTTTGCGGCATGATATTTTTTGAGTTGCTGTTGACCAGTGACACGTTTGAGACCAAACTGATGTTGACCGGGTATACCATTGCGATACGGCTTCAATTGAGTGACATGATGTCTCTCCATTTTCGACAAACTAACTTTTCAAACTTTGAGATTATGTCACGGGAGACGTTTTACACGAGTAATGGTGTATGGGCGGATCGTTGCCGGTAAAAACAGCATTCCTTATCTGATTAGGGTGACAGCTTTTATCCTTTAGATATTTGGCCCAGATGGACTAAATGCCATTGAAATGTACATAATACTGCAGATTGAAAGAATGTTCTTTGGGAGAAGTCTAAAAATGGCATAAAAATGGACACATATTTGGTGTGATACACACCACTGCCCCGTCTTTACGGTTTTACACTCGGGTCCTACTTGTAGCGATATGAATTATGAATATTGGTGACATTTACCGTTTTTATTTTGCAGTTGTCGTGGATGACGGGACGATATACCTGGGACAGCATGGAAGTGATGTCATCATGTCCCCTAATTACCCATCGGATTACCCAAACAATGTTTATGTCACATGGGCCATTGTCGCTGCACCAGGCTACTTCATTCACGTGGAGTTCACAGATTTCCTCCTCGAACCCTCATTTGACTATGTCTATTTATATTCGGGAAATACGTCGTCATTAGAAGATGTACAGGAAATAGGACAGTTTACTGGTGACGGCCCATCATCAAGTGTAGTTTCGCAGGGATCGTATCTGTGGATCCGTTTCACCAGTGATTCTTCAGATGCCTACAGGGGATTCAGCTTGATTGTGACAGCAATCAATGCATCAGGTAGGTCACTTATTATTCAGTCAGAAAGAGGGAGGGCAAAATGCCCCACGTCTGTCCTTCAACGTTTTGCATGAGCATCCTTGCAAAACTTTTTGCGGCATGATATTTTTTGAGTTGCTGTTGACCGGTGCCACTTTTGAGACCAAACTGATGTTGACCGGGTATACCATTGCGAGTGAGATGATGTCATTCCATTTATCGACAAACTACCTATTCAAACTTTGAGATTAGGTCATGGGAGATGTTTTACGCGAGTAATGGTGTACGGGCGGATCGGTGCCGGTAAAAACAACATTCCTTGTCTGATTAGGGTTACAGCTTTTATCCTTTAGATATTTGGCCCAGATGGACGAGATTGCCATAAAAATTCACATAATACTGCAGATTGAAAGAATGCTCCTTGAGAAAAATCTAAAAATGGCATAAAAATAGACACATATTTGGTTTGATATACACTACTGCCCCGTCTTTACGTTTTTACACTCGGGTCCTACTTGCAGCGATATGAATTGTGCATTTTCGTGAGAGGTACCATTTTTATTTTGCAGTTGTCGTGGATGACGGGACGATATACCTGGGACAGAATGGAAGTGATGTCATCATGTCTCCTAATTACCCATCGGACTACCCAATCAATGTTGATGTCACATGGGCATTTTCCGCTGCACCAGGCTACTTTATTCACGTGGAGTTCACAGATTTCCTCCTGGAATCCTGCTGTGACTTTGTCTATTTGTTTTCCGGAAGTACACCCACAATAGAGGATGCACAGCAAATAGGACAATTCAATGGAAATGGCCCATCATCTAGTATAGTTTCGCAGGGATCGTATCTGTGGATCCGTTTCACCAGTGATTCTTCAGTAACCTACAGAGGATTCAGCTTGATTGTGACAGCAATCAATGGATCAGGTAGGTTATTATTCAGCGAGAAAGAGGAAGGGCAAAATGCCTCACGTCTGTTCTTCACCGTTTTGCATGAGCATCCTTACTTGCAAAACTTTTTGCGGCATATTTTTTTTGTTTAAGTTGCTGTTGACTGGTGCCACGTTTGAGACCAAACTGATGTTGACCGGGTATACCATTGCGATACGACCTCAATTGAGTGAGATGATGTCTTTCCATTCATCAACAAACTACCTTTTCAAACTTTGAGATTAGGTCACGGGAGATGTTTTACGCGAGAAATAGTGGTCGGGTGGATCGTTGCTAGTAGAAAACAACATTTTTTTTTATCTGATTAGGCTTACAACTTTTATGCTGTAGATATCTGGCCCAGATGGGCTAAATAACCATTTTGGTTCCTGATAATCTTACATATGACGTCTTTTTTTTGATGAAAAAGCAATTAATATTTTTTCTAGACATCCTGCAAGATAATAAACACACTTTTCCATTATGGAAATCAATTTACAATTTACACTGCACTTACAATGGAAGTACGCACTTTCTCTTTCATACCAAATACTTATGTGATGCATGCTGTCTTCAAAACATACCTACAGAAATGTGCATTGCTGTTGTCAAGTTTTTAATTGTTTAAATTAAAATTTCAGATGCTTTTGTGTGTGACGATGGAAGTGTGTTGGCAGAAATGTCGGCGATGTGTGACTTTGTCCCGGACTGTACAGACGGCACGGACGAGCGGAACTGCAGTAAGTATACATTGCAAGTTTACAGGTGATTGAGTCTAGAATTCAGCCAATGTGCGGATATTAAAATGCAGCTCTGTTACTATGGTTACATCGAACCGAAATGTCTCATTCATCTTGATCCCTGATGTGCTACGTTCAGGCAAACACAGAAACCCAATGTGCACTGATCCCTATTTTGCCAATCATGTTGCCTGTGCGCTTGACTGAGATGGCGGAACAATGCTGACTTTTCTCTGTTATTAGGGAGCTTTCGTTATAACCCCGCGGACGGAAAAGAACAATCTGTTCTAGCCGTCCGTCCGCGGGAGTCACAGGCGCTTTCGCAAAATAAGACAGAGAACGCCAACGGCGGTGCGTGGGACGTCATCTGACCCCCTGACACCCCCCGACCCGGGCGCACGTGCGATTTGCAATGACATCATCTGTACGGGCGCTGATTGGCTGCTGTCTGCAACTCCTCGAGAACGAAAAATCTCAAAATTCCCGTCCGCGCGGATAGCGAGGCGGAGGGTGGCGCATGCGCAGATCGATCTTCGTATCGGATTACCGTTCTGGAGCCCGTCCGTCATCAAAACGGAAGCTCGCTATTGTCTCGTGTCGAAAGACGAAATGGGATGACCAACAGAAGTTTGATATGTACGTACAGTATGTCGGTAATATGTTGTGATGTAAGAGCACATTTACAATTCATTCTCTGATCCTCTTTATCATTTTCTTTTCAGTTCGCTTCTTTCTGTTTAAGCGCTTGTCAACGATAATTTTCCAAACTAATATATACCTTTTGTTTCAAAATCTTCAAAGATGCCCTTTTAGTATTTCAGCTAAGTTTGTGATTTCATTTGGATATATATTATGAAAAGTGTAGCTTGCAGAGTTATATTGATCTTATTTTTTTCTTTTTTGCTATTGCAGATTATGCCCTGACTGTTGGAAGCAATGTGTCTCTCCCGTCGCACAACTACCCAAGTTACTACAAGGCGCACTCCTACGTTCTTTGGACTTTTGAATATGCACCAGCACAAGACACCACTGACATCATCTACCAGATCATATTTGGTCTCGTCTATATCTCGTATTATGACCGACTGAGTGTTGGCTACGGTTGGGATCGAAATAACTCATCAGCCATTCATTTCTACCTGGACGGATATTATTACGGTTACCCAAACGATGTTTTCCTTAGCGCTGGAGATGCTTTTGTGGAATTTGAAGCCGATTCGACCTATGAAGAAACAGGATTCAACTTACAGCTTCATGTCAGGAATATTTCAGGTAAGGGAGTGAGAAAATGCAACATCACTCTCATATTTTCTCATCTAACCATAATCAGATCTTGGCGAAGAAATGTGAACCAACCTCAAATTTGTTGCCAACCTCACTTGCGACGTTATCTGAAAATGGGCATTAAATTGGATTCATGGCTAATAAAACATTTTTATTATTGATTATGCAAACTTATGCACATCTTTTCCCCCCAGATAATCATACATGTGTAAGTTTTAAGGTAATCATTCCATGCATACAGCTTTTGTATTATTAAATTGATTGATTTGAAACATAATAAACATGCTAAAATAATTTTCCCCTTTTCTCTTCATTTTTTTTTAGTTTCTAATAAATTTCTGTGTTTTTTCCTATTATTCATTGTTTTCTTGAATTGATCTCGTAAACACCATCGTTTACTTTTTTGTACAGATATTTGTTAAACTGGAACAATTGTTTTTCTTTCATGTTCCTGCTTTACTAAAAAGCAATTCAAATTTTAGGTTAGACCTTCCCTTCAAGACATTTTGTAATGCGTGTGCTACAAAATACATTCATTTTTTTTCCATAATGAAAATTAATGTACAATTTGCTCTTCACTTACAAAGGTGGTTCGCAATTTCTCTTTCAGACCAAATATTAATTGTGTGACGCATGCTATCTCCAAAACATACCTACAGAAATGTACAGTGCTGTTGACCCGCTTCTAATTTCCAAATTAACATTTCAGGTGCATTTGTGTGTGACGATGGAAGTGTGTTGACAGAAATCCCAGGGATGTGTGACTTTGTTCCGGACTGTACAGATGGAACGGACGAGCGGAACTGCAGTAAGTGTAGAGATGTTGTGTTCTCTAGTTGATAAGGTTCTACAAGACTCAAGAATAGTAGAATAATAAGAGCTAGGTCACACAGGCTTCCATGCTGGTTTCAGAGTGTACTTTGTTCACACACAGAGAGTCATGCTGTGTGTGTACAGATCACTATGCACAGTGTGAATGAGTGTGTGCAATATACATTCATGCATGTCACAGCACATGGCTTATTATGGCTATACAGTTCAACAGGCACTAGTCTTGTGTCAAGCCACTACAGTAAGGATACATTACAAGTCTACTGGTGATGACGTCTAGAATGCAGCCAATGTGCGGATATTAAAATGCAACTCTGTTACTATGGTTACTCAAACCGAAATGTCATACTCTTGATCCATGATGTGCCTCGTAGAAGTTTTCAGGCAAACACATAAACCCATAATGTGCACTGACCCCTGTTCTGCCAATCATGTTGCCTGTCCGCTTGACTGAGATGGCGGAACAATGCTGACTTTTCTCTGTTATTATTTCAAGTCCAAAAGCGAAATAGGATGACCAACAATAGTTTGATGGTATACGTATGTCGGCAATATATTGTGATGTACGTGCATATTTACAATTCATTCTCTGATCCTCTTTATTATTTTATCTTCAGTCTGTTTCTTTCTGTTCAAGTACTTTTCAACGATACATATATCCGTCAATTTCCCAAAATAATATATATCTTTTGTTTCAAAATCTCCAAACATGCCCTTGTAATTTTGATATACATTATGACAACTTGCAGACAACTTGCAGAGTATTGTTGATCTTATTTTGTTTTCTTTTTTGCTATTGCAGATTATGAGCTGACTGTTGGAAGCAATGTGTCTCTCCCGTCGCACAACTACCCAAGTTACTACAGTGCGCACTCTTACGTTCTTTGGACTGTTGAATATGCACCAGGACAAGACACTACTGACATCTTCTACCAGATCATATTTGGTCTCGTCTATATCTCGTATTATGACCGATTGAGTGTTGGCTACGGCTGGGATTCAAACATCTCATCAGCCATTCACTTCTACCTCGACGGATTTTATTACGGTTACCCAAATGATGTTTTTCTTAGTGCTGGAGATGCTTTTGTGGAATTTGCAGCCGATTCGTTTGATGAAGGTACAGGATTCAACATACAGCTTCATGTCAGGAATATTTCAGGTAACGGTGTGAGAGAATGAAACATCATTCTCATATTTTCTCACCTCACCATAATCAGATCTTGGCGAAGTAATGTGAACCGACCTCAAATTTGTCGCCAACCTCACTTGCGACGTTATCTGAAAATGGGCATTGAACTGGATTCATGACTAATAACCATTTTTATTATTGATTATGCAAACTTATGCACATCTTTTCCCCCCAGATAATCATACATATGTTATTTCTTAAGTAATCATTCCATGTTTTCAGATTCTGTATCATTGAATGGAATGATTTGAAACATAATAAACGTGCAAAAATAATTGTCCCCTTTTCTCGTCATTTTTTAGTTTCTTATGAATTTCTATGTTATTTCCTTTTTGTTATTCATTATTTTCTTTAATCAATCTCGTACACACCATCGTTAACTTCTTTGTACTTTAACAGATATTTGTTATACTGGAACAGTTGTTTTTCTTTCATTGTCCTGCTTTACTAAAAGCAATTCAAATTTTAGGTTAGACTTTCCCTTCAAGACATATTGTAATGCGTGTGATACAAAATACATTCATGTGCTCTTCACTTACAATAGATGTTCGCAATTTCTCTTCCAGACCAAATATTCATTACGTGACGCATGATGTCTCCAAAACATACCTACAGAAATGTGCAGTGCTGTTGACCAGTTTTTAATTTTCCAAATTAACATTTCAGGTGCATTTGTGTGTGATGGGAGAGTGTTGACAGAAATCCCAGGGATATGTGACTTTGTTCCCGACTGTACAGATGGAACGGACGAGCGAAACTGCAGTAAGTGTAGATATGTTGTGTTCTCTAGTTGATAAGGTTGTACAAGACTCAAGATAGTAGAATAATGAAAGCTAGGTCACACAGGCTTCCATGCTGGTTTCAGAGTGTACTTTATTCACACACACACACAGAGTCATGCTGTGTGTGTACAGATCACCAAGCACAGTGTGAAAGAGTGTGTGCAGTGTACATTCACGCATGTCATAGCACATGGCTTATTATGGCTATACAGTTCAACGGGAACTAGTCTTGTGTCAAGCCACTACAGTAAGGATACATTACAAGTCTACTGGTGATGAAGTCTAGAATGCAGTCAATGTGCGGATATCAAAATGCAACTCTATTACTATGGTTACTCGAACCGAAATGTCATACTCTTGACCCCTGATGTGCCTCGTAGAAGTGTCCAAGCAAACACATAAACCCAATGTGCACTGACCCCTGTCCTGCCAATCATGTTGCCTGTCCGCTTGACTGAGATGGCGGAACAATGCTGACTTTTCTCTGTTATTGTATGAAGTCCAAAAGCGAAATAGGATGACCAACAATAGTTTGATGGTATACGTATGTCCGCAATGTATTGTGATGTACGTGCATATTTACAATTCATTCTCTGATCTTCTTTATTATTTTATCTTCAGTCTGCTTCTTTCTGTTCAAGTACTTTTCAACGATACATATATCTGTCAATTTCCCAAAATAATATATATCTTTTGTTTCAAAATCTCCAAATGTGCCCTTGTAGTATTTCATTTATGTTTGTGATTCAATTTGGATATACGTTATGACAACTTGCAGACAACTTGCAGAGTAATATTGATCTTATTATTATTATTTTTTTTTTGCTATTGCAGATTATGCCCTGACTGTTGGAAGCAATGTGTCTCTCCCGTCGCACAACTACCCAAGTTACTACAGTGCGCACTCCTACGTTCTTTGGACTTTTGAATATGCACCAGGACAAGACACCACTGACATCTTCTACCAGATCATATTTGGTCTCGTCTATATCTCGTATTATGACCGATTGAGTGTTGGCTACGGTTGGGATCCAAACAACTCATCAGCCATTCATTTCTACCTGGACGGATATTATTACGGTTACCCAAATGATGTTTTTCTTAGTGCTGGAGATGCTTTTGTGGAATTTGAAGCCGATTCGTACTCTGAGAGACCAGGATTCAACATACAGCTTCATGTCAGGAATATTTCAGGTAAGGGAGTGAATGAATGCAAAATCATTCTCATATTTACTCACCTAACCCTAAGCAGATCTTGGCGAAGAAATGCGAGCCGACCTCAAGCTTGTCGCCAACCACACTTGCGACGTTATCTGAAAATGGGCATTGTGCTGGATTCATGACTAATAAAACATTTTTATTATTGATTATGCAAACTTATGCACATCTTTCCCCCCAGATAATCATACATGTGTAAGTTTTAAGGTAATCATTCCAAGCATACAGCTTTTGTATTATTAGATTGATTGATTTGAAACATAATAAGCATGCAAAAATAATTTTCCCCTTTTCCCTTCATTTTTTTTTAGTTTCAAATGAATTTCTGTGTTTTTCCCTATTTGTTATTCATTGTTTTCTTGAATTGATCTCGTACACACCATCGTTTACTTCTTTGTACTTTAACAGATATTTGTTAAACTGGAACAGTTGTTTTTCTTTCATGGTCCTGCTTTACTAAAAAGCAATTCAAATTTTAGGTTAGACTTTCCCTTCAAGACATTTTGTAATGCGTGTGCTACAAATACATTCATTTTTTTTTCCATAATGGAAATTGATGTACAATTTCCTCCTCACTTACAATGGTGGTTCGCGATTTCTCTTTCAGACCAAATATTTATTGTGTGACGCATGCTATCTCCAAAACATACCTACAGAAATGTACAGTGCTGTTGACCAGTTTTTAATTTTCCAAATTATATTTCAGGTGCATTTGTGTGTGACGATGGAAGTGTGTTGACAGAAATCCCAGGGATGTGTGACTTTGTTCCGGACTGTACAGATGGAACGGACGAGCGGAACTGCAGTAAGTGTAGAGATGTTGTGTTCTGCAGTTATACAAGACTCAAGATAGTAGAATAATGAGAGCTAGGTCACACAGGCTTCCATGCTGGTTTCAGAGTGTACTTTATTCACACACACAGAGTTATGCTGTGTGTGTACAGATCACTATGCACAGTGTGAATGAGTGTGTGCAATATACATTCATGCATATCACAGCACATGGCTTATTATGGCTATACAGTTCAACAGGCACTAGTCTTGTGTCAAGCGACTACAGTAGGGATACATTACAAGTCTACTGGTGATGAAGTCTAGAATGCAGCCAATGTGCGGATATTAAAATGCAATTCTGTTACTATGGTTACTCGAACCGAAATGCCATACTCTTGATCCCTGATGTGCCTCGTAGAAGTTTCCAAGCAAACACATAAACCCAATGTGCACTGACCCCTGTTCTGTCAATCATGTTGCCTGTCCGCTTGACTGAGATGGCAGAACAATGCTGACTTTTCTCTGTTATTATCTCAAGTCCAAAAGCGAAATAGGATGACCGACAGAAGTTTGATGGTATACGTATGTCCGTAATGTATTGTGATGTACGTGCATATTTACAATTCATTCTCTGATCTTTTTTATTATTTTCTTTTCAGTTTGCTTCTTTCTGTTCAAGTACTTTTCAATAATACATATATCTGTGAGCTTCGCAAATATACCTTTTGTTTCAAAATCTCCAAAGATGCCCTTTCAGTATTTCATTTCAGTTTGTGATTCAATTTGGATATATATTATGACAATTTGCAGAGTATTGTTGATCTTATTTTTTTTTCCTTTTTTGCTATTGCAGATTATGCCCTGACTGTTGGAAGCAATGTGTCTCTCCCGTCGCAGAACTACCCAAATTACTACAGTGCGCACTCCTACGTTCTTTGGACTTTTGAATATGCACCAGGACAAGACACCACTGACATCTTCTACCAGATCATATTTGGTCTCGTCCATATCTCGTATAATGACCGATTGAGTGTTGGCTACGGTTGGGATCCAAACAACTCATCAGCCATTCATTTCTACCTGGACGGATATTATTACGATTACCCAAATGACGTTTTCCTTAGCGCTGGAGATGCTTTTGTGGAATTTGAAGCCGATTCGATCTATGAAGGAACAGGATTCCACATACAGCTGCATGTCAGGAATATTTCAGGTAAGGGACTGAGAGAATGCAACATCATTCTCATACTTTCTCAACTAACCCTAATCAGATCTTGGCGAAGAAATGCGAACCGACCTCAAAATTTGTCACCAATGTCACTTGTGACGTTATATAAAGATGTACATTGAACTAGATTAATGACTGTTATAAAATCTTTTCATTATTGATTATGTAAATTTATGCACGTAATTTTTTACTTTGATAATCATTCCAGGCATGCAGCTTCTTTATTATTAAATTGATACATTTATAACATATTAAACATGCAAAATCCACTACCCCATTTTTGGTTTTATTAATGTCTTATGAACTTCTTTTTTCCCTTTTGTTTGTCATTGTTTTCTCGAATGGATCTCGTACACGCCATCGTCAACTTTTTATCGTTTAACAGATATTTGTCAAACTTGCACATTTTTTTTATTTCATTGTCCTGCTTTACTGAATGCAATTTAAGTCTTAGGTTACACTATCCCTTCAAAACATTCGGCAATGTATCTGCTAGAAAATACATTCATTGCTTGTCATTATGGAAATTGATATACGATGTGCACTTCAATTACATTGGTGGTACGCAATTTCTCTTTCATACCAAATATTTATTATGTGATGCATGCTGTCTTCAAAATATACCTACAGAAATGTGCAGTGCTAATGACCAGTATTTTTTTCCCCATTTTAGATACATTTGTGTGTGACGATGGAAGTGTGTTGACTGATATTTCAGCGATATGTGACTTTGTCCCGGACTGTACAGACGGCACTGACGAGCGGAACTGCAGTAAGTATAGATTACAAGTTTACAGGGGATGAACTCTAGAATTCAGCAAAGTGCAGATATTAGAGAAAGCAGCTATGTAACTACGGTCACATTACTCTGAATTGTCTCACTATTGATCCCTGATGTACCACGTAGAAGTGTTTAAGGAAACACAGAAACCCAATGTGCACCGATCTCTTTTCTACAAATGTTTTTGCCTGCTTGACTGATATGGTGGAACAATTCTGACTTTTCTGTGTTATTGTATCGAGCCCAAAGGTGAAATATGATGACTAACAAAAGTTTTATTGTGTACGTATGTCGGCAATATGTTGGGATGTATCTGCATATTTACAATTTCATCTCTGATCTTCATAATTTTTCATTAGATGGTCTGTCATGATTGGCAGATCACTTCTTAATTTCGTTATAATTTTCTTTATTGTTTATTTTTATTTATACCCCCACACATTTTTTTGTTTTATATATATCTCAACACTACATGTGTTATGTTTGATCAAATTTTCACCATGTATAGGTATATATGTGAACAGATTAATCAATATTTTTCAAGGTTATTGCATGACCGCGACGTAATCTACGAGCGTTTTAACGAAAACCTATTATCTGGTATATCTCTAGAACTGATCATCTATAGCTAATGAAAATTGACATGCGTAAAGTTAGTGATAAGACAGTTAATTTCAATAAATAAAAATGTACGCGTACTTGAGTGAAATAACGGGCGCGCCAAATTAAAAATTGCTCCGAAGCATTTCAAAATTGTTTTGCATATGCTTCTGGCCATTTCCAGCATTTAAAAAAAATCCGCGCGTGCACCTGCGTCCGCGCGTTTTTCCACGCGTAACGTAAAGCAACTTCAGAACTCCGTTTTTTCACTGATTTGCTGTTTCTGACACAGTATACATCATATATCATTTTGAGCTGTTTTCGTGCAATAACGTTGTGCGTTAGCGTCAAATTTGAAAGTCCATGCGTGCGTCTAGGCGTTTTTGCGTGCAAATATTGCCATAAACATGACTACCTTTCATCGGTCATAGCTCTTCAGAATGGATGGTGTCCCTCGTTTTTTGGAATATTTTGAAAGATTGTGATGTGTAGATGTTATTCCATGTGTCATTTTTCCGTGAAGTACACCATGACGTCATCATATTGCTGTATGAATCGAAAAAAATATTTTTATGTATGACGTCATAATTTTTTACCTGTTTTTGCATATCTCAGTAATTCTGTATCAATTTTCACCCAATTTCAAGATATTGTAGCTAAGACATTGTGCTATGGTAGAAGTGTCTTCATTTTTTATTTTGATCACGTCTTCATGGGGTAAATTTTTATTAAAAGCATTATAATGTCACATACTTGTGTGTAATGTCAATAGAACGGGCATTTATATTAAATCGTGAAATGACATGACGATCTTGTAGGGGCTGTATCTCGCTTTTGTTTGGATCTTTTACTCCTTTTTTAATGAAATGTTTGAATCATGGCGAAATTTCAGCTTCTAAGTCATTATAGCCCCCTTTTCTGCATTATGTATCATGTGAATAGGAAAATTTGTGGCTCAATCAGTAAGGCGCCATGTACCAACGCGAGGCCCCCAGTTCGAATCCTGGTGTGGGTAGGGTCAAATGTTTGAGTCATTTTGCAATGTAACTGTTGCTACCTTGTTTTGTTCTATCCCTTACTTTTTATATCTGTTCGAGATTTTCTTTCTCATTTGTTTTTATCTCTCGCCCTTTTATCTAAAATTCCTATCATGTACGTTTTATTAGCACACACACGGGAACATTCAGGCAAATCTTTGCAATGTTAGTATGTGGTAGGTACGGTATGAGGTTCCGTGGGCGTTGCCTCTGATTTGTCATTAAATGATGGTGCCACAATGCAGGTCCATGCTGTCACCGTGCATTTACCAGCCCATGTCTGTGCACGAATTTGCCAATACAGACCACCTTATACTTGTCCATAACTGTGTCTCGTTTTCTTTTCAGTTTGTTTCTTTCTGTACAAATATTTTTCAATAAAAATGATATTTCTGTCAATTTCCCAATCTAATACATACCTTTTGATTCGAAATGTCCAAAGATGCCCTTGTAGCGTTTCATCGAAGTTTTTAAGTCAATTAGGAGATATATTAGTACAAGTGTAACTTGCAGAATAATGTTGATCTTATTTTTTTTCTTTTTTGCAGATTATGCCCTGACTGTTGGAAGCAATGTGTCTCTCCCGTCACACAACTACCCAAGTTACTACAGTGCGCACTCCTACGTTCTTTGGACTTTTGAATATGCACCCGGACAAGACACCACTGACATCTTCTACCAGATCATATTTGGTCACGTCTTTATCTCGTATTATGACCGACTGAGTGTTGGCTACGGTTGGGATCCAAACAACTCATTAGCCATTGATTTCTACCTCGACGGATATTATTATGGTTACCCAAACGATGTTTTCCTTAGTGCTGGAGATGCTTTTGTGGAATTTGAAGCCGGTTCGAGCTATGCAGGAACAGGATTCAACATACAGCTTCATGTCAAGAATATTTCAGGTAAGGGAGTGAGTGCATGCATCACCATCATCATATTTTCTCACTTAATCCTGATCAGATCTCGGAGAAGAAAGGCGAACCGACTGCAAAATTTGTCGCCAACGTCAATTGTGACGTAAACTAAAAATTGCATTGAACTATATTGCTGACTATAATAACATCTTTTTATTATTGATTATGCAAATTTCTGAACATAGTTCTTTTTTCCCTGTAAAATCAAACATGTGTTGGTTAAAAAGTAATCATTCCAGGCATGCAGCTCCTTTATGATTGAATTATTACATTTGTAACATAATAAACATGCAAAATCCACTTCCCCTTATTTCTGTGGCTTTTTTGATGTCTTATAAATTTCTTTTTTTTCCCTTTTGTGTGGCATTGTTTTCTCGAATGGATCTCTTACACACCATCGTTAGCTTCTTTGTCTTTTAACAGATATTTGTCAAACTTGCACAATATTTTTTTCTTTCATCGTCCTGCTTTACAAAAAGCACTTTTATGTTACACATTTCCTTGAAGACATTCTGCAATGTGTATGCTAGAAAATATATATATGTATATATAATTGACCATAATGGAATGTGCTGTTCAATTACAATGGTGGTACGCAATTTCTCTTTCATAGCCAACACTTATGTGATGCAGCCTGTCTGCGAGGCAATATCTTGAGAACTGTTAACCAGATTTGCTTCAAACTTGGTACATCTCTGCCTTTCATAAAACTAGTAAAGTGTGTAAAGTAGGGACCAAATCTGATTGAAGTCAAAGGTCACAGATCAATGAACTTTATAAAAAAAAATGGCCAAAATTGACCCTTTTCACAATGAGTTCAAATCCAAGGATGCACTTCCCATCAAACAAAGTACAAAGATGAATCACTACTTGGGGATAGACTGGTGACAATTTTGGTAAAATTCCTGAAAGATCAGAGGTCAAATATCAACGAACTTTGCCAAAATTGGCTAGAAAGTGCCCCAAACTTTAAATTGTTCACAATGAATCGAAGTCCAATGGAGCAATTCCAACCAAACATAGTGAGACGATGGATCACTACTTGGGGGTGTACTGGTGACGTTTTTGGTGAAATTGCTAGAAGGTCAGAGGTGAAAGGTCAAAGAAGTTTGCAAAGATTGATATTTTTCATAAACCCAAATCCAAATGCAATGGTGCAATTCTAACCAAATATGGGACAGAAATTTATTACTTCATAAAGGTAGACTGGTGAGTCCGGGTGGTGAGTTTTGATTAAACTTCGGAGAGTTTAAAGGTCAAAAGACAACGAACTTTGCCCAAAATAAGGTAGAAATTTCCCCCAATGTGATATTTTTCAAAACAAATTCAATGGTGCAATACCAACCAAAAATGGTGCGAAGATGGATCACTACTTTGGGATAGACTGGTGACATTTGGGGAGAAATTTCTTTAAGGTCAGAGGTCAAAGGTCAAATAAATTTGCCAAAATCGGCTATAAATTGCCCCCCAACAGATATTTCTCACATTGAAATCTAATGATTCAATTCAAACTAAGCATAGTACAGAGATGTCATTTCATGGAGGTAGAGCGGTGAAGTTTGGAGAAAATTTCGGAAAGGTCAAAGGTCAATGAACTTCACCCAAAATTTCCTAACTTTAAAGAAACTTGATTTAGACGGACTGGTTAGATTGGAATTCAAAGAAGTAACAGTTGAAATGTTAATGAACATTGCCAAACTTGGCTAAACATGAAAAAACAGAATATGATATTTTCATTTTACGTAGGAATTCAATGGTATATTACCCACCAAACAAACATATTTTCTGGAAATGAATGTAAATAGAGCTAGCAAAGAGGCGGAGGCATATTTATCGACTGCATGGCAGTAGGATTCCTCTGGTTTCATTATTTTTTTATCCACATTTCAGATCCATTTGTATGTGACGAAGGAAGAGTGTTGATAGAAATCTCAGGGATGTGTGACTTTGTCCCGGACTGTACAGACGGCACGGACGAGCGAAACTGCAGTAAGTATAGATGACAAGGCTACAGGGGATGAACTCTAGACTGCAGCTAATGTGCAGATATTAAAAATCAACTATGCTACTATGGTTATATCAACCTGAAATGTCTCACTGTTGATCCCTGATGTGCGATGTAGACGTCCCAGAAGCACAATCTAATGTGCATTAATCCCATTTTTGCCTGTCTGCTTGACTAGCATGGCGAAACAATGCTGACTTCTCTTTGTTATTGTCTCGAGTCCAAAGGCGAAATAGGATGACCAACAGAAGTTTGATGGTATAGGTATGTCGGCAATATGTTTGTGGTATACGTGCAAATTTACAATTCCATCTCTGATTTTATTTTATCACTTTGTTTTCAGCTTGTTTCTGTATGTACAAGTACTTGAGATTCCAATATCTGTGAATTTTCCCAAATTGATACCTTAGTTGTTTCAAAATCCTCACAGATGTCGTTGCAGTATTCCTCCTTAGTTTGTAATCCAATTTGAAGATTATAACGAGTATAACTTGCAGAATAAAGTTGATCGTATTTATTTCAAATACAGATTATACCCTGACTGTTGGAAGCAATGTGTCTCTCCCGTCGCACAACTACCCAAGTTACTACAGTGCGCACTCATACGTTCTTTGGACTTTTGAATATGCACCAGGACAAGACACCACTGACATCTTCTACCAGATCATATTTGGTATGGTCGTTATCGAGGAATATGACCGATTGACTGTTGGCTACGGTTGGGATCCAAATAATTCATCAGCCATTGATTTCTCTCTGAATGGATATTATTACGGTTACCCAGACGATGTTTTCCTTAGTGCTGGAGATGCTTTTGTAGAATTTGAAGCCGATTCGACCTATGAAGGAACAGGATTTTACATACAGCTTCATGTCAGGAATATTTCAGGTAAGGGAGTGAGTGAATGCGACATAATTCTCATTTTTTCTCATTTAAAGACAGAGTCTGTATGCAGGTCAACATGATTATAACTAGATTTTGAGGAAGTTTTGGGCAGGTCTTCCGAGACCTATAGCCTAGAAACGAAAGACCCCTTTGCCCTATGCTCCACAACAGTCTGCTTCATGTGTTCAACAGAAGCAATACCAAAATAGCGCCCTGACAGGAACAATACTATCATGAACGTAAACTATGGTTGGTGCGTTTTAAACGTGAAGAAGAATAATTTTTCAAATTTCCTGAAAATGTTTGTGCAGCTGTGATAAAGATTTAAAACTTTTTTTTTGGTGTTTTGCTGAGTTCTGCCTTCACGACTTTTGCAAATGGAACACCCTGTGTTTGATACCTTGTGGTGTACTGTGAGAATTATTCTAAGAAAGCAGTTTTGAGTTTTAATGTAACACATTGCTCACATAATCCTTATCCAGACCCTTGTAAGGAATAAATTGCACTGTTTACTTCGTCCAAAATTCATGTCTACGTCACTTTTAAATCGCTGTCACTGCATTTGCTTGTCCTTATATAATGGGTTAGTGCATACATGCAGTGATGTCGAATCGGGCTCGCTTTTATATGTGATCTTTGATTGATTGAATATTAACAATGCAAAATTTAGAGTGATTTTTGTTATTCTACCTTGTTTTCACTATACATTAATGATTTTTCATCTGAAACAGATTACTTTAACTTCGGATTTTGTTAACAGATGAATGAAACATATCATTTCATACTTTTCCAGTATGAAAACCACAGGAAGGAAATCAAATGTGATGTTATAAATCAAAACTTGGAAAGAATTCAAAAGCGGTGTATTGCAAACAAACTAACAGTCAATCCCATCACCCTGCCCATTAAAACTAATTTTATGCTCATGAATAATCAAAAAGAAAGATGGAACTTCATGGTATTCCATGCAAAGCGGGATTCAATGTAACATCCATGTAACATCATTTATCGGTGTTAAAATAGATCGACATTTATCATGGAATGATCAGATTCGATCAGTGAACGACATTATTAGAAGAAAAAAAATGCTGGCATATCTCGTTTAACACATTTTGTACATAGGCATACCTTGATGTTATTATATCATGCTGCCATACAGCCGCACATCACTTCTGGCATTACAGTATGGGGAAGCACATATAAAACTTCTCTAATGTTTTAATAAATACTCAAAAAATAAAAGTACGTGCCATGGCATTCGTTATGTGCACAACCAATTCTAAACCTCTGTTTAAAGAATTGAAGATTGTAAATGTGTATCAAGTACATAATCAAGCGATTTTAGCATTTAAGTATGATTTAGGCAGCAATAATTGGTCTCACTCTTTGATAGATTACTGTCAATTTACCAACCATGAATAATCCACTAGACCTAAAGAGAAAGGACAATATCGGCCTTACAGAGTTAAAAGTAATAAAGGCAAATTTTTGGTATCATATGAAGGTGCAATTGCTTGGAAAAATGTGCCTCACAGTCTTCAACAGAAGAAAACAAAGCATGCTATCAGGAAACAAATTTCAACTTGCTTCATAAATAGTGATTTATGCAGAACTACATGTATGTGCAAAATTACATTCTGATAAGTTAACATATAAATCTTCATTAGGTTTGACTCTCTTAATACACCAGTTCGTAGTTAGCTCTGGAGCAAGTTTGGTCACTATGACCTTTCCCTTTTTCATTAGGATAAGCAGTTGATTAATATATCATTTCAAAAGGAGATGTTACGTAATGTGCTTACCCGACATAGCAACTTGCGATATTCAACCTCTAATAAAGGAACCATCTCAAAACAGGTGACAAGAATAGGAGGCTACGGTCTGTGAACAATTGGGAAAGTTTCTATTACATTGTTTATTGTAAACTAATTGTTGTCGTTTGGCCTGTTGTCAAATACCCTATGATTGAACTCCTTGGTGTTCTTTTATAAATTGGATAACAAGCATATTCTAAAATAACTTGTTAATGATGATGCTTATCTCAGTGATTTAAAAACCAACAAGCTGGTTTGGTCACTATGACCTTCATCTGCTAATGCGCAAATTGTAATTACGAACTGGCTTATTGGAGTAAATTTTAAATTGTTCTCGCATGGGATCAGCTATAAAGGATTTTGGGAATAGATCTTGCCAGATGTAGCTAGGGATGAGTTGTAATTTGGTAGAAGTAATATATTCTATGTTATGTTTTGTGAATAGAACTTGCATATTGTTTTAGCTCGAAATGAGTTTTAATGGCTACATCTGTAGAGGTAATACATTGATAGTTAAATTGTTCATATTTTTCTAATACATCTTGCCAATTGTAGCTAGGAACGTGTTATAACTTGTAGAAGTAATGCATGGATATTTCCCTTGGATATATATATATCTTAATCATTGTTTTAGCTTGGGATAAGTTATAATGAAGTATATTTGTGGAAATAATACCTGCATATTCTACTTGAACAAATTTTTTGAATAGATCTTGCCACCTGTCTCTCTGGAAACAAGTTCTACGATAGCGATGGCATATGTGATGTCTACGTGGACTGTGAGGACCTTGACGATGAATCAGATTGTGGTAAGTGAACAATAATTGTATGAAAATATCAAAATTTTATTACAATTTTTAAGTATGCCTTGTACCATAATAACCAATATTATGTCAAAACAACTTTTAAATTATAAATTAAATTGGATGTATTTGTGTTCGAAGGTTACATTTTGATAATTGTGAATATGAATCTTGCTCCCCCCCCCCCCCCCTTCCCCCTGCACAGAATCTGTTATCACATTGGTTGAAGGAGAGACGGCTAGAATGGAGTTGCCCGGCTATCCAATATCCATTATTACATCACGAGGGCTCCTTGCAACATGGATAGTAATTGCTACGGATGGATCACGTTTGAAGATTGACATTCTAGATCTAATCACCAATCAAGAAGACACCTTCACAATCGGGACTGGAACTGATCAAACCGATGATTCAACAATAATGCAAACGGTTGGTAGAAGCATCATGTTTTTCAACTCCGAAAATGGAATAAAATGTTGACCCATTCTTAACTCAGCGGGATGGCTATTTTCCCACTCAGATACTAAGCAGCGCGACTCCCATACAATCTGTTATTCGACTAATAGACAACAAGCTATGATAAACTTCATATACCGTTATTATTATAGGACACAATTAAGCCAAATTCATTTGGTTTTACTGCAGTGCCATGACAATTTTGGACAACCTAATTAGACAAGGGTTCACAAAGTCAGAAAATCTCATTCCCACAAAAACTTACAATTTGACTTGTTTACTCTAATGTTTTTTTTTTCTGATAATTACTCTAATTATATGTTTTAAAGGCTATTGAACAATGTGTTTAGTGTTAAGCTTTTTCTAAAATTTGAATACTTTGCCTTATATATCTTTTAATTGTACCTGAAAATATTGTATACAGCTCTCTCGAGTAAAAAATACTTTTTTGTTCATCTCTCTTTGTAGATATCTGTCGAAACATCGGAGATTGACAGATCTTTACTACCATACATTGTCCCTCCTGGCAGTTCCTTCTGGCTACGATACCATCGCGGTTCTTCCGACTATTCATTGGAGACGAGCTTTTCATTGGAAGTGACTGCTATCCCAGAAGAGGAAGGTACATATTGCAGCCTGTTATCATATGACCTCTTCACATGACATTGACAATTTCATTATGTTTCTTTCTTCAGCGTGGCCCATGGTGGTGTGAGGCTATAAATTCAGTGTGCACAATGATGCTTCTATCGTAGCCAAATTAGCTGTGTTATTTCTTTATAAAGTAGGTTGCACACATCTCTACGACGCATTGATTTGGAGGGTGCAGTATTCATCTGGTCTGATGATGATATGCTGCATGTCAAAGGCTGTAAATTTGTACGTGATTGTTATTTTAAAAAATGTTATGGAGGAAAGTCACAGAAAAATGAATGCTCTTTGTGATTATTTTATATGTTTAAGGTTTTGTGTAGATTCATTTATCCAACATTGATGTCAGTTATTGTATTTTTTTAATTTGACTTTTAACAATGTATTTCATTATCATACTTCATTGTGTTAGGTATAACTTGTTGTCATGTTCCACTTGTAATAAAATCGCTTAGGTCATAATACTAGCTTTTCATTGAAACTAGAAACACCATTCTTGTTGGGACAAAATGGAACGAAACTTGTGTTTGTAATGAGATGTTGCTCCATCAATCGTACAAATGTGCAAACGAGCCGTGTAAAGAGTTACAGAGTAGGAAATTCATAAACTGATGTAGTCATATACTACCCTACTGTGACAAAAGGAAGCAACTAGCAAAAGAGACTTTTCCTGTACATGAGCAAAACGTGTATGTAACTTGCATAGCCATCGGTGCAACACCACATCATGTTAGAATGAATATACCACAGCAAGATGAATATTTCTTCTCCAGATTTTGGCCGTAGGTAGCGACTGCAGGGTACAATCCAACATTTAGCAATGATCCAGATTTGAGTGATTTGTCACTTGCTTCCTTTAATCAGAGTAGGGCAGTGTAGTATAACCTCTTTCAAGATGCTGAACTGGAAATAGCAGAAGTAGCAACAGCAGTAAAAAGAATAGAAACAGTCGAAATAGCAGCATAAGTAAAATATCAGCTGACTGGGTGCCTTCTCCAGACTTTTCTCTAACAAAATTGACAACTGACGCAAAACCGCTGCATCTCTTCACACAGCTTTTCATGACTTTTTCTTTTTAGGTGTCTCGCAACCCTTAAGATCATATTTGAATAAAATGGGACACTCTGTTCGAAGAATACGTAACATTATGAAATCGCAAAGTGTCAACATCGCACTCCCCGCTCCCCCCCCCCCCCTTCCCATTAGAGTTAACGGTGATGTGCCATTTGGTCCAATCCCAGTTGGTCCACTCACCATTTTGTCTCCCATCACATGCTGATATGTATGGTTTAGGGTTAGGGTGGGGGGGGGGGGGGTCTGAATTTGGGTTAACGGTTGAAGTTATGGCGTAGATTAGAGTTGCTGATAACTGTACCCAGTATTTTAATTTAAGATGGTATTTTTAGGGGTTCCTTGTAGACGAAATGGTGAGTGGACAAACTGGGATTGGACCAAATGGCCATAAACGGAGTAGACCTACTTTCGAAAAGCGCAGTCTCTAAATGATAATATGGTCTTATTTATCCAAACTTATTTTAGCCTCGTCAGTGATAACATTGACTTTCATGAGGGCGCTGCAATACTACCCCAATCAGCGCCATCTATAAACAGAGTTTGGCCAACACGGTTTCAATAGATACCAACACGAAGCGTGTTGCTTTATTGGACAAGTGAGTAACAATAGAATATGCGCCGTGTTGTAACCGAATGAAGCCAAGTTGGCCAAAGTCTGTATATAGATGTCTCTGACCCCAATCACTGAATCAAAGAATCTTACTAGGTTTACACTTTGTCACTTCCACATCGCAATATGAGAATATAATCATATGAAGTATACTGCAAATGATTTAAGTATGAAAATTGTGCTATGTGTACTGCCCTACTTTGACAAAAGGAAGCAAGTGACAAACCACTCAAATCTGGGTTATTGGTACTATTATAGATTGTATCAATCTTACTGCGAGATATTCAATCTAACATGATATGATGTTGCACTGAGACCAATGTAAGTGACAATATTTGGCTCATTCACGAGAAAAAAAATGTTTTGTTAGTTGCTTCCTTTTGTCAAAGTGGGGCAGTTTAGTACTCCTATCAGTCTATAGAGGCAGCTCGTTCATAATGCTATCATAACGATTTTCTTCCAAATTTAGCTGAATGCCCAACAGGAGAAACCCGCTGTGGAGATTTCTTCTTCGAATGTTACAATCAAACATCCTTCTGTGACGGGTCTCAAGATTGCTTTGATGGTTCTGATGAGCTTTGTGGTAATTGACACGTTCCTTAATCTTTAATTCTGTTTAACCTTATATCTGAATAGAATCGTGGTCGATGAAAGATTTGTTATATTTCAATTTGAATACTCTTAAAGAATTACTGCTTATAACATTCCTTTCAATGTTGTTCCATATCAAGATACCTGGATAAAATTTATTTTTATATGAATAATTACAAAATTGATGTGGAAATTTGTACTGCATGTAACATAATGAATATTGATGTTTATATACAAATATAGTGATATAGAATCTGATTATTATTATTATGGCAAGAGAGCATTAAAAGAGCGATATGATACTTATCAAAACCAAAGACGTTCAATATATCATAGGTATGAAATATTAATCTAGTGTGGGCAAGGTAATGCAAATTATCAATAATTCAGAAATGTCTGAATATTTTTAAAGGTCTAGTCAGATAAAAGCAGCTTTCATCTTCAATGAACATATTCATAATATTCATAATATGGTGATTTTGGATTTTGCAAATACCTACAGGGTAAACACACTTTGATACTGTGGTAAAACGTTGCAGGATTGACAACACTTTGCAAAACTACTAATCACTAGTTCATTATTTTATTCTTGTTTAAATTATGGTTCAAGAGGATAATAACTAAATATATCCATACGAAATCCACCAGTTACAAGGTCTGCTTCCTTTTAGACCCTACCTGAATCAATGTATCATGTTGTTCAGTTTGTTCTTGTTCTTTTTTGTGGGGAAAATGAAATTGAATCTTTAATCTTGCATTACTTTGTAAACATTTTATTCTGTTCAGATGCCGTATCAATTTACTTTGATCATCATGTTATTCCACAAGACCCTGTCTCTAGCCTTCTCTATAAGTTGTACTCCTCGATCCTCTACTCTCTCTATTTCAGCAATCATCTAAAGTACTCTTCTTCTTCCTCTACTCCTCTTCCCCTCAATCTTTCCTGTCATTGACAAGTTAGCAAGGCCTCCTTTATGTATTAGATTTCCCATGAACATTACATGTGTTGTCCTTCCACAATATATATTTATTATGAAATATGACAAAAATGATTGATTTCTTATAATTAAGTGGAACCAATAAAATTCAAATTAAAACAATGAGCTGAATTTGATATCTATGCTGCCCTACTCTAACAAAAGGAAGTAACTAACAAAGGAGACTTTTCTTGTAAATGAGCAAAATATGTCCGTCATTTGCATTGGCATCAGTGCAATACCACATTAAGTTAGATTGAATATTTCGCAGCAAGATGAATATTTCTTGTCCAGATTTTTTTTCCATATGTAGGGAATGCTGGAAAAATGTAAGGATACCAATAACACCGATTTGAGACATTTGTCACTCGCTTCCTTTTGTCAGAGTAGGGCAGTCTGTATTTAAGTTAATGTTCTGTTTGTGGAGAAAACTAAAGTGAATCTTTTAATCTTGAATTTGTAAACATATCTTATTTTCACCCTGGTGATCTATCTGCTCGATTTTACTCTACAGAATGCCCGGCTCCGGGGGAGGTGAGATGTATCTCCGACATAACCAACTACTGTGTTTATCGGGAATCATTCTGTTCATATTGCAACTCCGCAGACTGTAGTAAGTAAATCTCATCATTCTCATGTATATGCCTACCATAATTACTTTCTTTTATACTCTACCTGTGTTTGAGCAAAACATTTTGTAATGAATATGAAAAATTGGTGGGTATACAGTGCAAAATAACCATAAACAAACATTTGACCATCAATCTTGTGTGCCAAGTGAAAGTATTCTTTGACTGTAGTATGTTGATCTTATTGTAATATTATATGCCTACTTTTCCATATTTTCTCTCATACTTTGAATACCTGTGTATGTGAAAACAGAAGATATAAGTAACAAACAGTTGACTACCAAACTGGATGTGTGCCAGGTCAAAGAATCCGTAGACTCTAACGAGTTGATCTTACCATAATGATTATATTTCTCCTTTGCTGTATTTTGTCTCATACTTAACCTTTGTGTGAGAAAAAAAAAATCTCAAATTTGTGTAATCCACATGAAATGTGATTGAGTATATAGGTGAAAAATGATCATAAAATCGTACACTTGAACACCAAACTAGTAGCGTGCCATGTCAAAATATTCTTTTTAAAAGTTCTTTATATTGACATCTTGGTTAATGTTTGATTTTCAGAATTCGGGTTTATGAATACACATCCCTTAAAGTAAACTTTTTTAAAAAATATTTTTCACTTATTTATGTATTCCAGATAATTGAAAAGGTGTCACATGACCACAAATAGTAGAATTACTCAAGATAGAGAGAGCAAAAAAAGCACAGTGGAAAGAAAAGGGTTATTTTGTGACGTCATGGCTGCTCCGTTGCGGCGTTACGACTGAGGCTCAACTTAAATTTTTGTTGGTTTGCTCAAGGTGCAGCAAATCAAAAGAAATGCTTGCTTCTCCAGATTTATAATTGAATTTCTAGAGGTTGACAGATAGACGCTCCTAATCAATGAAAAAAGAATTTATTACTGAAGGATGTATACAAAAATATGTTATGATCTTATTCGGAATCTTTGTGGAATTTGGTCCCCTCGATAAACCGGGGTGCGTGGGGTACAATTTTAGTACTCCACATCCTCTACTTTACGTTTGGTGTTAATAGACTCAAAAATAAAAAAAAAATATCCAGGAAAAAGATCCTAAAATGTTTGATATATTTCATTAATATCTTCTTTGTACAATATTTGGACCCTTAGCATTGTTTCTTTATAGTGCCTGATTACCATCTTAGATAAGTGGAAATTCCTTTTGCTACTTGATATTCTACCACATACGCATCGTTGTTCTTTTATCTAGCATTTGAATGTAGGAATGGAAACCAAGTTCACCATGGGTTCGTGTGCGATGGATTCAATGATTGCGGTGACTTCACGGATGAGCAACAAAACTGTGGTAAGAAGTTATTTTGTTTATCGAATTAATTTGTTATAAGTTGGAACAACACCTGTTTAAAAATAAACAGGATAAAGTAGTTTGCCACAACAATAAAGACAATATAAATGACAAATTTAGTTTTGGTTTCGGAGATATTATTAGGAGCACTGATTGTTTGGTAAATTATTTAGAACCCTTCATTATAACTAGAAAATGATTCAGTGTTTCATGTTCCCCTTTAAGATCGTCATGTTGAGGCCCCAATTTTCCGTAATTGCAATAAAGTAAGTTCTTTGCATTCTTGCGTTTCAGAATGTACTGCCCATCAGTACGACTGTGGAGAAAGGTGTATTCCAGAAGCTTCTGTATGTGACACCTTTGTGGATTGTGCTGACCACAGTGATGAAGCAAACTGCAGTAAGTTCTTAAGAGGCTGCCTTGCGCAGATTGCATCTACGAACTGGCTTATTGAGACAGACCATTATCTCACAAAATGACGTTTCTGTTGTACCTTGTCCAATTCTATTCTTCTGGAATTCAAGAAATGTTTATTGTCTCCCCTCTTAGCATGCAAGAACTTCGAGTTTGAGTGCAGTAACGGAGCGTGTGTACCATTCTGGGAGCTTTTGGATGGCACAAATGACTGCGGAGACAATTCAGATGAAATCAAAGAAAATGTCCGTTGTAAGTATAACTATGACTATAACTATGAGCAACAAACGTCATTATAGATCATCACGTGACTATTTCAGCCTCAAACAAAATCTTTATAAAATCTAGATTATTGGGAAGAAAATTCTTCTAATCTCAGTTACTCATTTTTTTTTTTTTGACGTACAAAAGGGACACCCTGTCTTTAATTGACATCTATGTCAGACCACCCTCAGTCGTGGATGCTATTGAAAAAAAATCACACATGTCAATCCACTAGCAACTGCCATCAGATCACAGTGTCATTTATAATGTATGATGCTTCCGTCAGAAAAGAGTTTGTGTGTTGACACGTTTGATGCACAATGGTCAATGGCCATCTAAGATCCAATTTTGTCAAAATGTGAAAATCTAGTTTAATATTCACAGGATTATTAAAAGAAAAGCAATTAATGGAATGTCCATAAACCTGCTTCGGAAAAAATGACATTTCTTGACTTTATGATGTATGAATTGATTCAGATTGTAACTTATCATTTTGGTTTCCAAAGTGTCAACAGTTTTTAACACCTAGTAGATGTAGCTGCACCCATTGATTCATGGCATCACTAATTCATGAAATGTTTTGCTTTCCATGTTTGTCCCTCCAAACTCGGGTGTAGTATATAGGTACCTGGCAGGAATCTGGTGTTCCTGACCTAATTAGATCAAGTAGCTTTTAGTGCCACATACTGTGCTGCTTAGCTAAAACCGGGGTAATAATCAAGCGCTTTGGATAATATTCGTACTAGGAAAAGGCTAAATAAAAGCTGATTATTTTCATAGTTATCACTACATGTATTATCATTGTTCTCAGAGCCGTTTTTGTTTAAGCGTTTTGACGCCATATACCACTATACATCCGCCCTCAGATTAATGGCTTACTAATTCATTAACCCTTTGTGTGTGACATGTGACTTTTTTCGAAAGTAATAGACACAAATCTCATAGAGCGGCATTTATCTCACACACAAAGGGTTAATTGTGTTGCTCTCTATTGAATTGTAGATTTCCCTGGGAATCATTTCCAATATGAAGACTTCATTGTTTCGTCCACCATTGCATTGTAGATTGCCCTGGGAATTATTTCCAATTTGATGACTTCACTGTTTTGGTCTCCATTGCATTGTAGATTGTCACGGGAATCATTTTCAATACAATGAATTAATTCTTTCGTTCTCTATTGCATTGTAGATTGCCCTGGGAATTATTTCAAACGTGATGAATTCATTGTTTTGCTCTCCATTGCATTCTAGATTGCCCTGGGAATTATTTCCAATGTGATGACTTCACTGTTTTGGTCTCCATTGTATTGTAGATTGCCCTGGGAATCATTTCCAATTTGATGACTTCACTGTTTTGGTCTCCATTGCATTGTAGATTGCCCTTGGAATCATTTTCAATACGATGAATTAATTGTTTCGTTCTCTATTGCATTGTAGATTGCCCTGGGAATTGTTTCAAACGTGATGAATTCATTGTTTTGCTCTCCATTGCATTCTAGATTGCCCTGGGAATTATTTCCAATGTGATGACTTCACCGCTTGCTTGCCACAAGGTAACCTGTGTGACGGCATCGCCGATTGCGTGGATGGCAGTGACGAGAGGGCCTGCCTGCTAGGTAATATCAACGTCTCCAAATTCAAGTTTACGTTAATCGATGCCAGCTCTTTCTTGAACCTGTTCCTTACTGGACCCGCATATATACAGGCTGGCCTTTTTCTACTCAGATACTAAGCAGCATGACTCCCATACAATCTGCTGATGGGACAATGGACAACATGTTATGAATAAACCTAAGCCTTATAGGACACATTTAAACCACATCCCTTTGGTTACTGCAGTTTTATGGCAAATGTTGACATCTTAACTGGTCAAGGGTTAACAAAGCGAGAAATATAACCAGTTGGCAACAGGGTAAAAAAAAACTCATATAAATGCGTACAACAAGAGGTACATCACAAAGAAAGATTGAAACATTTACCTCACAAAAAAGTACAAAATTAAAGAAGTGTTGAGGAGTAAGCAGGAAGGCAGTGCAACAACCCTTACAAGGAAAGTACTCACGCCATGCACCTTGTTAGGATGTGGACACGCATCAGGCCTCGCACTTAACACTGTCCCGAGAGCCAATGGCCGCCTGACACGGCATTGAGCCATGTAAATTTTTTGAGTAGATTGCCAGGCTATCTTGTCATAGTCGCAAGAATGTGAGCGCAGAATACGCTCTCTGATAATCAGACCATCTGCTCTGCCCTACTTTGATAAAAATAAAAAAGCGAGTGACAAATCACTCAACGTTGGGTTATTGGAACTCTTAGATTGTAACCAGCATTCCCTACATGCAGACAGTGCCTGGAGAAGAAATATTCATCTTGCTGTAAGATATTCAATCTCACTTCATGTGGTGTTGCGCTGATGCCAATGCATGTGAAAAGGATCATTTTGTCAATTACAAGAAAAATGTGTTTTTGTCTCATCTGAGCGAGGTTCTGCAGAGACCTAGTAATCAGTTTTCCTGTTGGTCTGTTAGTCTGTTACAAAAATGTTCAAGTTTTTCTTAACTTGCTCTCATTTCATTTTTTCTGCATCAATTGTAATCAAACTTAGTACAAATGATCCTTGGATAATACCAGATGAGTCCTCGTGAGGATGATGGGGTCAAAGGTCATCTAGGGGTCAAAACGTCAAATAATATTAGGCCATTTCGTTACCAAAAAAAAATTGTTTAACTTGCTCTAATTTTTTTTATTTCTGCATCAATTGTGATGAAATCTGGTACAAATGATTACTGGGTAATACCATATGTATTGCCATGAGGCTTTAAGGGTCAAAGGTTATCTAGGGGTCAAAAGGTTAAATAATATGATACCATTTTGTTACATAAATGTTAACGTTTTTGTTTAATTGGTTTCATTTCTTTATTTCTGCATCAATTGTGATCAAACGTGTTACAAATGATCCATGGGTAATACCACATGTTTCCTTATGAGGATGATGGGGTCAGAGGTCGTCTAGGGGTCAAAAGTTCGATCAATATGAGGCCATGTCGTTACAAAAATGTTAAAGTTTTTGTTTAACTTGCTCTCATTTCTTTATATCTGTATCAATTGTGATCAAACTTGGTACAAATTATCCTTGAGTAATACCACGTGTGCTGATGAGGGTGATGAGGTCAAAGGTAATCTCGGCATCATTTAAAATATTTGAAGAAAAAACACTTAGTACTATTCATCGATTGCGAAATCAGGCGAGACTCATGGTTGGCGAACCACCTTGTTTTTCGATTACAGCTCGATATTCCGAAGGTTCGTAATTCTGAAACACGTAAATTGCCTATACCTCGATGCTCGTTAGTCCGAAAACGAAAAAGGGTTTGTTAATCCGAGCATTTGTCGCGTAACGTTCGGAATGATGAACCTTCGGAATAACGAGTGCTTCTCGTTCTTTAGTTGCTTCCTTTTGTCAAAGTAGGGCAGGGTTCTTTTCCTTCCTGAACCCATAGCTTAGAGGATTAAACATACATATCTCAAATGGAATCTGAAAGTTTTGGGCAACGTTTTTATTGTATATTTTACCAGTCCTCGAGCATTGTTAGGAAATTACGCATGAATTCCAATAATTCAGTTCCAACTTCTCATAAATGCCAAATGCAAATGAAACTAGAGACATTTAACTGCATGCAGTCGACTGGTATGCCTCTGACCTCCTGCACAGGCACTGAAGTATTGCCAAAATCTGTAGACTCTGTTCTTTTCCTT
Source organism: Arbacia lixula (assembly GCA_963669155.1). Lineage (NCBI taxonomy): Eukaryota > Metazoa > Echinodermata > Echinoidea > Arbacioida > Arbaciidae > Arbacia > Arbacia lixula. Next base: position 3,298,798 of record OZ022596.1, on the reverse strand, counting down.
CCTTAACCCTGTACCTTCTGCATCGTAGACAACAGCACTGGAAGGGAAGTAATCGAGCTAAACGATCTGGAATGTCGTCAATTCACATCAAGAAACTACCCAAGTTCGTATCCCGCGAACGAAGCGTACATATGGGAGATAGTATCGGAGGATGGTGACGTGGGAATCCAACTGCAATTCGATTCGTTTCTTTTGGAGAGCGATTATGATTATCTCTATATTGGACTTGGGCGTTATGACGGGATCCCGCTCTTCCGGTTAAGTGACGACGGACGAACCTTCCCGCTCGAGTCCGCCATTGATGCAAACAGCACAAATTCTCGTTCAAAGCAACAGTCAGAGCTGGCACCTGAGACTGAAGAACGCCGGGTGAGACGCGAGACGGTCGCCTGCGTCAATTCCACCTTCACGGGTTACTTTCCTGATGTGATACATTTCAATGCGTCAGAGATATGGCTGCTCCTGTCAACAGATAGTAGTGTACAAGAAAGTGGCTTCTCCGCCAGAGTCAAACTCACTGTACCTGAAAGTAAGTTACATTTTTGTATATGGTTTGTTTAAAAAAGTCATCATGTATTCGCTGTGCAATGTATTACATAATATAAAGTGTAATCATAATAATGATAATAATAAGCGATTCATATATAGCGCATAATACATAGTGACTGAACATTTCCCTAGGCACTGTAGAGAAAGAAGTACAAGATACAAGATGTAATACATTAATGAATTCTCCCTCATAGCCGATATGAAGCGATATCACTTCGCGATACCGATATCGGATTGATTGCTTTTGGGACGTATACTTCCGGTTCTGTGCCGCGCCATAGTATACAAACATTCAAAACGCTCATAACTTGTCATTTTGAACCTCATAAAACTCGTAACACCTCTTCTTACACAGGCAACCATGGATCGACATGATCAAGAAGAATCCCATTTATCAAATGAAATATTATAGATTTGAAAATAAGTTCTAATCATTATTCGCGAGATTATAACTAGATTTTGATACGATACATGTATACATTATGGGTTTGGAGTTCAATGTGCAGAAAGCATACAGAAGGCAAAAGCATATTCAGAACCGGAATATTACATGCCACAGGCAGTCAGATTCAGAGAGCTATGCATGATATGGCGAATTGCAACAATGTTGCAAAGTTACATGGGTTCTTGGTGAAAATTTCAAAAACATTTTCATGATGACTTGCCCTACTTCAATAGGCGACGAGTATGCATCGCAGCAATATATTTGTACAAAAGAAAGGTAATCATAAATATCCCACCAGTACTAACTAGATATCCCTGCACAAAATGTTTTTATTAATCTGCCAAGAAAGGTTTGCAGAAAGGTCGGGATGCACATAGGACGGATCCATTAACAGCTATTATATTCCACGAAGTTATAAATGATACAAAATATGGAGTAAATATATGGACAGTTGGAGGCATCATCATGGCCCCGTTGCATAAAGCTTACCATCAATAGTAACATACATCAATGTTTACATCGCTTGACAATCAATCAAATTCAAGGTTTCCATAGAGGCTGCCATTAGTAACAAAGTTACCATCAGTGGTTAGTTTTATACAACGGGGCCCTGATCAGGTGCCATGTAATAACCACATAGTAAATGTAGCAGATTAAACAATCAAATGTGTGTTTTTTGACTGTTTGACATCAAATATCATTGTCCTCTTGCGTACAGAAAGTGAGATGATAAAACCCAGTTCTGCAAAATGTATGTATTGACTCACGCGCTCTGCTTGAAAAATGTGACATTTTGTCCCTATTCTGAAACATTAAAAACAAAATGAAATTTGACCCATTTTAAAACGAATATCATATATTATTCATTTCTAACTGTTTAATTGGTTTGAAGGTCAAAATTTTGTCCTTTTGTATTTTGTTTTTGGTTGATTGAAGTTAATTATTTTTTTCAGTATTTGCAGGGTACTTTGGGGGGAGAGATTCACTTGTGTATAACAAATGACTTGGGGTCTGGTCTGTGCTAACTTTGAACGCATATTAACCCCGACTCTAACGGTTTCGGACGACCCGCCCCAACCCTAAAATCTAGAAATCGCTATCAGTCTGCTTATGGTCACTTTCTAGTTTTATTTTTGGGAGGGAAGTTCAGTCTTTTCTTCCATTTTCTGTGTTTTTTTTTTACAAAATATGTTTGTGACCTGTAAAAGTCCCACCAATTCTGAATCAAAATGCCTCACGCCAACAAAAAAGCAAGTAGAAAAAAAATCTCAAATCTGAGTTATTGGTGCTCTCAAATTATACCAAGAGTTACCTACATACCAATCATACTGCACGATATTCAATGTAACATGTTATGGTTTTGCACTGATGTCAATGCAAGTGACAGAGACATATCGCTCATTTGTGAGAAAAGTCTCTTTTTTAGTTGCTTTTTTTGTCAAAGTGTTGTATCATTGGGTGTGATACATACCGTATCGTTGCATAAATTATTATAATTATGTTTGCAATTTTGTATGAAGATGAAATGAAACTGATGCTACTTATTTTGGTGGTATTTGAACCAATTATTATGTACACAGTGTCCAATGTCATGTCAGTGGTGTCGAGGGGTGCTACATGTAACTCCATCTTGTATTATGTTTGTGTGTGTACGTCCAGATGACCTCTATGAATGCAAGGACAAGCATTTCATTGCTCCCGAATACATCTGCGATGGATATATCGATTGCCTGTCTGGTGACGATGAATACGGCTATGTTTATGAATACGGTAAGATGATCCCCGGTCATGCTTCAATGGCAACGCGCTTTGCACGTATCATTATGTGCGTAAAAAAGACAACTGGGGGGGTGTTTCACCAAGCTAATCGTAAGCTAAGCATAACTTTACGTATGACTGGTGACATGTTCTTGGATGCCAAATCATACACTCATTGGTTTTTATTTCCATCAGCTTATATTAAGTTGAAATCTAATCTTTGCAAATTATAATTCTTCTTGTCAACAAGCATCTGAATACAAAGTTATGATTTATCAAATTCGATCAGGTTTGTAGGAAATTCACTCCCATTATCATGAAAAAAAAATGTTATTGGGGTATCTTATTTACCACGAGAACAAGAAGGGAGGGTAAACGTGTATTCACAATATACTATTAATTTACAGGTCAACACTAATGCGGTCAACTGCTTTAGTCATGTGGATTAGGCTTTAAACCTTGGTATGGGATAGAAAAAGAAATGATCATGGGTGCTGAATTCACAACAGACTCTGTCTCTCACCTGTTTTATTTCAACAATTATATACTTCTTAAGTATTTTCTGAAATCGTATGAAGCTCACAGTGCGAATGTTTGAGTACTGGTTAAGGTTCTGCAATGAAATGCTATCCCTTACATCTCTCTAACCATTTTCAAATCTAGTGCTCTTAAAGGGAAAATCCATCCTGAAATTGAGTTGGTTTCAATAAAAACAGAGGCATGAAAGAGACATACATGTACGTGTACTAGTGAAGGTTTGACGGTAGATCTATCACAGGACAATCCGTGTGAGGTACTCCTTCATATCTTGTGTGCTGATCTGATGTGATAAATTGCTATTTTTCGGTTTTTGGTGAATGGAATATTTTTTTCATAGAGAAATGACTCGTGTTTCTAAAATTAAATGATGCATGTCCTTTGGGGAAAATCATCATTTTTACAATTAATGGTGTAACTCTCCACAGACGTGACACTTTCTGGACTACCATACATGCTGGAAAACCCATTCCAAGATGCTACAGCAAGCTGTGATGCTAACGTCGTATGGAGAATCACCAACACTGCCTCTGCTGGAGGTTTCCTGATAGACACCTCTGGTCTTTTGTTAGGGAGCTCTAGCACTCTGATCACGTTTGGGCTTGGTTTGGACGAGGGGCAGCAGGAGACCGCAGCGGTCATCTTGACCGGATACTCTCCTCCACAGGGAGTGTCCATCAAGGGTCAAGGAATGTGGATCAAATTGGTTCATGATGCTGAATCTTTCGCCACGTTTAATGTGACTGTCACATCGATGAATTTCACAGGTAATAATAGCAGTTAACATTGTCATGATTTAACCTCATTACGTATGAATTGATTTTGACATTTGAAACTTCTTTTCACAGGATATTGTTGATTATGTTACTCGGCATATTTAAAAAAGTGTGACCTTCGTGTCATATTATTTTAATGAAATATAAACGAATCTGTAAGATATGCATCTAATTTGAATAAACTAAAATTCACAAAAAATGGAATACTTGTTTCCTAAGAAAACGGTTATGCAGCCGCGCTCTTAACATGTTTCTTTGTCTCCATGCAAGGTTTTGCATCGATACATCCTTATTGAAAAGAAAATTGTTCGATTATAAACCTAAAGCAATTGGATATCTCATTATTTTTATATATTTAGATATATATTCCAATGGTCACATAGATATCACTGTTAAGATTGAATTTCTTGGTCATGCTCTCTCAAGAGCAAGACTCCTTTGGGATAAAAAAAAATCTTAAGTAATTCAACATTTCATGAATTGGACCAGGTGTCACAGAAATAAAGGTACGCTTATCAATATCTGTACACGTTGGCGAGTGCTTCGCTTAATTCGTGTTCATTTTCACATGGCTAGTCTCCAGACATTTTTAGTCTTTGGTCTTGTTTGTAGAACTGTCTGCAATCTACATCAAGCAGCATTTATTGTTCATGGTGCCATTATTATGATAATAATGAGAATAATAAAGTTCTTACATCGCTTTTAATAGTTGTAATCAACTCTCTATTAACGAGTACAATCATCAGACATACGATAACACAATTATTACTTTAAACATATCGACCACGACAAAATACTGCATTACAAATTATTTGTATATATATGTGTATATATATATATATATATACATACATTATGCATGCAAGATGTTATCAAAGAATTCCTTTCCCTCTTTTAGGAGACTTCCTGTGCAGTGATGGACAAGCAAACCTGACTGAAGATGCCATCTGTGACCTTCAATGGCAGTGTGCTGATGGACTGGACGAACTTACCTGTCTTCGAACCAACAGTGAGAACTATTTTATTCTCTCTCCCCCTTCTCTCTCTCCCTCCCTCCCAGTCTCTCATTCTGTCAGTCTCTCTGTCCCCTCGCCTCTTTCTATGCTCTCATCACCCCTCTTTCTAACACACAACCACCCACGATCACACACACATACATCATTTTACTATCTCTCTCTCTCTCTCTCTTTCTTCCAGTCTCTCTCTCTCTCTCTCTCTCTTTCTCTCTCTAACCCCGTTCATATACACCGCCCGTCCGTCCATACGTCCATCCGTCCCGAATCCGTTTAGGCAATATCTTGAGAACCGTGAACAAGATTTGCTTCAAACTTGGTACATGTGTGTATTGCATAAAACCACTAAAGTCTATAAAATTGGGGTCAAATCTGATTGAGGTCAAAGGTCAATGAACTTTGTGAAAAATTGCCCCAAATTGACCTTTTTCACATTAAATCTATATCCAAGGATACAATTCTCATCAAAGATGGATCACTACTTGGAAGTAGACCCATGACATTTTGGATAAAATTCCTGAACGGTCAGAGGTCAAAGGTCAATGAACTTTGTGAAAAATGCAAAAATTTGACCTTTTTCACAATGAATCCAAGTCCAAGGCAGTTCTCGTGAACATGGTACAGAAATTGATCACTCTTTGGAGATAGTCTGGTGAAATCTTTGGTTAAATTCCTGAAAGGTCAGCATTCAAAGATTAATGAACTTTGCAAAATTGGCTAAAACTGGCCCAAACTTTATTTTTCACAATAAATCCTAATCCAATAGTGCATTTTCAACCAAACATGGTGCAAAGATGGATCACTACTTGGAGCTAGACTGGTGACATTTTTGGTGAAATTACTGAAAGGTCAGAGGTCTAAGGTCAATGAAATTTGCCAAGAATTACCTAAAAATTGCCCCCGAAGTGATATTTCTCAAAGTAAATCCGAATCCAATTCTGCATTACCAACCAAACACGGTGCAAAGATGGACTACTACTTGGGGATAGACTGATAACATTTTTGGTGACATTTCTCATTTCTCAAAGGTCAATGAACTTTGCCAAAATTGGCTATTTTTCACATTGAATCAAAATCTAATGATTCAATCCAAATAAACCATGGTACAGAGTTGTGTCACTTCATGGAGGTAGACTGGTGAGAAGTTTGGGTAAAATTTCTGAAAGGTCAGAGGTCGAAGGTTTATGAACTTTGCCAAAATTTGCTGAAAATTGCCCCCAATTTTATATTTTTCACAATAAATCCCAATCCAATTATGCATTTCAAGAAAACATGGTACATAGATGATTCACAAGGATACAATGATGTATTTAGACGGACTGGTTAGATTGGAAGCCAAAGAAGTAAGAGGTCAAAGGTATAATGAACATTGAACACACACATATATATTTATATTTAGAGAGAGAGAGAGAGACAGAGAGAGATAGTATTATTATCTCTCTCTCTCCTGCCCTCCTATTCCTCTCCGTGCATGACTTTCTCCGAAGGCAGTGTGTTAATGAATGAGTCAACCAATAGTTAGAAGCGTTAACTCTTTTAGTGCCATGCATGACTTTTTTCACACATAATTCATTCAATACCCATAGAGAACTAATTTTTCTGGCACACAACTTAGGGTTAAAGTCTTAAAGGGAAGGTCCACCCTGAAGTGAAATTAGTTTGAATAAAGTCTGAAAATTTGACCATTACATCAGTGCTTTTGACGAAATTCCCATCTACTGAAATATTATTTCAAGTACATGTGACAAAATATGTAATTACAATTCAAAATAAAAATCAAGAGACGCACATTTGGCAAGATCTCATTTGTAATCTGATGCATGTAATGAAAAAAACACAGAGGGGCCAAGTTCAAACGAAGTACATGTTGTGGTTCTTGACGAAAGACTTTGTGGGAAAACAACTTTGGAAGTACTGAATGGGGTAATATTTGAAAACTACCTGCAAGACCAGTTTATAGTTGCATCATGGTCGGACAACTCACTGAATATATACTACTAGACTGCAGATTGGGACTTGTTCCTGAATATTGATATATACCTGTATGTATTTGTGACAAAATCAGTAAACTTAAATATCACAAACAAATCAGAATGTGATTGCTGGGTTCGTCATGGGACGACTTTTCCTTTACAAAGTGAAAGATACGTTTTCACGATTTAGTTAACCTTGTTAGTAGTTTAAGTTGTTTAGTTATATTTTTTCAGTACTCAAGTGTCTTTGTGCTTTATTCAAACAATATTTATTGTATTCATGTTTGTACTATTAAATCAGATTGGTTGTTATTAATATGACATTTCTGAGGGACCTAACTTTAACAAGCTATGCTCTCATAATGTCTCCTTGTCTTTCTATCACCTCTCTGATAGAGCATTTGAACTTGTTCCTTTAATTGATCACCTATGTACCCTGGGGCACATTTTTAATCTGTTACAGAAAATTGTATTTGGAGAAAGATAAATAAACTTGAACTTGAACTTGAAGATATGTATTCGATCTCTGTTTCCGCCCTGATTCAGTTACCGCTGACTGTGGGCGTCGGCCGGCCCTGGAAACCCACCGCATCGTCCATGGAGAGGAGGCCATTGAAGGGGAGTGGCCCTGGCAGGTCTTCCTCTACTATGATGGATCTTTCGTCTGTGGTGGAAGCGTTATTTCCGCTGAATGGGTCTTGACTGCTGCCCATTGCGTGTAAGTCCATTTTCCTACATCATAGGTCTACTTAAGTGTTTTTAAAACGCATTTATGAAAGACAGGGTGTCCCTTTTGCACCTCTAAAGAAACAACATTTTGTTTAAACATGCTGATTAAGAACTTCCTAGCCAATTATAGAACTAGAAACTGAACTTAAGCTTGTCTGAAACCACACGGTTCTTTAGACCGTTGTGCGCTATGGTCCACACCACAGTCCATGCGTGCTCTGGTGCTCGGCGCATCATGCACTGACATGGGCAGTACATTTGTGAATGTAGACTAAGGCCAATACATTTCAAACATAAACGTTGATAGTTTTTCACTTTCCCTGGAAAGGTTCATGAGGCTATGGCTGTGAGATTCGTCTCACAGCCTCTCCACCTGCCCACAAGAACATCACATGTCTTCACATAATACCAGCGAACAACTTTTCACTTGGGAATAATCGTTTCCTTATTTCAGAAATGTGCCAGCTATGCCAAGGGGGAAAATACATGGTATAAACATGTGATGCTATTCTAAGCACTTGCAGATAGTCATTGCAATGTTTAGTTTGTGCATAAACTATGTCTATTATCCTGTTAATTTCTACCTTTGATGACGTCACAACAAGAATCTCGAGTTGGAGGAATTTTTTGGAGGTGGGGCATATTAGTGCTGAGAAAAATATAGAAAAACTATTTAAAATTATAGGACACATATTTTCATCACAATTAGTGATTTTTTTATTTACATATTAAGTTCCATCAACAGAAGTCAACATACATTTTGATTACAGGGACCCTTTAAAAACAATGTAGCTTTTTTGCTGTCGCTGTTGAAACTGAAGAGATTTGTTTTACACAGAATAATATGTCAATTCCTATGGCACCAGCAATGATATGGTTAGCACATTTTGTTTTAAATGCGACTTAATCAGAGTAAGGACTAAATTGGCATTTGCTTCCATGTCCTTTTTATGTAATGTCTGTTAATTAAAGTTCTTGTAATCAAACAAACAAAAAAAATATTTCTAACATCTTCCTTTTGACACTTTCATGTAGAGATGGTATTTTGAAATGCTCACTTAAGAAAAAATGTTATCCTGGCTCCAGGTTTTCTCGTAGGTGGTGTTAGGAAATCAGTCCTGACTGTCCTCCTCTATCTCTGAAGTTTTTCCTAACTGCACTGAAATGTATGCATATCAGCAAGTTAGGACAATTGTTTTTCTAGAATGCGCGCATAAGACGATTCCTGGATAACATTTATGAGAGTCACCCTTGTCCTAAACTTTCATAACATACAAAAAAAAAACAATCATGCGTAGGCGCGAGAACATGAATGATGTTCGCGCACATATTTGCAAAGTATATTGGAAAAGGTACAATAAAGTGTAAGGTAATAAATCATGGGAATTGCCCATATTTTTCTCTTTGAAGGAATTTTGCCGGGGCATCTTCTTTCAGCATCAAGGCAGGCTCACTAGATGAAAGCCTGTACTCAGGGGGACAACAAAGAAGTGTATCTCGCTTGTTCCTTCACCCCGGCTACGACGACTCCTCCTTACACAACGACATCGCCCTAGTGAAACTGGATTCGCCACTGGACTGGGATAACGCAGTACAGCCTGTGTGCCTGCCAGAGTTTGGGACACACAAACCAGCCATCGGCTCTTACTTAATCTTCACTGGATTGGGAAGCTTCGTCACAAGAAATAGTACGTTGTTGTTTTTTCATGGACATTGTCGACAAATCAGTTATCTTGTTGTTTGCTGAGCCGGCATATATATGGGGACTGGCTTTTTTCCACTCAGATACTAAGCTGAATGATTCATGTACTATCTGATGTTTAGACTAGACGACAGGCTATGAATAAACTTCAAATACCTTATGGGGCACGATTAGGCCACACCCCTTCAGTTATTGCAGTTCCATGGCGAATTCTAACTTCCTAACTGGCCCAGGATTCACAAAGCCAGAAAATCTAACTGTGTGCAACGGTTTAAAAGCAGTTGAAAGTGATGTGACAAGTTGATGTTACCGCATGTAAGATGAGCATTAGTTGCATCATCACATTCCCATTGCCTGTTATTAGAGTTACAGGCACTCTCTATTTTGCATTACAACTTGCTTGTAAACTTAATACAGGTTGTCACATAATGTTTGAGGAAGTATCATCTATCCTCTCCGGTTATAATAAAGTGGTCATGTCCGATGATGTTTTTTAAAATATCTAGGTTGGGCCTAGCATGAACGTGCGTGGTCTTGTATTGATCTAGATCACACAGGTTTTAGTTGGGCTAATCTAATATTTGAGGATGTATCATGTATCCTCCACTCCAACCCTAACAAAGTTCCAAACAGATTCTCAGCTATTTTGATTTCCATCAGCTCAAGTTGAATTCTGGTCTTTACAAATTAGAATTCTTGTTGCTGACAAGCGTCTGAAAATAAAGTTTAGATCAGAGAAGTTTTTTCCTTATAATCAGGGATAGTGTTAACCCTATTCTAAATGCCCCCCCCCCCCCCCTGTGTGAAATCTATGACTGTTGTGCAACCGCTGCACATCTTTAAAGTATCTTGCAACTTTTGAGACTTAAATTGAAAAAAGTGGACACTCCGTTAAAACGTTACGCAACATTATGCAGTCGGATGTCAGACCAAAATGTAAGATTTCGCATAGGCTTGTGTAAAATAAATACTATTTTTTCCTATAATGCTCTTTATTACTGCCAATTGAGTATTCTAGGCCTTCTGCTAAATCACAGTGTTCATGAGAATACATCAATTATGTAAAGTAAAAAGATGAGCAAAATCGAGATTTTTTTTTTTTTTTTTGGGGGGGGGGGGGCATAGAATACATAATATATGTAGAAAAAAATAAATTACATAAACATTTATTTTAATTTTCTTTTCTTTTTAACATGATATTGTTGATCATGCTACATGCTACATGCATATTGAAACAAAGTTTGACCTTCGTGTCATTTTTTTTAATTAATATGAATACATTTGTAAAATGTGCATTTAAGTTGCCTACATTAAAATTCACACAAACTTTTATACATTTTTCCTTTTAAAAATATACAGGGGCAATCATAACATGTTCCTTTATCTCCGTGCAATTGTTTGCGTTCATACAAGGTTCGATGGCCGAGATATTATGGAGGGGGGGGGGGGAGAATGATTCCCCCACCCCAGTCAAAACCTGCTCTCAAAAAGCCCAGTCAGAGTAGGGGTTTAAGAGAGGATGTGAATAAATCTTCTTTCTTTTCTTTTCTCAATGTTTTGTGTTCTCATCATGTGCTTTTCAGGTGTTTTAACAATTATGAACATGATTATTTCGCAACAGCTTCTCAGAGAGAACAAAAGATATGAAGAGTCACATTTCGCTTGCCCACTTTTGTTAATGACATCAATACATTTCTGAGCATAACAGATACGAGCAACAACAAAAAATGAGGTTCACATAAACACTGTTACGGAAAATATTCAGCTTGAGATATAACTTTGGCAATGATTGAATCTCACAATTCCTGTAAAAAATGGAAAGTGAGGAAATTAGTCAATTTTATAGGGAAGATATATATGTAATATCTCCGTTATTTCATCATTTCTCAAGCTATAAGAAGAAAGCCGAGTACATAATTCTTAATGGTGTTGCCCTTAGGTTGTATAAAAATTGCTAAACAATGTGATAAGAAATCATTTGAAATATTTAGGAGACAAAATGGGGAATTGAAGATATTTGTTTCAAAGTTGACGTATCCTAAATGTTGGTGCAGAGCACGGGCCTTCAAAGCATTGTCATGATTGTGGAATGCTTTTTACCTTCAGTAGCACGCTTTGATATTCATACGGATGTTTGGATAAATTATGCTCAAATTGTTTTTATTTCCTACTAACACATCCCTGGTTTCCTAAGACAGTTCACCCTTAAGATAAGCTGGTTTCAATAAAAGCAGAAACAGGAAAGAAACATAATGGTGAATTTTTGACAAAAATCCTTAAAAGGACATGATTTTTTTATTTAATTTGAATTTTACGTACAAATATTTTGTGTACAAATACATAAGTCGCTCTTTTTCTGTTTTTGACGACAATTTTTCTTTTTCTTATAGGTTCATGTGTAAAAACGTGGTATGATGTATCACATGCACAGATTAAAGGATGCCTTTTTTGGTGGACAAAATACACATTTTCTAAAAAGATTTTACGCAATATATGGGAGAGCACCTAGCACGCGACGTCACAAAATCAAAACTGTAAAAGAGCATAACTTTCTTATCCTGTGACGGTTTTTCATCAATCCTTCGCTATTATGTTTCCTTCCTGTGGCTGCTTTTATTGAAACAAAATTAATATCTGGGTGACCGATCACTTTATAACTTCACTGTACTTCCCTCTTATTCCCCAATGTGTCCATTTGTTTCAACAGCTCCATCACCTGATTTGTTGCAAGAAGCCAGGACTGCAGTTGTACCTAATGAGTTCTGCAGCAGTCATAATGTATACGACGTTGAGCTAATAGACTCCCAACTTTGCACTGCGCCGTCTGGACATGGAAATCCATCAACATGCACAGTAAGCACACCACTCTCTCCACTCTCTCTCTACTCCATTTCTCCCCTCTTCCCTCGTCTCTCTCTCTCTCTCTCTCTACCCTCTTTCTCTCCTCCCCTTCTCTCTCTTTGCCCATTTTCTTTTTTATTAGTGTATCCCAATCGACAGATCAGTCCAGCTTGATTTTATCAAAATTTCTCCCATTCTAGTTTTGTGATTCTATTCTTTCATCCACTTGTTGCTGCATCACATATAAGTCAGAATCAGCATAATGATTTTTTTTAAATCTTAGTCACTTACCAATCATTATTAAATCTCATTCAAAATCAGTTGTCAAGTTAATCAGGTTATCCAGGTAAACAATAGTACCGTCGTAGATCTGTCTTTACGTCCATCTCAAGGATTTTCCTGTGAAACCCGACACAGACCAGACACAGAGAGGTGCACGGCCAGTTATGACTGAGGCATTATGTTTTGTCACTTTGTTTGCAATGACATGTCCAAAAAAATGATAAGTGTTGAAATAATTCTGGTGCTTCTTTTCTCTCAAACAGGGAGATAGTGGAGGGCCATTTGTACAGGAAGTCGATGGAAAGTGGACTGTGTTTGGCGTCACCAGTTGGGGTCCACAAAGATGCGCAAGTCCATATCGAGCTTCTGTGAAGACACGTGTGTCCAGCTTCTTAGACTATATCTACACTACCATCCACAACAGTGACGACGATGACGACTACTCCTACTACTCCTACCCCTACTACTAGTACAACTAACTTCTGAGGAAGCAAGATGTGCAAGTTTATATTTAGCTTCTGTTTCAGGGTTCCCGGCCCATCAAGAAAATACGAAAATATTATTTTACTTTTTCTAGCCAGGGGAAAGACAGGGAAGTTGGTAAAAATGCCTCAAATCAGGGAATAGTCAGGGAATTTTGATTGGTCCAAAAATGGAATGTAGATCTTCATGTTTTTGCACATTCCAGTGTAAGCCAGTGTTGAAATTGGTATCTTGAACATAGTGTGCTGTGATTCAATGATGTTTACTTGGACTACCTTGAGTCAACCTCTGTCTGTATAAGGTGAGGCGAGGATAGCTGTAAGGGGAGAAGGGAGGCCATTGCACGTCTGTGCATGGACCTATCATGGATGGACTGCGCTCGGATAGACTTCCTTTGATCTATGATGACCACCGCCTCATAAAAATTCAAGACATTCAGGTGTTTTAAACAATACGCTGTATTTCTAATGAGGCAGTGCCTTCCTCTGAATAACAAAAGAAAATCTGTTTTGAGAAATATGTCAACCGTTCAGCCTTCGCTGGGAGTTCATAGCTGATCTTATTACACACACTGGGAATTAGTTTGGAGGTGAGCGAAGGGAAATTTTGATAAAATTGTAGAAAGAATTTGGTCCGTAACGTTTTCGGACATCTCCGGACACGAAATCGACGTTGTTTCCATGGAAGGTGGAACACTCAATAAACGATTTACAAGATATTTGTAAGGAAATATGATTGCCCAATGTGCGATATTGAGGCATTTTTCTGACATGTTTTCTACAGTATTCTTGATTTACCACAAAAACAACGCAACAATATAATCTGAAATTCACAGATTCGTATCATTATAAGATGTACTACTACTGCACATGTACTTCAGTACATGAAGTGGTTCTGAAATCTTCTGCGCATGCAGATTGTATATTCCTCTAAATGCATCCAAAATTTGTCTTGCATATTTGGCGGCGGTCATCACTGGATCAAAGAACCAAACGCGTAAAATATTCTATTGTGGTATCAATGATCGCGACTGGTGTATGAATAAATTACTCTTCGTTCCGACTCCAGTTCTAACACCTTCCTGGTCTGTGTAATAGTACTAATTTGTTTTACATCACAGTCTTTAATACTGCAAATACCGGTAGTACACTGCAACAACATAGAGAGCATGCGAAACTAGAAATCAGTTCAAAAAATTATCATGGAAGTTTGAGGCTACATTAAGAAAAAATCAATAAAGAAATACCGGTAGGGTTATGTTGGCAATGTCGTTAAAATACACTGGTCAAATATCCTTCTCCTCATTGTAAGTGTGTTTTTTTTATGTCGGTTAGGAAGTTCCCTGTACATATTAAAACATCTCCACCCTCCTTTAATACTTGTCAGTACTTCTTCTCTTGTACTATCCTCCATTTTCAAGGTTTGTCCCAAGTACTTGTAACTGTCGTCTTTCTGTAACTGGTGATGGTCTATTCTTATTTAGTCTGTTGTTTCAAAATAAGTCATGAATTTTGTCTTTCCCATATGCGTTTGCAAGCCAACACTTTTACTTTCAACGTTCAGACTGCGCAACTGTTCCATATCTTGTACAGTGGTTGTAATCAGTGCCACAACGTCTGCAAATCGTAGAGTTCTGATGTGATTATGAAAGATAGGCCTACTGAGTACATCTGTAAACTGTATATAAGGTGTATTCATATTCATAATGAGATTAATGCGGCATTAGATATATTGAATAAGACATCATGCTGGACTATATTGGTTGTAGAAGTGATTAAAACAGAATTCTGATGTGATTATGAAAGGTACTGGGTATATCTGTAAGGTGTATATTAGATGTATTTATATTCATATTGAGATCTATACGGCATTAAATATATTGAATAGATATATTCATGAATAATGAATAATCAATAATGGACTACATCGGTTGTAGAAGTGATTATAACATAATTCTGATGTGATTATGAAAGGTACAGGGTACTTCTGTAAGGTGTATATTGGGTATATTTATATACATATTGAGATCAATGCGGTATTGAATATATTGAATAAAACATCATAATAGACTATATTGGTTGTAGAAGTGATTAAAACAGAATTCTGCTGTGATTATGAAAGGTACTGGGTATATATGTAAGGTGTATATTGGGTATGCTTATATTCATATTGAGATCTATACGGCATCAATATATTGAATAGATATATTCATGAATAATGAATAATCAATAATGGACTATATTGGTTGTAGAAGTGAGTAAAACAGAATTCTGGTGTGATTATTAAAAGCACTAGGTACATCTATTGTAACATATAAGGTACATGTATACAGTACAGTATATTCATATTGAAATCAATACTGTATTGAATATATTAATGTACAATTATTTCAGGAAAATAGCCTGCGGTTAGTGAATATAAATGGAAATTTTGATATAATTATTACTTGTGTATGAAGGCATATTTTTAATGACCATGTTCACTTTATATCATGTATACGGTGATGGGAATTACGTATAAACTACATCTAATACTCAGTTTGAATCAGATTGTTATTTCGGTGTAATATAAATGTGCCTGTGTAATAATCATCTAAGTTAATGTAATGAAACAGTTGTATAATCTTCGATTGCGATGGTGATCATGCCGTAATTGATTTCTAACTATATCATCTAAATGTAGCATTCTATTCTGCCCTGTACTGAGAAAGGGGAGGGAGAAACGATTCATTCCAGGGTGATATGTCATCTTTTTTCTGTTAGCTAAAAGGCATGGTCTATACCCTAGAAGGTCAGCACGTTTTTATTTTATAGCAGGCATTTTATTTGAATAGTACTTGTCGCTTACATTTGATTCCAGCTGCCATGGAGATATACACTGTATCTAGAGAAAGCCGATATTCACTTTAACCTAGACATATATTAACAGATCATATTTGCGTACATATATATATAATGGATGATGTGGGGGAAATATACACTTTCTAGAAAAAGCTGATATTTACTTGTATGTTATTACATATAAACATATCATGCCAGCTGATTATATTTGCGTGTAAGCTATAATCATATTAAATTAATGATGTGGGGGTTTTTTCTCTTTGGTGTAATGCTCAATGTGTATATATGACACATTGTATAAAAAATCATGTCATTTTTCTCCAATACCTTTCACTGATAACTTGAGATGGTACAAAATACGCGAATTAATGCAACGTGAACTAGGTGCGCTGTTGATCGATGAAACTAGTTTAAATCTGCTAAAAATTTATATTATTACCTCATTTGGTACATAAAACAAAAATACAAAATTATACTTGTCTGATATTCGGGACGTGGTTAAACTATAGGCTTATTTGGTTGTCCTTCGGCCTGCGCGGCCCCGTAATAATATAATTGTTTTGCGATCATATAATTTCTGTGAGAGCAGATTATATTTGTATAATTATGACAGTACTAACTTGTTTTACGATGAAGTGTAGCCTTCATGTCGTTGCGCTAGGTGGCTGCGCCCCATATTTGTTTAATTGCTGACTGTTTTTTCTGCAAGGTGGGCATCTCCTACACTATTTTGATTATTTCATGTTTTCCTTTGTTGTTGTTTTTTGACAAGGAAATTGAAATAAGTTTAATATGCAAATAAGCCTTCCAACAAAAACAAAGTCCGAAGTTAATTATTGTCTATTTTAAAGACACTGCGAACAAATAGGTCTCATGAAGTGTATATGATAGGTCATTTTTTACTTATTTTGTTACTTGTTTTCTTAAAGTCTAAGGATAAATCGCGATACAATAATGAATTTATTTACTCAGATTTTTCATACATGTATGCTTCTACAAATATTATTCATGATAAAGTCATTCATATATTTTTATGGCAATCCCTGTGTCTCTAACTTCACTGATTTTTGACCGTCTTTGTTGGATTTTGGTGTTTGTATAGATGTGTGTAACGCATGTGAGAGGAAGAGAAACAAAGACCTCCAAGCATGCAGTCAATGGGCCTGGTAAGGAGAGGACAAGTGATGAGAAAGAGCAGGCTTAGAATTGACAGGAAGAGAGCCATCAAGGAAATGGACTGTCCAACCCCACAAAGTGAGAAAACGGACTCTAAAATTTGATGATTTTGCACGTGTTAACACGTGAACATTTCCTTATAATAAGCGTGTGTGTGAGAGAGGGGAGAGTGGAGATAGAGAAACAGGCAGAGAGGGGGAGAGAGAGGGGGGGGGAGATAGAGAAATGTCAGAGAGAGGGGGGGGGGGGAGAGGGGAGATAGAGAGATGACAAAGAGAGAGAAAGAAAGGGAGTGAAGAGAGGGGAGATAGAGAGGTGACAGAAAGAGAGAGGGGAGATCGAGAGAGAGAAAAAAAGGAGAGAGGTGAGAGAGAGAGAAAGAGACTGACACAGAGAGGGAGGGAGAGAGAAAAAAAGGAGAGGAGAGATAGAGATATGGCAGAAGGAGAGAGAGAGAGAGAGAGGGGATAGAGAGACTGATAGAGAGAGAGAAAAAACAGAGGGAGAGAGAGATGAGAGACTGACAAAGAGAGAGAGAGAGAGAGAGAGAGAGATAAAGAGAGGGAAAATGGATTTGTGTGTGTGTATGTTAGAAAGAGAGGAGAGGCGAGATAGAGCAACTGAGAGAGAGAGAGAGACAGACAGACAGACAGACAAGATCAAGTGAATGGTGTGCGTATATGCGTGTGTGGGCTTATCGATATCATTTTTCTCTTCAGACTTGAACCCTAAGTGTTGTGTGCCACATATATATCTATGGGTATTGTGTGAATTTGTGAACAGAAGTCATGCATAGCTCGCAGGCTTTAACGCTTCTTACAAGGGACAGAGACAGAGAGACAGAGAGGAAACAGAGAGAGAAATAGAGAAAGGGAGAGAGAGAGAAAAAGAGATTGTGTGTGTGCGTGTGTGCGTGTGTGTGTGTGGGTGTGTGAGCGAGTTGAGGGAAGATATGTAGAGACTGACCCACAGAGAGAGAAAGAGAATAAAATAATAAGCGTGTGTGCGTGGGAGAGAGAGAGAGGGGGGGGGGGGGCAGAGGAAAGGGGAGATAAAGAGACAGGCAGACAGACACAGAGAGAGAGAGAGAGAGAGAGAGGGGGGGGGGGGAGGAGAGGGAAGATAGGTGACAGAGAGAGAGGGGGGAGAGGGGAGATAGAGAGATGACAGGGAGACAGGGAGAGAGAGACAGGGAGAGAGAGAGAGAGAGAGAGAGAGAGAGAGAGAGAGGAGAGGGGGGATAGAGAGATGACAGAGAGAGAGACAGGGAGAGAGATATAGGGAGAGAGAGAGGGGGGGTGGGTGAGAGTAGTTAGTGTAGGGAGACTAATATACAGAGAGAGAGAGAGAGAGAGAAAATAGATAATCAGATGATATCGTGGACCCTACCACGAAGGGTCTATGATAATGAGTACGTGTGTGTTAGCAAAAGAGGAGAGAGGAGATAGAGAGACTGTTAGAGGGAGAGAGAGAGAGAGAGAGAGAGAGAGAGAGAATAAAATTAAAAGTGCGCGTACATGTGTGTGTGTGTGTGTGTGTGTGTGCGTGTGTGTTAGAGAGATTGCTAGGTGAGGGGAGATACAAAGAGATTGACAGACAACAATGCTGCTGTATGTGATTTAGAGTGTGCATTGTCATAGTGAGAAAATACACACTTGGCACATCAAGAGTTAACCCATCGTCTGCTAGGTGTGCGGTGCATTTTGTCACCAAATTATCATGCACACAAATCCCATAGACGAGCACATCATCTGGCACTGGATGGGTTAAAGGGGATTGTCCACCCTGAAGTTAAAGGGATAGCTCACCCTGAAACTTTGGTTTCAATAAAAGACGACACATGAAAAAAATGTTATGTTGTGTACAAAATAATTCTATTATTTTTTTTCTGTTTATGACAACGGAATGATTAATTTTTTTCGTACAGGTTTATGTGTAAAAAGGTATTACCAATGAATGCACAGGTAAAATCATGCATATCTTTTTGAGAAAATGCAAATTTTCGAGAAAAAAAATGTACACAAATATTGGAGAGCACCTCGCACGTGACGTCACAAAATCAAAACTTTTAAGTCAAATAACTTTCTTTTCCTTTGACCGATTTTCGTCAATCCTTCACTAATATGTTTCTTTCATGTGTCTCTTTTTATTAAAAAAATAATAATAATTTCCAGGGTGAACTATCCCTTTAAATTGGTTTTGAATGTAGCAAAACAATTCAAGCAACACGTGAAGTTTTGACTAAATTTTGTCAAAGGATAAGAAAGTCATCGTGGCTTTTTAAAGTAGTTTTTAAGTTTCAAGACGTCACTTGCGAGCTACTCTGTATGCTGTATGCTGTCTGATTCCTTATTCCCTTTTCTGTTTTGTTATTAGGTAATAAAGGGGTGTACCGTACGATTTGTTTGCGCTCCTTTTACACCGGGCGCGCTGCGCGTAATTAATTTCCTATGGGGATCACAGGAAAAAAATCAATTTTTTAATGGAATTACCGAGATACCTTCCAAACGCGTTAACATTCTGATCTGTTAAAACAATACAGGCTAGAGCAGATTCTCCTCTTGAACGTGATATAATTTTCATTCACTTTGGGGGAAATTAAGTTCTGTCACTTTTGAGGTTTTTAAGAGCTTGTTTGATCATTTTTGTGATCCGTTTGTACATAAAGTCTATGGTCAAGCCCCAGATCGCGTGTAGTAGTGCATTTTCAAACCGTCGTAAATAATTGCAGACGTCATATTAGAACCTGTTAAAAAAAGATAAATTCAAGACTGTTCTGTAGTTGGTAAAAATCGAAGAATGATTTTGATTGGATGAAAAAAACCTCTGTCACTTTTCACTTTTCTAACACCATTCCCAATTGGATGGCTCCTGGTATGGCTTATCTGCCTGGCAAATCCAGCGCGTGAATATGCATACGATACTGTACATTTTAGCGCTAGCGCGCATTTTGCAGCAGCAGTCTTTGACTTCACGAACGCGATCACCTTGACACTTTTGTGGAAGTTTGGAAGACCAATTGATTTAAATATCGATAATGGCCGTGGACACAGGATCTTATAACTGGTAAGCAATCATCTGGCATGTTTTGTGGACCTTCGTCTAGAGAATTTTGACTATAATGTAAATCTAAAGCAGATATGAAAGTTAGACATCTTGCCTGGGCTTGGCCGACGAGAACTAATTTAGACTTCATATTTGTTCATGTATTGTAGACAACGCGGAAACCCCGGCAATCAAATTCTTAATCCGGTATTCACAGCTTCAATTGTCATGAAAATTACGACAGATTCTGGAGTAGGGGGATAAAATTAAAATCGATATAACCCTTTTTCATATCATAGGCATTAATTTCGAATGATTCATTGTTTTTGACAATGCCAGTTGTAATTATCAGGAAGCTTGCTGAAGACTTAAGTTTTTTCTTTCAATTTCAGTTTAAGCTGCGCTGATCGATGTACCACACATGCACTACGCGTAAACACAGTACAGTACGTTGTTGTTGGGCCTAACCTACTTTTGTGAAGGGGTGCGCATGCTCGTAGTCGTAAATCATATTCAAAGCTTTATCAAAAATAAACAAAACAATTCAGGTGTACTCTATTTGCACTGTGTACACAGTCTACATTGCAGGTGTAGTATAACTAATGAAAGTAAAGAAAATCATGTAGATCAATTGACAATAGCTCAGATAATTTAAGCAGAAAAAAAAATGTCAACTTAAGACTTGTTTCTTTTTCAATTAACAGGAATGGAACTGAGGCCTCGTGATCAGCTTAGATCAACGGTGGACAGAAGTATCTATACTACAGACTCAAAAGTGAAGTTAAATTACAGGAAGAAGCAAAAATTATGGTCTTCTTCAAAATTGTGGGACGTAGAAATACTTGCAGAAAATGAAGATACCTATAAAGTTCACTACATTGGATGGCCTTCTCATTACGATGAAAATATCACAAAAGAAAGGATCGTGTCCATCCCAAGCGCCCTGAAGAAAGCGGATCCACATGAGCATTTCAAAGAGCAGATAATAACAATAAAAGGTAACAATCCAGTGTAGAGTGAACATATAAACAATTTGTAAGGTACTCTTTAAGTTTGCTGAAATCGGCGAAAATCAACATGACATTTGATCTATTACTAGTACATTTGATGTTTTAATTCTAATGAATAATTTCTACAGTTTTCTGAACTTAAGGTGATATTGCACTTTAAATGGCCGATTGACCTTTTTTGCCATTACGGCTTGAGTTGATTGTTATGCTCATAAGTGTGTACTGATGACAATTATATGAAGGAAAGTGATGTTGAATGACCCCACCGACACCATATGTGTCAGAATGTGTGTGCTTTTCATATTTGATGAACTATCATTTGATTGCTTTAATGGATGAATAAATTCTTGAATGTTATATATATTTTTTCTGTTTTCCCTTATCATATACCCACCAATATGAATGTGTTGTGTGTGTGTTTTTTTTTTTTTTTGGATGTATATGTCTATGTGTCTGTGCATGTATGCATGTATGCATTCCTGTGGATTTTGGGATACAGTGTAATAAGTTTGAAAGTGCTACATAATGTGTGTCAAATAAATGTGATGTCGCCTGTGTGTGTGTGTGTGTGTGTGTGTGTGTGTGTGTGTGTGTGCGTGCGTGTGTATGTGTGTGCGTGTGTGTGTGTGTGTGTGTGTGCATGCTCATACGTGCATATGTATGTGTTTCCTCTGTACATGTATTTTGTAGATGTACGAGTCTACATGTGTGTTTGCGTATTTGTCAAAATATTTTGTGTGTATCACATGATGTATATTAGAGAGATGCCGGCAAAGAAGTCAAAAGTGAACAAACTAGATACACTGAAAATCAAAGGAAAGACAGATGCATTTACAAAAAAGGAAGACCACAATAAAGATAAGAGAAAAAGGGAAAGGAAAATGACAAGTAATAAGGAACAGTTGAGTTAAAATACGACTGAGAAGATGACAATCCGGGGTGTCAAAAAGCGCAACGGATCTAGTAGCGCTAGCGTGTGTGCAATGAACACCCCTATCATATAATGTAGCAGTCCGTAGCTCCCTCTTGCACAGCGCGATCATTCGCGGTGCGAGGGCAGTGATGCATAACCTGTGCGTAAAACCTTGTATTTCTGTGCTGAAAATAGGAGCGTTTTTTGTACTAAACAAATCGATATGATGTTTTATTTGTAAAAAACAATTGTGTCTGCATGCACAGATATATAATGTTTGGGAAAATTTTCATTGCTTATGAACACCTGCTTACTACAATTTTGTATCACCCCTGCTTACTACAATTTTGCTTACTACAATTTTGTATCACACCTGACGAAGTTGTAGAATTTAAGGGTGTGAAGTGTGGTGTGTGTGTTGCGTGTTGTGCTGTGATGTTGTGATACACTGACACTGATCACACGCCATAAACTCAATTTTTAACTTACAAGGAAGCAGGTTTGTACGATAATAAAAGTCATGATAAATTGTATTCCCTTTTCGTTTGTTTATTGATATATGAATGAAGCAATGACTGTGCACGTGCAAGTGCAGTCATGCGAAGAAGAAATATGAGTATTGCACGAATGGTATTAAATTGGCCAATAAAACATGTACATGAATAAATGTGATGGACTACAATGCTTGCGTAAAGTCCAGTGAAATGAATGGCGATGACGAAAGAAGGGGCTCTCGCGAAGGATGATGATGCGGAGACTTAGTGGCGGAAACGCGACTTCGTAAACGTGGCTGAAGAGCCGTGAAGATCGCGATGTCGACGCTGCACGCTTGCGATGGTGATCGCGGACGAGAAGAGAAGAGAAGCGAAGTGAAGTGAAGATGAATGGCGCTCGGGAACAAAACCGTGGTGTCGGAGGCCAGAGAAGAAAGGTGAGGCGCTCGGGGACGAAGCAGTACGGAGCTTTCTAACCCGAGACCGAACGTCAGCTGCTACGAGTTAACTGGTGCGTATCGAGGTTGTGCAGATCTCGTTCGTTCTGTCGCAGAAGCGCTTTCGGTTAACGACGGGGCCGCGGCCTTCGGCGATACCACGTAACTATATGTTCAGATCAAAGACCGTGCGTAGCTACGTAGAGCGGTGCGAAGCTTCGCCAGCGTTATGGTCGAATACATCGCACGCTGAATCATCCGAAATGGCGAGCTCCAGGCTCCGGCGCAGGCTATAACTTACACCGATCTAGAGATATGCTGGCATTTGCATAGGCCTACTGTCTGCGATATGCTGGACAATAGGCCTAGTAATTTCTTAAACACAAAAGTTAACCCTAACAATGTTCATAAACGAGTATTTTTGTGCAAATACCTGCGCTTATACCGATAGCTAAAACCATTTGGGCTAGGCTACTCACCCGATGTGTCGCCCGCCAGCCGCGGCGGCCGGCCTTGTCGATTTCCGCTGGGAAACATGACTTAGGCTAAAACATGAAATTCAAAACTTTCACTCAAATTTACATGATCTAAGAAACGATTTCATGAAAAATGTGATCGCATAATGATTGGTAGTTTATATTTGAAGCCCTCTCAAGAAACTATTTTATGATGCAAGAAGTAGAAACAACAAAATAGACCTACCTATTCCGATTGTTTAGCCAAGTGAATCGCACTCACGTTGTCGTTTTCACCACAACGTGGAATCGGGGAAATTTCCCCCGACTCCCGTCGTCAGAATTGGACGGCGACGCGAGTGAAGGCTTTCGGGCATGCGCAGTGGCAAAATATGACGTCACTCGTAGTAGCTTGACGTTCGGTCTCGCGTTAGAAAGCACCCTAGTGAGTCGCTTGACGTCGGGGCCGAGGTAGAAAGGATGAGACGAGCCGGTATACCGACGTAGAGCAGTGAGGTCGCGTAGACGTCGTGGTATAGGCCGTCCTTTGAAGATTCAGAGTTACGGTGAGTTGAACTTCTGAATGAAAGCTGCCGAAGCGATGGACGGGCCGGACTGACAGCTCCCAGTGGTAAATCTAGCCATGTCGGTGTCGATTGCAACGCACCACTGGAAAACTGCCAGCCCGCCGGACACGGCAGGAAAAGAGTAGAAGCGCCGTAAGGCGTGGGAGACTTCTCGTGTCCGGGGAGATGCGTGCCGACTCAATCGAGGTGTATATCGAGAGTGAGTAACAAAGACTGGAGAGCGCTGGTGGCCAGTGCGAATCAGCGTGATGGTGAACAAAGAACGGTGTTGTTCACGTGGTATCGATGCGCGGTTGGTTGAACAACATGAATGGAGGGTTTGTAATGGAAAGAGGACTAGGGGGAAAATACATGGATGGCAAATCTGAGAGAGCTAGTAGTTAACGAACAAAGAAAGAGTGGCTGTATAGAGTCACTACAAAGTGTTGCAGCGGCACACGAAACGTCGTGATCTTTTCGATTCCGTTTACCTTACATTGCGAGACAAACGATTATCAGTAGCCAAAATTTTCATTTTCGAGAAGAAAAAAAAGTGAGCCTATAATATACACAACGTACAAGCGGCTAGAGAAACTCTTGACGTCATTCGAACCAAATTAAGGAGATGAAAGTTTATAATTGTTCATTTTCCACGTTTTTTGTAAAACTTTAGAGTTCAGGTTTATTCTCCTTAATACAACCAACTCATTAGGCCTCTACTTCAAGATGGATGATTTCTCCTTCAACCCTCAACATTTCATTGGATTATTTCACCTAGCCTAGTTCCTAGGCTGAGGAGTGCATGGTCACAACCGAGTCTGTTAATAACTATGTCTGGTAATACAGACTAGGCCCTAATCCCTCTTACTGCCTTGGATCTCGGGCGAAAAAAGGAAGATCCAGGGCAGTCAGAGGTATTACGGGGGCTAGTCTGTTTTACCAGACATAGTTATTAACAAACTCAGTTGTGATCATGCCCTCCTCAGCCTAGTAACTAGGCTATATTTTACCGTGAACACACACATTTTCTAGAGCAGCATTTTTGTCTGGCGTGTCGCGCTCTGCTCTGAGTACGCGTACGACACTGTACGAGTTGGCCAGGGGATTTTAACTAGGAACTTCCGCAAAGTCCGCCGAGCTAGCTCGCGATGCATAATTTACGCTAGTACTCTATGCGTTTAACACACATTGTGTTCAGGTCAGCCCTGCAGTGATTTCGAGACTCGTAGTCGTACTTTACGTTTGTGAAGAAAGTCCATAATATAGCTCATCGGTGTTGCTGGAAAAGGTAAGCGGCTTAATTTTACAAATATATTGTGCTTATCGATTGGGGGCGATGTGTGTTCAATGGAATTTGGTGTTTGGGATGAAAGGGCGGATGTTTTTGGTGTAGCGTTAATATGAGCCCAGTGTACGCCGGATCTACGGCGGGCCGGTCGAGTTCTTGCTGTTCGATTGACCTGAGGCCGCGGGACTGGGGTGAGTATTTGCAATATTGTATTGCACCTGTTGCACCCGGTCTGGGTCAGGATTGAGCTCTGTACAGCGCATGATTTTGCTATTTTATACAGAGCTCTCATTTACTGGCGCTAATGCCGGGACACAAAATAGCATTAGCACCCATTTATCCATATTTGTTTGTCAGAAAATCTGTTGCCTAGTAATTTCTATTAAATTTTTTTTTTTACTTTAGTACAGCTTAAACCTTTTTTCTACAGTGTAGGCCTATTGTAGGCTTCTTGTAGTTTTGATCCTTAGCTTTTTCTAACCATAACCTATTTTTTTTTTTTAAGTTCACGAGCTCTGTAAAAGCATTCAACAAACCATGGCATGAAAATTAGGTTTTAAAAAATAAAGTTAGTTTGCTGCCATATTGATATGCATTACTATAGAATTTACATATTTTAGTGTATGTAATAAAACCCACTTTGTCATAAATTCTTGTTTTTGCAGGTTTCTGCATGTGAGCAAAATCTTGGCCAACGACAGAGAAAGAAAAGAACTGCTTCATCGCCATGGCATCAGGAGAAGACTTTGGAGAGCTATATCAGACCATCAACGAAAAGAAGGTCACCCCTTTTCGTAGATTCGTGCTTGGCTTAGAGGGCGGCTTGAATGCAAGCAGTTTGAAATCAGCTGGAGTTATATCTGTTGATATCCGTTACAAGCTTCTGAAAAAGGGCACAAAGCTGTATTCGAGGGTAGTCGCAGAGACCCGGATACTGGTTTATTATATGAATGTGGCTACTTTGAAGTCAGTTTTGGCTAAAAATGCATTGGGAGAGGACAAAGAAAGCATTGCGTGCATCTGTGCATTTGAACTTACCAGCGATGTCCATGTGTTGCAAGTAAACGAGGATGTGGCTCGCAAACTCTGCCTGTTGTGGTTTGCGTCGGAAGAGAAGGAAAAAGCGAAAGAGGAGGAAAAGGAAGATGGGAAGGAGAAGACGTATGATGACTATCTGGAGCGCAAGCACCCATGCTCTAAAAATCTCTTGGATGTTTGCTTCGCATCTTGGACGTTCCATGGAAATGTTAAGGGCTTTCTCTTCTCAAACCCCAGTCTCAACCGTGAGACCTTTGTAAGGGCCCCTGGTATGGATGATATTTGTACCACCGTCCAAGACTTCCTTGTCCCAGTAGGAGTGATAAGTCGTCTGAGTGTGGATAGTGATGGCTTTGTAACTCTCGCCAAATCACAAGTGCAACCAGGCAAGGCGGCTCTCGCGGTGTTCGACGCTGCGGAGGTAGACGACGTGGATGGGTACGCTGATCTGAGAGTGACTGACGTGGCGACAACACCGCACGCAAATGGGCCTCAGCAGGTTGCTCCGTTGAACGAGACATTGAGCTGGCTAACGCCAGAGGAGTATAACGACTTCCAGGACGACTCGCTGACTTATGAGTCCATCGCCCTTCGCCCCAGCCCAAGCCCCCGCCCTGACCAGCCCCCTCCCCCACCCCCAACCAGCAACACCCCCTCCTCCTCGACTCCAGAGCCCGTCTACGGCGTCGTCAACAAATCTGAAAAACGGCGCACGGCGAGCGTCGATCAGGCAGACACATCTGAAGCGAAACCACCACGCCCGCCGCCACTAGACAGCATTCCAATCGCGGATGGGGATTCCCCAGCTCGCGTCGCCGTGCAGCAGAAACCCTCGCGCCCATCTGCCCCGCCCAAGATCCAGCGGGGGAAGTCAGTGCCGAGTGCGTCGTCGGGAGGGGGCGGGGCCTCGGGAAGCACGGGGAGCCTGTCGCTGGATGATGACCCCGTTCTCCCACCGCCGAGAGGAGCACCAAAAGCTAAGAGTCGTAAGAATCAAAATGACACACGTTTCTAGCTTTGAGGCCAGGGAAATGTGTGTATTGATTTCTGCACAGCTCAACATTTTCAACCTGCAAAAGAGTCCCCCTACCTTAACTTTTTTATGTTTCAGAAACTGCATCTATAGTAAGTGGGGTTTTTTGTGACTTATAAATGCAATGCTTAAAAAAAATGCTTTGTTTGCAGAAGGGAATAACTACTTTAAATTTCATATTTGGGTCAACAGTGTATGCATACTGTTTGTGTGGCTTACGCAGTTTGCAGGAATCAGCATTTATACCCTAACAATAACATGTGAACTTTTTTGTGAAGGTTTTTGACAATCCGACCCAAACCTCAAATCTACTGATAGCTGTAATTTCACTTTTTCAGTTTTTATGGGGAGAAGGAAGCTTAATGAAGTACTTGTATACTGTATCTTCTTCCATTTTCCATGTTTTTTAGTTTTTTAACCTGCAAAAGGGATACTCTTGTCTTTATATGATGAATGAAGCGACTGTATTTGAAGTCCTGGGGCCATATTCATGAAACCTTACTAAGCCTATCTGTTACTAAAGCGCATCAAAATGCATGCATTGTAGTAATCAACTAGGCTGGTAAGCTTTCATGAATATGGCCCCTGGATCCATATTCATGATCTCTTACTAGCCTAGTTAGTTACTAAAACTGCATGCAGCTAAATGTACTTTAGTATCTAACTAGGCTTAGTAACGTTTCATGAATATGGCCTTTGAGGTACAGTCGTGCCATGCATAACTACAATGCACATTTTTGCTGCCCTGCAACATAAAGTTTGGCTCTCTGATCAATGTGTCACTCGACCCAAAGTTTATCACAGAATGTCATCGGAGATGAGTCAAATGTACTGTGTACATACACTGTACACAACAAGATTGGTTGGTTGCACACAAACAAGGAGATAAAGTCCCCTTTTATTTTCATTGTTCAAAAAAAGCCTTCAAAAGGTAATTGTTA
Organism: Arbacia lixula; assembly: GCA_963669155.1. NCBI lineage: Eukaryota > Metazoa > Echinodermata > Echinoidea > Arbacioida > Arbaciidae > Arbacia > Arbacia lixula. Next base: position 3,270,474 of record OZ022596.1, on the reverse strand, counting down.
GTAATCTTCTTGCCAATGGTCTTTAATTCATGTATTGTCTATTTTAGAAGCTTTGCTGAAAGTTATTTTGCCCTCGAATGATCTACATTTGGAGTAATGAGTGATTAAATAAAAAATCCTCAAAATGTTTGGCCCCAACGTTTTGAGGATTTAATCGTTTATCATTAATTACTCCATATGTGGATCATTTGAGGGCAAATAACTTTCAGCAAGCTTCTAAAATGGTCAATACATGAATTAAAGACCATTGGCAAGAAGATTGCTAACAATTACCTTATGAAGGCTTTTTTTTGCCTTCCCAGTACAGTATATGCGCTTTAAGAATAGGAATTTCAATGCACAGTATAAAAATAATTACTTACAGATAGCCTGGCTTTCAGGCTGTTTGGCATTTTAAATCCAAACTGAAATCCAATAAATGGGTCTGACTGTAGTAGACTAATCACTGTCAATTCCTTCTCTGTCTTGCCCACTGAGAAAAGACAAGAATGTCACGGTGACTGGTCTTAATGTACCAGACTCTATTGATCAGTTGAAATCAGAAATATCCAGCCGTCTGGAGGCTAAGGTGAAGACTGTTGAGACTGTTCACACGCTAACATGTATACATGCAGTAGTAGAAGTGTACAATGTGTATAGAACATCTTTAGGCAGAACAGTAAGGTTGCACACTTACATGTATGTGGTGGGTCTGTTCAGACATTGAAGGACTGCAGTATTTGATACTACACTAAATCTAAAATGCATTGTAAGTTTCTACAACTGTGGCTGTCTGTTCCAGATTCATGAACAGAGGTTGAACGCAGTGCATTCGGGTAGTACCATTCACACCTTAAACTAGTACTATGAAATACATGCATACCTGTTTATGAAATACCTGTGTATATCCGATACTGATAAAAAAAAAAAAAAAAAAACATTTGTTGTGGCTGTTTTTCTAACCTAGGCCCCATCTTCGAAATAATTGCTACTGATCGCAAATTGACTTCCCTTTGATAGTCAATTATGACTGTTTATTAGAAACAGGGCATTGGACGATCAATTTAAAGGGCATATACTGTACTGGGAAGGCAAAAAAAGCCTTCAAAAGGTAATTGTTAGCAATCTTCTTATCAATGGTCTAAAATTCATGTACATGTATTGTCAATTTAAGAAGCTTGTTGAAAGTTATTTGCCCTAAAATGATCCACATTTGGAGTAATGGATGATTAATGATCAAATTCTCAAAATGTTCGGGCCGAACATTTTGAGGATTTGTGATTTAATCACTCATTACTCCAAATGTGGTTTTAGGGCAAATAACTTTCAGTAAGCTTCTAAAATAGACAATACATGAATTTAAGACCATTGGCAAGAAGATTGCTAACAATTACCTTTTGAAGGCTTTTTTGCCTTCCCAGCACAGTATATGCCCTTTAATGTAGATCAATCGCAACTATTTATAAGACGGGCCCCTACAGCAGAGCCTGAGATTGAATGTACAGTGATTGCAATCAAATGCAATCAACCCCATACATTGACTGCAGTCTGACTGCAATAGATTGCAATCAGCTGTGACATTGGTCTCAGGCCCAACTGTATGTCATGAAAGACAGGGTTAACTCTTTTTTTTTTTTGCATTATACTGTAGTGTACATTTAATCAGGGCCATTCACACACTGAAATACTGTAGTATCTTTAAGCCTTGTGATCAATGTTTTTTCCTTTTACGCATTATTCACACACAGCATTTTAAATATGTGCAATGCAATGCTCAAATTGATTCAACTAAATACATGTTGCACTGAATCACATGCAATTAATGAATAATGCTAAAGTAAACATCAAATTATTGTTATTTGTGCTAATCTTAAGTGAGCATTACCACTTAGTGGGTCATACTAGTTAGCAACCTAAAAAAATAACAAAAGTGCTTTTAAAAAAATATTTTTTAGAATTGTATGCACATGTTTCAGAACATATCACACAAAAAAAATGTCTTTACTTGGACATTTTGCGCCTGATATGTTACAGAAAATACACTGGGAATGAAGTACAATCACTTTAGTGCAACACTCCATTGCGGGGTTATTAATGATGGACTCAGAAGAGTAGTTCCTAGGCTGAGGAGTGCCTGGTCACCACCGAGGCACCGAGGCTGTTAACAACTATGTCTGGTAATACAGACTAGGCCTCCCTCTGACTGCCCTGGATCCTCTTCCTCGCTGCTGGGCAAAAAAAGAGGATCCAGGGCAGTCAGAGGGATTAGGGGGCCTAGTCTGTATTACCAGACATACCCCCTGTAGTTGTTAATAGACTCAGTTGTGATCATGCTCTCCTCAGCCTAGTAACTAGGCTATTGACTGACTAGATTAACTTATTCAGGACCGAGGCCTTTTTAGAGCAAAACGAATCACTATTTGGCATTTAAATTAGCAATACTATATTTTTCAAATGAAATCTTTTATGAAGAAGCGTAGATGTAATATAACATGTAATAATGTGATGTAATGAACTAAATTAATAAAACGTCCAAATAATTCAAGTTTGAGCAAGAATCATGCCAATTTGAAGAACAAAAGAGGGATTTCAACCTTTTCAGCAAGTTGTCATTTGAAGATTTAGTGGCTATTTGTCCCTTATTTTGCTTTGAAAAATCATTACAAAGACATATCACTAAATGGCCAAAAGCGATTCATCTTGTGCAGAAATTTATGCTTTGACCACTTATCTGCCCTACTCTGACAAAAGGAAGCAAGTGAAAAATTACTGAAATCTGGGTTATTGGTTTTCTTAGATTGTACCCACCATTCCATACATACGGCCAAAATCTGGACAAGAAATATTACTCTTGCTGCAAGTTAATCTACCATGATGTGGTGTTACACTGATGCCAATGCAAGTGACAGACACATTTTGCTAAATTACAAGAAAAGTCTCTTTTGTTAGTTACTTCCTTTTGTCAGATTAGGGCAGTAATGCTTGCTCTACCCATATAGTTTAGAACCATTTGTCCTGCCCATTTAATGTAACATCACAGCTCAGCACTCAATGGAACATGCAGATTCCCCACGACAATTACAGTTTTGACAATCATAAACTCTGTAATTGATATAAACTTAATTATTTTGCCTGTAAACTTGCCTGACATAATATGCAAGTTATGTCTTCCCAAGCAAAAGAAAATGAGGTATAAATATTTTTTTTCACCCATTAGATAGTCTAGTGATGAGAATTGTAAATAAAGTCTAAATATAAAAATATTCTACAAGTGTAACCTGATGCAATAATTGTTAAATTAGTCTATATCAATATGTTTTTACATGTATATTTTTTCTAGGTTTATCATTCAGATTTCTTTGAAATCACTTTTTTACTGGTACTGGGTTCCGTTGATTGTTCTTTGACCGTTTAGGAGCGGGTTCTGGGGTTAGTGCGCTGCAATGACCAAAGGGTATTTAAACCCCTACTCACTACAGTCTTGTATCACACCTGAACAGAGTTTTTGCAACGGTGCACGGAACGTCACCTGATCTTTTTAGATTCCTTGTTGACCATACATTGTGATACAAATGATTATCATCAGCAAGATCTGTATAGTGATACAGTGTCCACGGATGATGTAAAGATTGCATCATCAATGAGTCATTGAAGACACCATAGCTACAGTATGTAATTTAGTACTGACACACCATTTACAATGTATGTATGTAGTCTGCTTGTCCATACTCAATTCTGACTCTTTTTACAAATGTGTCTGATAGAGTAGACTACAGCTTCACTTCCTACAATAGTGGGAAGGCTGTAGATACACAAGGGAGTTTGAAGCACATTTCTCAAGTAGTCTGCTGTTTCAGACCTGTTAACAGATTCACACACAAGGATATGTGCAAGGAAGTAAACAAGAAAGCAGGAATACATGTTTGTGTAATCTTTAAAGAAATAATGCACCAGAAATTATTTGTTTTCTTCCTCTGTGATCAGGTATTCAAATTAAGCGCATTTGGCCCAAAGTGATACCTTCAGAGCTTTCAAACTTACTGAAATGACACACCCAACTGAAATCTCACCTTCCCAGCTTCTTGTTTTACCTGATATTTGTCATATTTTAGCATCATTTGGAAAATCAAAACTTTAAAAGATCATAATTTCCCTATTCTTTGACAAATTTTCACCAAACCATCACTAATATGTTTCTTTCATGCGTCTGCTTGTATTGAAATCAGCTTATCTTCAGGGTGAACTATCCCTTTTTAAAGATTTTTTAAAGATTATTTCCCCATTTATCCATTCTTTATTGAGCCTGCATACTATTACATGTACTAAAAGCTCAAAGGAATTGGCATAGGGAAAGGGGTGGAGCCAGTTTTAAACCGCAATATATTTTGTCCAGTTCAGCATGAAAGACGATGCTTTAGCCTAAAAAGCATAATGTTTCTCATTAGAAATTCCAAGGATTATTACAAGAATAATATAAATATACTGTATCTACAGTGCATCGATCCACAATTAGATTTATTGAGATAGAGCTTAATGTAAACGTTCAACAACAAGCACTGTACATGCATACATGTATTTTCTTTTTCCTTTCTGATGAGTAGAAGATTAGTTTTCAATTGCTGCATTGTATATTAAACCCTTTGTGTGCCAGATGGGCTCTTTCTCAATGGGAACTGTATGTATTACATGTGAATAAAGCAACAAGTAGCAATGAAAGAGTTAATTCCCCACTTTGAGCGAGATCCCGCTCATAATTGTTCTGCACACTGTACTTTGAAACTTCAAACGCTATTTATTTCGAGTACTTCCTCATTGTCATCAAGCAGGACACAACTCTTAACCCCCTACTGCCCAGCTCAACTCCAGCTGCTCTTTTGAATCTATAGGCTATGTATTCCAGATACAATTGCGTTGAAAGAGTTAAACTTTCTGCCTACCAGTTGAAGTGCATTGTCACACGTTTATTTGCAGTTCCTGGTGGACTTGAATACAGTGGTTTCTATTACGCTTTTTTATGGGTTGAGATCTAAGTTGTGGTTGTCTACACATAGCCTATTCTCAAGACTCTGTACACCTTTTGCAAAAATATCAAGAGGAACAAAATGTATGCTGTATGATGTATGTTATACAGCCTTGAAAGTTTTTTTGCCCTGTTCAGGATGTGGCTGGAATGTTGTCTTTTTTACATAGTCCTATTTACCACACAAGATAAGACTCTAGATATTCAACTCCACTAGGAAAAGGAATCTGATATTTCTGATTAAATGTAAAACATTAAAAAAAATGTTTGTTTTTTATTTGTTTTAGTTTTCTTGTTTCTTTTCTGTTGGGGGGGGGGGGGGGGGGTTCAAGCCTGAAACAAACGTCCTAAAACATGTTCATTACAGGCCTAACTTAAGATTGTTTTTTGTTGAGGTTGCAAATAATAACTAAAACGGCTTTGGAGTAAGGCTAGTCCCGGCATATTGGAACGTGTTTGGGGAATTTTGCGATTCAAAGTGCATGATAAACATATCTTTTGTGACAAGTGGTAGTATGAATTTGAACAGGTCGTTGAGAAAGAGATATCAATGAAAGATTGTAGAGACAAATCTTGTATCAACAGGAGGGAAAAAGATTAATGTACTGAAGGGTTACATGAAAAGGCTCAAGTCAGGTAACACGGACTACGCCCTAATGTATTAAATGTATTATTACATGTACTAAGTAATAAGCACTGATTACTAATAGCTACATGTACATATATGTAATACTCAACATGCCGTTTATATTGCAATATTTATTTTAAATGTATGTGTGTAATAGTGTAAGAGATCATATTCAGAATAACATGACTTGTACACTATAAACAATATATCTGGAATACAATTTTTTGTCATATATCTTGGGCATGTGAGCTTCATACTGCTTCAAAAAAGTATAACATTCACTCTGTATTTCTCTATATTGCATGGATATATATATATGCAGTGTATATGATATATATGCATATATATATAGCAATAATGTATTATTTCTCTTTTCTGCTTGCTCATAAATGTTGTATGATGTTACAGTATATTAGTGTATCTTCACGTCAGCTTGTACATGAATGTAGAATGCATCCTGTGAGATAATTCCAACAAAATTGTCGTTTTAAAGCCCTTTACGTGCCTTTGAGAAAATTGTGTACTGGTAAATTGCACCATCGAATAGCGCAATATGGTGTCTGTCAGAGAAGGAGTTAACTCTTTATACATGTACGCCAATGAGGCATTTTTGCACTAGCAGTAGCCACAATTTCCATAGGTGTCATGTTCACCTGGTTTTTACAATACATAAGGAGATTCCATGTCACAGCTGCAATATAATCTTATTCATTTGCATGTCACCTGTCCAGTCATTTCAGTGACGTTAAGTGATATAGCTGCCGATATGCCTATCCTTGTTTAGACTTGAAACACCGCGTTTTGTAGCGACCATTCATGTACCGTATTGCCCATTAAACTTATTGTGCGATGCGTCGCTCATGGCGCATTGCTCTCACGAAAGTATGCACTGGCGGTCTTTAGGTAAGGAGCCAGTAGGTTTTTTGACGACCTGTCCGAAACCTCGAAATCTAGCGATCTCTATAATTCCACTTAAAGTCAGTTTCCAGTTGTAATATTGTAAAGGAAGTTCTTACATATTTTTTTCGTCAATTTCCCGTGGATTAATTGTACTTGCTATTCAAGGGCTACCTTGGCTTAAAAGTCACACTGATTATAGGCGAGAGAGGTGTTGTGAAGTAGACCCAAACCTCAATCCTGGGAAAGATATTTACCGAGCTACATTTCAAGCACAATGACATGACGTGAAGACACTGTGCATTGAACCTCGTTGTGAATGCAAGTCTCCCCATTGACTTGCTGCTCTTTTGTCATTTTTGCAGAGGTTTTTTGTTATTGCATTTTTGCCGTCAACGTACTTTCAGTTTACTGAATTAACCTCAATGAACGTGCACATGAAACGCCGCCTTAAAACATGTTTAAAGGGTTACTAAATTAGAAAAAATAGTTCCCTCTAATCTATGTAAAATTATCCACTAAAAACGAATTTCACAATCGTTGGCGCAATAAAGTCTAATTTTGACTAATATTTAAAAAAAAAAACCGCACGCTTCCAGTGACATCAGAGAAGTCAAAATTCCATAAATGCCAACGGCGCACGAATGAAATGTTTTATTCACGCAGTTCAAACAATACGTTACCAATTGGAACCCCAAAGCTTGTCCGAAGTTTGTCCGAGTAGCAACAACTAATAGATTAAAAGTGCATTCCATCCATTGAATCTGAATGACAAGATACAGGTGAATGCAATAACGCGTTACTACGCAGTTAGGGGGAAAGTTGTGAATACATTACGAAAATGGTCTATTGTTGACTTCCGTACAATCTATGGCATTTTGACTCCTCTGACGTCACTAGATGTGTGCGGTTTTTTCAATTTTTCGTCCAAATGAGACTTTTTTGCGGCAAACAAATGTGAAATTCGTTTTAGTGGATAATTTTATAGATTGATTAGTGGGAACTTATTTCACTAATTTCGGAACCCTTTAACATTGTGTTGCATCAAACCCCGCATCCAGTGTACAGTACAGTAGACTGAATCCCCCTATTGACACTCATTGGACCGTCTGTATTATTGCGCTTGGTTTTTGCTGGAATCCTACAATGCTTTTCTGCACGCGGACTCAATGAAAATGGGTAACCCTTTGTTATGTAAACAAATTCAAAACACCGTAGTGATTCCAGAGACAAAATCAATGATATTGAATCGATAATAATGTTTCATCTGGTGCATTTTTCGTCCCATAAACTGAGTACATGTTTAGTGAACTGTTTGCGTTAAACCTCTGTCCGAAATACGGGCCTATATGGATATCCCTGATTCCCCCTTGCATGCTAGTACATTGTATGATACTGTGCAATCGTCTCAATACAAAGCCATATAGACTAACGTTTGATATTGTTTCAAAACACATGTTTGCGAGATCAGACTAGTAGTCTGGCATTATGTAGGCCCCATATGTAGGTCTACTGACATTACATGAGCTAGTCTATGTACTTCAGGCTTATTGACTGAGTGACAGTGACACATGTTCTTTGCCCGACAAACGATATACAGTGTAGTTTGATACTGTTTATGTTCTGCATATTTGAATATCGAATCTGTAATGCTCTGCAGATTATGTTTGTAGATATGCATGTTGTACATATTAAGACAAAAGCAATATATCGTCACTGAATGAAACATGCTGAATGCCATTGAATGGATCATTATAGATCTATCTCGATACCATTAACCATTGACAGGCCCGGTAATGTAAAGATATTATGGCAATTGGAAAGGTAATGTGCTTACACAAAGATAATTCGGAGATTAAAGCTGATTATTGAAAGTATGGGAAAATAGACAAAAAGATGCATATTTAAGAGGAAATTGGACAGAAAAATGCATATTTTATTGAACATTAGACAAAATGCATATTTAAAAGTTGTATTCATTGTAATTTCGTCTCGGCTTTTTTTTTTTTTTTTTTTTTTTTTTTTTGGGGGGGGGGGGCATTTTTGACAAGTTTTTCCGCAAGGAGACCTTATTTACTATAACTGTGGTACATGTATAACAGTCGTTGTTATGTAATGTCTATCATGTATATAGGGACCACTTGGTGTGATTAGGTGGTCCTGAGGTAGTGTTTAACAGCGGGTTTATCTGTATTTGAGGAATATATGCAGAGATATGACATAACACCTGGCCTGACCTTGCAACAGGTAATGCTCACGTATGTGTGTGTGGCCTTCTTGTAAACTGGACTTGTAACATATAAAGGTTCTCACACACTCCGCGGCTAGATATCTACCCGACAATAATCTAAGTATTCAATTTAGTCATTTGCTTTTGCATACGATGTATGATAGAGTTTGACAAGGTTTGTGATATCGTGTGTAAGAGAAGGTTGCTGATACTATAATATATGTTTTTATTTTGCTAGCATGTATTTACGCATTTATAAATGTAAATATATGAGGCAAATTCTAGAAAGGTTTTGAATTAACCCAATGGTGTATATTAACATTCCCACGTAAACAAAAACCTCGTAACAGCTTTATTGTCTTTAGGCCACCGCATACGTTACGATCGAATCACTCTGTACAGCTATGCGATTGGTTGATTGCAGGACCCCGTCATAGGACTTGTGCACGTAGGTGACGTCACATTTTCAGTCGGAGGTCCGTACGACTGCAGTATCCTGGCAAAATCGCGTCGTATGATGTGGCCTTTAATTATTCTGTCGCAACTCACTCATAAAATCACTCTTGCCTCATTTACCACCAATTATGAACATAATATTTTGAATTACATGTACAATCAGTATGGGTACTCTGATGTGAAGAGCTTATTTCCAGAAGGAGCTCAATCCACTTTGGAAACTTCAGAGAAGAACATGTTTCCGTAATCTGATTTTACACAGACGCATATGGGAAAATGAAGTTAGAGCGTGACAATAGTTGGTCTTGCTCGTTGTATTGGTTATATATTTGTACTCCACAAAAAGCTTAAGTGCTTCTCACTGTGCTTATCGTTCTAACTTTCTTTCTTTTTTTGGAAGAAAAACGAATTTAGCTCCTACTGGAAACAAGCTCTTCATATATACTTCCAATAACAAATATGTGTTCAGACTTAAAGGGATAGTTTTCCTTGAAATTATCTTTGTTCCAATAAAAGCAGACACATGGAAGAAACATATTAGTGACGATTTGACGAAAATCGGTCTGAGGAAAATAAAGCTATTCGATTGTAAATCTTGATTTTGTGGCGTCAGATGCAAGGTGCTCTCTCATATTTTGTGTACAGAATAATTCCATAAGTTGCACCTTTTCTGTTTTTGACAACGGAATTATTTGTTTTCATACAGGTTTATATTTCTAATAGCGATTCAAATGCACAGGTAAAAGAATACATATCTTAATGAGAAATTGCACATTTTCTTTAAAAAAAATATTGTACACAGCATATGGAAAAGCACCACGCACGTGACGACACAAAATCAAACAACTGAAAGATCATAACTTTCGTATCTTTTGACGGATTTTCATCTTCCTTTTATTGAAATCAAACTCCTCTCAGGGTGAACTATCCCTTTAAGATATAACTGCAGCATTATATCAGATAAGGTAAGAATCAAAAAGTGCACCGCACAGCCTTGATACGAGGATAATGTGGTTATTTGATATAAAATTCTTTGATGCATGATGAATAAATTCTTATCAAACAGCAGGTGCACTGACATGTACGTTTCATTCGAGTCTGCTCTACGAGATGAAAAGGAGATGGAAGTTGAGAAAAAGATGAGTGAAAAGAGTGGAAGGTGTAAATATAAGAAGAAAAGATGAATAACACGGAGGAATATTACACGGAAGTATACACAGAAAAGGGATTAAGGTTGAGAATAAAAATGAATAGGAACACGAGTGAAAGGGGTGTGCATAAGAACTGAAGGAAAGGAAGGTGGCCGTATGCATAAGAATAAGCCCATTAATAAACACAACAAGCCCCCCCCCCCCCCCCCCCCCCCTACTAAGCAAAATAGCATAACTTTTTATCAAAGAAGTTTGGGGTAAAATTATTGGGCAGGATTGTTCCTTAATTTATTTGTAAAAATAACCTTAATCCAATTAGTCATGATTGAGTGGGCAAATTTTAAAGGCAAAAATGTCACTTTTCAAAATTTACAAGGGTAATTTGGGGATTCTGTCATAAATTTTGATTAATTCCATTTCTGGTGCATAATTTATGTCCTTTCAATGTTTATCATTTTGCACTTACACCTATCCCGACACTTAACCCATTGTTCTGGTTTAGTGAGCACCGTTTAACAAATACTCATCCCTCTTGAGTTTGAAACTTTTAAAAACCCTTTATTTTGGTGAATATAGAAAACTCTTGATATTTTAACAAAGATGCAACATGACCTTTTATGTAAACATAAAAAGTAATTTTCGTGTCATGGTTGAGTTAAAACACTTTAAAAATCGCACAAGAAATGTCAAAATGTATTGTTGAAACGGCATGAACAATTACCCTTGCGACTTTTGAAAAGTGACATTTTTGTCTTTAACATTTGCCCACTAATGCATGATTAATTAGATTAATGTGAGTTTCACACATAGGTTAGTCAATAAGATAAGGAACAATCCTGCCTAAGTATTTTGCCCCAAACCCCTTCGATAAAAAGTTATGATATTTTGCTTAGAGGGGGGGGGGGGGGGGGGGCGCTTCCTTTTCTGTGTGTGTTTATTATAAATGCACACGTGCACCAAACTAAGGCACATTCGTCCAGCAGCTCTGAATATATATTTTTGAAAAGATTTTTTAATCAATCTTCAATATTTACATTGATTAGTAGGAATATTCTCACATTTGTGTCTCACACTGTGGAGAGGACCAAGATTACCATTCTACGGCAAATAATATTACCAACATTGGAGCTCTGCAAAGTGTGCCCGACAGCATATTATGGCTGATTGATGAAACATGCTTTATGCGTGTAAATAAATATATATGTATTGTATATGATCGGAGACACTGCGTGTGTACTTGCTCATTGCCGCACGTGCAAACACCAATTAAATCGGCGAGGTAACGCTTCATGAGGATAGGCTTATAGATTCCGGTAACTTCCTGATCACTTGCTCTTCGATGAACCCCATGAAGAGAGAAGCATAGGGATGTTCCTTCTTTGTTCCCATGGAAACTCTTTTCTGTTAGATGTAGAAGTCCTCTCTGAACTTGAAAGACGACAACGTGAGGATGAAGTCGGCAACCCTGCGTCGTTCGACGCGCGGAGGCATTTTCGGTATTAGCGCCCCCTATGGTTGACACGGATTTAGAGTTGTTTCTGAAGGAAATGGAGCTAAATTTGCAAATGCTTGAACTTTGTTTTAGCGCCAGCTACTGACAACAGAACGTATGCATTTTGTTTCTTTAAGTTCATTTTTCTATGGCGCATTTTCACCATATACATGATATAAGGCCTAAAACGCTCATGCTCCTTTAAAATGAAATAATTGATTCTAGATTGTATTTCGTGACTTTTTTACCGTCATCAATTTTTTAATCTAATATCGATCTGCAACGCAACACAACACAAAATCCCGTAAAGCGACATGTTACCTGGTACAGAAAGGGTTAACCCTTTAAACCTTTCTTCCGTGGTATTTGTTTGCTACATGTCCCTATGACACACGTACTGCACGCAAATCCCAATAGACCAGTTCGTAGAACATGGTCGGACAATCCGCTGAGTAAATACTATTAGACTGCTGACTGGGATTTGTTCATGAAGCTGTTGTGGATGATGGATGTAAATACATTTTACAGTGTGCCTAAAACAACAATACAAACATGGTGGAATGTACTTTTACTACCTTTCAGAGCTGAATAGATGTTGTCATACTTGCATGATAATGAATAGAAACGTGGTCGACTATGTAATTAATTTTCATTTTATTCTATGAGTGGTATGATTGACCCGAGGTCATTCGTACCAGCAATAATCTGCTCATGCGCGCATTGCAACTACGAACTCGCTTATTGAGAAGCAGTCTATCTTGCCCACAAGGGGTTAATGGTTTACAACTGCGTCAGTGGCACACGAGGAGGAACAGGGGGATGGAATAATTCTTTCAACGCCGTTTGATGCATTGCTCAAGTAATACACACATATACTGTAGAGCAGCATATTTTGTCTGGCTTACATGGGGTTATCCGATACATTCAAACATGGACCGAGCGTGGATAGACTGCGCTCGGATAGACCTCCTTTGATCTATGATAACCGCCGCCTCATAAAAATTCAAGACATTCAGGTTTTTCAAACAATACCCCCTATTTCTATTTAGGCAGTGCCTTCCTCTGAATAACAAAAGAAAATCTGTTTTGAGAAATATGTCAACCGTTCAGTCTTCGCTGAGAGTTCATAGCTGATCTTATTACACACACTGCAAATTAGATATGGGGTGAGCGAAGGGAAATGTTGATAAAATTGTAGAAAGAATTCGGTTTGCAACTTTTTCGGACATCTCCACACATGAAATAGAGGTTGTTTCCATGGAAGGTGAAGCACTCAATAAACGATTTACAAGATATTTGTTAGGAAATACGACTGCCCAATGTGCGATATGGGGGCATTTCTCTGACATGTTTCCGACAGTATTCTCGATCTACCAAAAAAAATAAAGCAATAATATAATCTGAAATTCACAGAATCGTATTATTATACGATGTTCTACTACTGCACATGCACTTCAATACATGAAGTGGTGCTAACATTTTCTGCGCACACAGAATACATATTCCTCTAAATGCATCCAAAATTTTGGCGGCGGATCTCCCTCGATCAAAGAACCAAACCGTCAAATATGTTATTGTACTATCAATACACGCGACTGCTGTAGGAATAAATTACACTTCGTGCTGACTCCATTCCTTAGACCTCTCTGATTCAACACACTTCGATACCGACAAAAAAAATAAATCGACTGAAATCATGATGTTTCCTGATGCCTTTCAATGAAAACCTTTGGTGGCTTTATTCAGGGTCATGCGCCATCGAGTGGCATTCTCTGGGAAAATTTGGAGTAAAGTTTAAAGTTCATTTATATAAAGGACAAATGGTCATGGTTTGCTTATCATGTTTATGTCTTTATTCATGGTGATAAAAGGCTTGGATTCCATTCACTTTTCGATTGCCGCACATTTCGTTGAAAATATTTGAGCTATTCATTTATTTTTCATCGTGAACATGGACAATACAATTCAATTATAAAACAGGAATAGGAGAGTGTTATTTTGTTGCCAGTCTCTCCGTTCTAGTATCTCATCTTAACATTTCTGGGCCCTATACTGCACATGCCTTCTCTCTAGGGTATAAAAGTACATGTATACGGATTATTGTTGACAGTTACACAGCAAAACTCCCGGTTGTGGGCAGCGCGGAATCAGAGCCATCTATACACAGACGTGGGCTAACTCGGTTTCAATAGGTAACCACATGGCGCGTGTTGCTTTGTTGGGCAAGCAAGAAACAGAGAAATATGCGCCTGCTGTTATCTAGTCAAATTGGGTTAGCCAAAATTTGTATATAGGTGGCTCTGCAATAAATGATAGGGCACTTCCGGACCATTGATACATAATGTATCATCATGATACCGAAAGCAGCACCACCCAAAACAAAACGTTTTCCACTTCAAGTTGCAAATAAGTGTAAAAGCAATATAACTCGTTGATTCAGGACCACGTATATCCACTAAAGGTACCATGGGAACCAAATATATTATGCCTCCATGTGATATGCGTTTCACTTCCGGTGGGTAATTAATATGAGCACACTAATTTTACGAACTTTGGTTACTTACATTAAAGAACACCACCTAAAGGTATCATGTTTGTATATGTTTAAGAGCAGTATGTGCGTTTGATACTAGTACGTTTTATATATGTGTGTGTGTGTACTCTATGTGTCGGTGTGTGTTTAAGCGTGTGCGCGTTTGCGTGTGTGTTTGTGTGTGTGTTTGTGTACTTGTGTTCTTCTTGTCTGTGGGTGTGCCCTTGTATGAAGGATGAATCCTCTCTGTACACAGGGCGCGATCAATGCCCTTAACAGTAAGCCTGAACTTGGATAATCCCCGACACAATGACACCGTCATCCCAAGTCCTTTTCATTAGCTTTTAAAGAGGTTTGCACTCCTTTCTTGACCAGGTCTTAATGGTAAAGACTGCGCTAAAAGAAATTACAGAGTCTTTAATCTTAGTAGAAAGGTGCGTTGAAGAAGACTGAAATATCTTAATAATTGCGTTTGAAGATTAAACCAACGAGCACTTAAAGATTGTCCGTCCCTTTTGCAAGCTTAAAATTTGAAATCGTCTATCACGATCGTAAATTGAAGAAAGTGTGATTCAAGACCATTTCTAAGAATATAGCATGTTGAAGCCTTCTGTAAATGTAAAATATTTCAGCCGTTAAATTTCAAACCGACTTTTTTCGTACTACGAAAAAAGTATTAGTCTTTGTTACAGTATCTATGTGGTTATTATCCGTGTGTGAAATCCTAATTTTATGAGTAACTACCAAACTTTTTTTCATAATGCGTTTTATAATTCAATAAACAGATTAAGCAATAAAGCAGATATTTGAACACAAACTGCTAAGAGCCTGAGGTAAAGACTATTAATCAGACGTTGTTTACGTGCATTATTTGAATTTCACACTCCGTATCAGTTTCAAACTGTGAATATAGAGCTTGCTAACACTTCTCTTTATGTTTTGCCAATGTTTCGATGGTTTTGTGGTGATCTGAAAAAGGGACTGGCTGTCTTTAAAAAGGCGTTTTCCACAGTAGGGGTCAACGGAAAATACAACATGCAGTCACGTGTATCTAAGCTCAATTTGAATGGATACAGTGTTCGAATACAGGTATTGGTTTATTTTTGTTAATGTCATCATTGTGACATGATGTAGAACACGTATTAGTCGTAGGTTGCTTCACAGGGCAAATAAACAAGTTCAGGAAGACGAGATAAATCCGAAACAAAATTAAAACAAAATACATAGAATCATACAAAGAGAAGAAGATAAATTATCATCAATACTATGTTAAAATCAAAATCATGCGTTGCCAACTTTACTTCTAAAATAGTACGATGAAGGAGTTTTACTTGATTATGTCTTCCTGATGAATGTATATATAAATACTTACAATGGGTCACAGAGGACATTTCATCCACATAATAGCTGATAAAGGTGACCATTAAAGGGTTACTAAATTAGAAAAATAAGTTCCTACTAATGTATGTAAAATTATCCACTAAAAACTAACTTCATATTTGTTTGCCGCAAAAAAAAGTTTTCATTTTGACGAAAATTTGAAAAAACGCACGCCTCCAGTGACGTATGAGAATTCAAAATTCCATAGATTGTATGGAAGTCAACAATAGACCATTTTCGTAATGTATTCACAACTTTCCCCCTAACTGCGTATTAACGCGTTATTGCATTCACCTGTATCTTCTCATTCAGATTCAATGAATGGAATGCACTTTGAATCTACTAGTTGTTGCTACTCAGACAAACCTAGGACAAGATTTGAGGTTCCCACTGTTAACGTATTGTTTGAATTGCGTGAATAAAACATTTTATTTATGCCGCTGGCATTTATGGCATTTTGACTTCTCATACGTCACTGGAGGTGTGCATTTTTTTCAAATTTTCGTCAAAATGAGACTTTATTGTGGCAAACGAATGTGAAATTCGTTTTTACTGGATAATTTACATAGATTAGTGGGAACTTATTTTTCTAATTTAGTAACTGTTTAAGCGTTCTCTTGCCAGGGACTGTCATTCACTGCGTGGTCGATTTGAACCATAATTATTTATGTGCGATATTGCCTTAGTGGCGCCACAAAGGGTAAATGCTTCATAGGGGTAATTTTATATCGTATACGATGTATATCTTGTAAATTATACGAGGGATATATCATATCTTCTACGATGTATATTTTATATACCATACGATGTACAGGGCGCACATGTAAAGCAGGGTTTTTTAACTGAGGTTGCCTCCCCTCGATTTTTAAAGGATAGTTGAATAGAAACATAAAAACAAATGTACGGGATATATGTTTTATATTCTCCGATGTTTGAGTTATATCTCACGAAATACCCGATCGGTAATTTGTCAGATGTACATCATCACTAAATATAAATGAGATATAAGAAAAATATATTACAAGACATAAGATGTACATTGCATTATATGTAATGCAATGTACATCTTATATCTTATAATATATGTTTTTCGTCAGACATAACTCAAACTCTCATTAATCTGCATCTGTGATTTCTTGTCTGTTTCTTTTTAAAATCTTCTCGTATTTGCCGGTGTTTAAGCGTTCTTTTATAAAAGAACACCTACCCAGCATTCTTCCAGAACCTTATTGTGTAGTATTTGCATACCAGTCAATTGAAAATGGTTTTTTTTTACTCTCATAGCTCAAATATTTCCCTCGATCTCATCAAAGCTTTTCTGAAAACGAACCCAGCCATGTGGAAATTAGAAGCAGAATGACTGTGTTGTAGAGAGTGACCGCCTCTATACTATAGTCAGTAGCCATAAAAATAGGCTCAGCATTGTTAGTCGTTCAAAGGTGTCTTTTAATGCAAGTTTTGCATTTCTTAAATCAAAACATCACTAAACGGATTGTTTTCACACTAACAAACACGAAAAATAAAGGCGGAGATGAGTCACGCAGGTTAATTTGGATTTGGATTTTCGTTTTCCTCCTCTTCTCAAATATTTTGTTCTGTTTCTCATATCTTTCTGCCTCTAATAAGAGTAACTCCTGTTTGGATTAGAATTTAAAAGTACCAAGCCATGGAGAGATCATTGATTCATACACAGCGATATAGCTTAATAAAAAGAGTTGGGTTAAGACTTGCAACAGTTATACACCACCATTTAAAGATGGCCCGTCCCTGTCACAAACATCTGCAAACATATTCAGCACGTATCTGTGTGTTACTAACTATGACATTTTAAGGTCAGAGATCCTATAACTCCCAGAGAATAAATGAAAATCTAACTAGTTTTCACCGAGATTTGACTATTTTCGTGGTACGAAAAAAAGCAAGCTCGATCAATTAGCGAAGATTATTTCCTCACTACCAAATATTTCGCTTTGTCGATTCTAGGGAAAGATTATAATTTGATGACAAAGTCTGGGAACTTTCAGATTAGGTCTGCAAAAGGGACGGGCTACCTTTAAGCCTTGATGCACCAAATAAATGTCTCATCAATGGAACTTGTGTGTATTACTTGTGGGAAAATTGCATCAATGGCGCATTAAGAGTTAAAAGGAGTGACGACCCTGAAGTTAATGTTTGACGAAAATCCTTTGAGCTGATCTCGTATAAGAAATTTGCTATACGATTCCATATATTGCATTTTTCTGGATTTTGATGAAGGAATACATCTTTTTCATAGCGGTGTGTGTAAAAACATGTTTATACAGATTATTCGAAAGCACAAGTCAAATGGACGTACCAGTATTCTTTTTTTTTCTTCAAAAATATACATTTTAAAACAAATAGTACACAAGTTATGGAAGAGTACCTCGAAAGTGACATCACACAATTAAAAATTTGAAACTTCATAACTTTGTTATCCTTTGACGGATTTTTTTTTTTGGCAAACCTTAACTAATGTGTGTTTCTATTATGTTTTAGCTCGTAGTAAAACCAACTTAACTTTAAGATGAACTTTACTTTTAAGTGGTGTATCATCAGTGGAAGGTAGTCGTAATAATCGAGTGGGAAGACGGGAAATCACATACTACCTCACTACTCGTTTACGCATTGAAGCTGAACGTCGTTCATGGCTTAGCTTGTGCAGATTAACGGAGGGACTTACTCGGGGCGTAGGCGATTGTTGAATGGAAGAGAAACTCTTTTCAACCTTAACCTAAACAAACTTTTTTTCCATAAACAATTGATTCATTACATGTGAGTCAGTGGGCTCAGGGATCGTCTCAGAATATCACAGGAACGATCGCCTGAGAGTATCACTGAAAGCCTGTATCTCCGGGTTGAAGTTTTCAGCACGATCCTGACGTAGAACGTGCCTATTCTACAGCAATGTATGTACTATGCGAAACTATTATGGACCATATTTTTTTTTTACAATTACCACAGTTATGAGTATTGTTATCATCATTGTATTATGCAAACTTAAATTGCATCAAAAGCGGAGACAAATCGGCGACTAAATATATGCATAAGCCAAAAAAATGTACAATCATTGTTCATCTACAAGTATCATTTAAGACTTTCGATGTCATGATTTATTACATAGCTCTAATTTGGTAGGTATGATGTATGTATTTTAAAGGGAAGTTCACCCTGAAATTAAGTAAGTTTTGATAAAAGTAGAAACGTGAAAGAAACATATATGAAGGTTTGATGAATATCCCTCAAAGGATCAGAAAGTAACGATTCTTTGATTTTGTGATGTCATGTGCGAAAATTTGATTTTTTCTTTGAAAATGTCCACCTTCTCAAAAGAATATATCATTATACACACGTTTGCACACACACACATACACTCAGTGAAATGGATTGATTTCTTCATCAAAACAAAAGCACGTCACCAATTAGAATTTCAAAAGATCATAACTTTCTTATCCTTTGACCGATTTTCGTCACACCTTCATTCATATCATGTTTCTTTCATGTGTCTGTTTTTTTTATCAAAAACCAACTTAACTTCACGATATACTTTCCCTTTGACTTGGCCGTTCACTCCGGTGTCTTTTCCCCGACCAAACGATGGTTCTGCATTCAAAGTTTGATGAAGTATTCGAGTGTCAGACGAGTGGTTGCTCTATGGGCAGATGGGGTATATGTGCACTGCCCTACTCTCACAAAAGGAAGCAAGTGACACATCACTCAAATCTGGGTTATTGCTATTCTTAAATTGTACCCAGCATTCCCCTACATACTGCCAAAATCTGGACAAGACATATTCATCTTGTTGCGAGATATTCAATCTAACATGATGTGGTGTTGCACTGATGCCAGTGCAAGTGACAGACAATTTTGCTCATTTACAAGAAAAGTCCGTTTTGTTAGTTGCTTCCTTTTGTCATAACATGGCAGTGTAATACGGGTTTAAAAGGCATCAATATCAATGTCAATAGCCACGCGTATATCATATCAATGCCTACCATTGATATGCATCAATAGTACACATGCAGAGAGTTGATGTGTGGATGCATTCTGCCCTAATCTGACAAAAGGAAGCAACTAACAAAAGAGACTTTTCTTGTAAATTGCCAAAATGTGTCCGTCACTTGCATTGGCATCAGAGCAACACTACATCATGTTAAATTGAATATCTCGCAGCAAGATGAATATTTCTTGTCCAGATTTTGCCTGTAAGTAGGGAATGTTGGGTACATTCTAAGAATACCAATAACCCAGGTTTGAGTGATTTTTCACTTGCTTCCTTTTGCCAGAGTAGGGCAGCATTGGTATGCATCAATGTTACACAGAGACTTGATATGTGGATGTATTGCTTTTCCCAAGTGAGGGGAAAACGCCGGCGGCAATATTCAGGCGGTCAGAGGCAACCGCCTCCGTAATCGTGACTTCCCAGTTGATCTCTGAGTGTTGGTCGCCAGTAATGAATGAACGATGTGTTTAGCTATGTCGCCCACCGTGTAGGTTGCCTATAGTCTAAGTATATATCTGACTTGTTCCTTCCCAAGAAAGAGAAACAATACGCATTCAATAGCGCTCATCCCAAACCCCCTCCCTCTTCCACGGCAGACATAATCACCCATTCGTCTTTATTGTCGTGGGTGTTTATTTATACGGAGGGGGTACTGGAACAGTATGTCTGCCTTGTGACGGGAGAGAGTGTATTGTTACGTTTTGGGTGTGGAGGGCGGCTCGGTGAACTTTTTGAAAGAAACCACGCCCCGTACAATCGAAAAAGTTTAGAGCATCCATTGCTCACCCTGCAGTTGCTATCAGTTAGTCTTACAAAAGCTGTTTTGCTATCATTAACGTTGTAACATATTTTTTAATATATTTTTCTTCAAAATTTCTAACAATTTATTACATTAAAAGTAACAATATATTTTTATGTACGACTACTAGACGTTACATCATCACCCTTATTTTCAGTAATTGTTGTTAATTTTATAACGACTGGTCTAAACGGCTATATTCTTGGTTAGCGGGTTAGCAAAGAACGCGAAGCAGTCATGCCTATCTCCATCGGTGCAGTGCATTTTTGTACGTTGAATTGGCGCCCGAACCGTCCGCCCGTAAAAGCCACTGAAGGAATGCCATGCACAGTGTGTATAGACTACTCATTCAAAGGGTGTGCGATACACAGCAAGTACCTACCGTCCACAGCGCGCGGTTTCAGCTTCTCAACCACTTGACTTCGCTATCGGTTATATATTCCTACATCATATACAGTACGGTGTGTGTGACAGATAGACGTAGCCTGAAATCCATCATCGCTCTAACTGGGATTAACTTGGTATCGCTATAAGGTAAGGGTAGATATTTCATCGAATGTAACTCCCTAACTTCTTCTATCCTTG